>CABFOW010000032.1:324244-339485 GCA_902141385.1 Timema californicum | reverse complement strand
TCAAAAATTGTGTCCCCTCCCCCACTTAACCCCCCCCCCCTCCATACCTGGACCAAGGTTTTATTGCTGACTTCTTGTAGAAGGGTCACTGCATCTAATGGTGTTGAGACCATGTCTCTGCTTACCACACACTCCCAACCCCTATCTACCCATCCTGGACAAGGTTTTACAGCTGACCTTTCTATATTGTATATTATCTATGTATTCCCTACCATTCCTGTCAGCCAGGATGGTACTCTGTCCACTTCGAACCTGACGCTATAAATTGCCATAAACATATCAGGTTCAAGGCCAGAATTTGATACTCGGTGAGGTCATTAACCTAAAAGAGCTATCATAAATTCTATTAGTAACGTTGAAAACTGCACAAGTTAAAAACCTCCAAACCTGACGTTATAATTTGTCATAAGCAAATCAGCTACGAAGGTTGCTCTTAGATCCTGGGCGGGAACATAAACATAAAGGGTCATCATAAATATTTTATCCATTTTGACAACTGTTAAATCCAAAAACTTTTTAGTGTTCAAACAATGTATAGCTTATAATTTTAAAAGGCAAAACCACTCGTGCAATGAACATCATTAAGATCATGATAATTTATCGACACAAGAAAATCATGTTTGTTCATCATAGCTTCAAACGCATCTGCTTCCGCACTTTTGAATCCCGTGGGAAGGAGAGAGCTAGCTAGGAGAAAGTGAGCTGAGTTGGACTTAGGGAGAGCATACCGCATAATAGGATTGATTGAATGTGCTAAACAATAAGTTTGGTCGTCGGCTACTCATTACTTCGGACTTTCACCTGAACGTCTTTTTACTGGTTCAGTTAGCCCAGCTGACAGAAGAAGAAGTTACAAACTTCGCCTGGATTGAGATTTATCTGGTATTCCGAGACATATTACCAAATCAGCCAAGTTATTTTGATGACCTCAATACTTATTAATGTTGTATCAAATAACTTTAATTTAGTTTAAATACCGGTATGTGTTCTCTTATAGCTATTGAAACCAGGTTAGATATCAGAAGGCCAAAAACATTATTTTATTTTATTTTATTTTATTTTATTTAGATTAATAAAACGAGTAAACAAGACTATTCGATTTTCTTAGTCATAATAATAATTGAACAGTGATAGCACCCAGGTTTCAACTTACATTATTTGCAGAAAATTTAACATTTGTTCAAAACTACAGATCTTCAAAACTATATTATGTAATAATATTAATAATTTGCCAAGTTCCAGTGCATACATTAAGCCTTTAACATATTCAAAATAATACTATTATTTTAACCTAGTCAAAGTGTTAGCAATATTTTAACATATACAAAGTGTTTGTGTGTTTAGTCAATTCAAACGTGGTGGATAGTTATGGTTCCTATGATGGCTGCATTAAATCCTCCAATTCGATTCATTCAGAGTGTCGTTCTTTAGCTTGGGCAGCCTCATATTAATCCGGAAAATATAGTAAAATATATTTTCAAACAGTTTTACATATTACATATAATTTTATTTGTAATAAATAAGATTATAGAATAGTAGAAATATAGTAAAGCACAAATAAATAAAAACACTAACACATATTAACTCATGGTTCAAGATGTCGATGCTATTATAGCATCTTCCTCAGAAAGCAGTAGTATTTATACTAAACAGGATGTTGTCTTTATTGATGCCACCTTGATTGGTAAGGATGAAAACTTATGAGGTGGAGTTAAAATTCTCTGAAGGTTTCTCTATTTTTCTAGCGTATAACCCAAACGGGTAGTAAGACGCGGTGCTAGTTATTATTATTCTATTATCCTGTAGATGGTAGGTGATGCTAATATATCATCTGGGTTGAAAATAGCGAATATTTAGGTTGGTTGGCCTGGCACATCAATGGATGACCCAACCTAAATATTCGTTAATTTCAACCCAGATGCTACACTAGAATCATCTACCATCTACAGGATAATAGAGAAACCTTCAGATAATTTCAACTCCACCAGAGAAGTTTTCATGATTACCACTTAAGTTGGCATCACTAAAGACAACACCCTGTGTAATCCAACAACAATAACTACTTCCTGAGGAATATAGTATAATAGCATAGACATATTCAAGTGTGTGTAAATATATGTTAGTGTTTTTAATTTGATTTGTGCTCTACTATTTTCCTACTATTTTATCATTTTACTTATTGCAAATAGTTTTGGCTCAATTCACTTTTTTTCTTACATATAGGTTTATTTGAGAACCAGCATAGTTACAATATTAGATATATACTCTATAAACCTTTCCATTTGTCGTAAGTGTTCTTTAACGGGCTATGCATCTCCCTCCATTCGAAGAGGAATTCATTAAAATTGTTAGAAAGCCTTCCTTTAACGTATACCACTGGTTAGACTTTAAGGTTGAAGGGTCTAATATTATTATTATTATTATTATTATTAGCCCCGCGTCTTACTACCCGTTCAGGTTATACGCACTTGCGCTAATGTGAAATTGTAGGGCAATTGTGAGATGAAATGGAGGATCTACAGTTGAACGTGGAATCCTAATCACGATGGAGGCCTGTCATTCCCGGTCTAATACTAATCGATTGTCTTGTAACCTGCGTCTAAAAGCTTGGAGCCTCTTACCATAATATTAGAGCCGTCTGCAAAACGCACTCGAATGAGTCCTTTTATAATCTTCTCCCAACAATCTGGGGGACATAATATTTATTTTGACCAATGGGATGGTTTTACAGAACTATACCAGAATACACCACCGTGGTAAGATTTATAAGGCGTAAATTGAATGAGCACGATGGCAATTTAGACCACTGACCAACGGGTGTAATTGTACGGTTAGACAGGTTGATTGAGCTTACACATAGTATGGGTACAGATTTGACTTGGTTCCGTCTTAATCTTAATCCTGGTGGATTATACATCAGCCTTGTCGAGCAATGATCACCAACAGTTTGAAAACATTTTCAATCAACAATGAATTGCCTTTTATAAATCTTGTACAGTTGGTTGTATCGTCCATTAACATAAGTAAACACGAAGTTTATGAAGCTCGTTTTTAACTAAGCCTAAAAGTAAATTGCTCTCTAACATGTGAGTTATTGCATCAAGAAGGGTTGAAAAAAGATATTTCAATTTAGACCTATATGAATTTTTCCCCAAAAATGATTTTGATAAAAGGTACTAGTACAACGTCATAATTTAGCTCCAAAGCATATAAAGCACTGCACGTCTAAAGACTGGGTGAGCTTAGAAGAGAACTGATTTGGAGTAGGTATGGTAAGTTTACGGTTATCATTAATGCTGTACTTATTTATGTAATTTCAAATGGCAGAACGATATCTCCGTCGACGTGTATCGCCCCAAAATCTATAGAATAGACACTTACATGGACACATCAGATACCTATAAGGCTGGCACCTCTAAGTAGAAGTACCTATTTCTTATTTACAGGAAACAGGAAAAACTGTATACTATCAGACAATTTCATTAGCGAGCAAAGCAGTGTCTAAAAGATCAACAGTCAGCGTGGTTTGCGTCTTAAATTTTTTTAAATTACAATGTATTCACTTTTAATGCAAGACTATAGCTAGGAGGGAGGGTGATGTTTGGTAGTTCAAACACCCTCCTCTTCAAAAGTGGGCAAAATTAATATCTCCTTATTTATGGTCCAAAAAAACCCTGAAAGTATTCATTAATCAAGCAACAAAAATGGGTAGACTAATACTAAATAGTGACAAATGAAATGGAAATAGTTAGTGAATATGTGGAGAGCTGTGAACGTTGGTAGGTCTTTGGGATTAGGAAATATCAAAACCTTTTTACTTGAAGCTCTTCAAAATGTAGTTCCAAAAACACACCTACAATGGATCCGTGCAGGAATAAGAGTCAAAGGGCTGTCACAGGATCAGTAGAGGGATTGGGAGAGGATTGAGCTATCAACCTCCAACTGGTTGAGGTTTGTGAAAATATAAATAGTGTCAATTTGAGAACTACCTATCAGGAGATTAGTGTGTATTATAAATACCGCGATGTGTTAATGCTTATAGTTTGGTGAGTTTGGGGTGTAGTGTGTACTAATATTAATTAGTTAGAAATTGTGTAAGTTAAAGTGGTTTACTTTTCCTAGATGCTAAATTTTGTTTAGTAAGTTAACATTATTCATTTCTGTAAATTAAAAAATACAATTTTTTCTTCCCTCGTTTTAGTAGGAAGTGAAACTTATAAAATATAAACACATTTGCTGCAAGTAAAAATGTATAATATTTTACTATTATTAGTATTTTTATAAGCATTGATAGTATTTCTCAAGTGTGTTTTCAATAAATAACACGTTTTAAAGTTTTAAAAATGTTTTAAATGATTTTGTAACTGTAAAAAAAGTTATTTTTATCCTAATCTGAAAAGCCAGAGTCTTCTGAATATCTTGACTAGAACGTAGGACTTTAAAGAGTCCCCCCCCCCCTTATAACCTTCCCCCCTTCCACCATCCTAATCTTCTACCCTGCGATTGATCAACATTGTCAATACATCTATGTATCAGATATAAGAGTCAAAGTCTTCAATATATTAAGTAACGTTAGAACTGTATTTAAATGAAAACTGTACAATTTTTTAATATTTGGACAGGTGAGACTTAAACCTTTTTCCAATCGCATATTTTTAAAACTCAAATTTTATTAGCTAAAGAAAAAATTATCTCTAGATTTAACAAGGTTTAGCATAGACCGCCAATGGCAAGATATCAAGGTCTGAATTTCAGTGAAGTGATTATTCAAGGAAAATTCTTTGGAAACTAGCATTTGATCGCGCTTTCCCTCACATTAAACAATGCATTACAACATTCGACAAGTTTTAATGCTTGAAAATAATTAAGCTTACTTGAAAGCTGTGTTTTATGTGCGTAAGAAGAATCATGTACCATAGTTGACATATCCCTAACCCCTTCCACTTCACATCACTGCTCATATCACTTGTCATCTTATGTACCCGCAATACCACCCACGACAAATGTTCACTACTTACACCCTTTTTTTCGACACTAATTCGCTTGCTGATGAAATATCGGTAAGTTATATAGATTACTATAGTAAGCCTAACTTGAAAGATAAGGACACAACAGAAGAATTCCCATTTAAACTCAATGAGTAGTTTTGAGTTTACTGGGAACAAAAAAAAACAGAAAAACAAACCCTCTAAAAATGGATTATTTGGTATTTTTTTATAGTTTATACTATCCAGGAAAAAGAAGAACTTCGCCAAATTTCAATGCGTAGACGAATATCAGTCTTATTATATGTAAATATTTTCTATCTAAGAAACAATCATGAAACGCATTAAAAGAAGCGCCCTATAGTAAGCTACCTATCACACCAAATTGATTTAGTAACAAGTAATAAAACTAGATAAAACTAATTCACAAATGAGAACTTGAAATTACATAAAAATACATATATATAGGACACAAATGCGAGCACGATACCAGTGTCTCTTTTACGTGTAGGCATGTTGTAATGAGCAACACAAATAAATAATTTAGGTTAACTATCAAAGAAACAAAACTAAATAAACATAATTTACATACAAAACAAAAAAATCAGTGAAAATACCTAAATTTAATAGAAAAAGCAAGCACTCTAAAAATGTCTATCTTACATGGAGGGACTGTTAGCATTAACATTAAAATAAATATCTTAACATTATTATCAAGAAATATAACTGTCCATCATTTTGTTTCAATATGGAGACCACAAAAAAATATACTTTTTTTCCTTTGTTTCTGCTTATGTTAATTGGATTTTCTTTGGACCAACTTTTAAGGGTTCCTAGATATATGTTATACATTACGGTCCTTTTGAAATAATAGTACGGTAATAGGACACTACGTTTTAGTTCATAAGGAGTCATATTTCATTTACTATGAGAAACCTGACTATGAAAGCCACTAATAAATCATAATGTAAATAATATAAGTTGTATAGTTGTTTATTTCTCTGTATATATGTGTATGTGAGCATGTGTGTAGTCACTATAACTCCAAATCCAAGAAACTTAGTAAGATTAAATCATAAAATATAATGTATTGAAATGTTGTCTGTCTATTGCTCAGTTAAGTCCAAACCACTGTATAGTTTGAAGAGATATAGACAATTAATATGTGCCCGTAATATAGTGAGACAATTCCTAATATGCCAATGATTAATGTATATTTGAAATTTAAAAAAAGTGGAGGTTGGTGAAACAGGGAATTTCGAAATGTCTAAACTAATTAAAAAACTACTTCTCAATGTGTTAAAAGATTTAAATTTGCCAAAACAATCTGAAAAGAAGAAGAATCTGTAGAAGGAAATTTGAATATTGGCAATGGCAATCAAGAACGTACAAAGACTCCCCCTCACCCCAACCCATGCCAGATATTCATAGAATGATGAAAGTTTTAAATATGAAAATTATGTACAAGAAATAGTGGGCTCAACATTTCACAAGCCATTATAAAAAAAATGTTAGGGCAAAAAATTGGAAATTTGGCGTGTTGTTTTAGGTACTAATCTAACTCATAACAACCTATTATTTCACCTATGCTAAGAATATTGGTTAAACTGTGATGTTATTTTTTTTATAAGTTGTAACGATGTATTTATTTATTTTCACACATTAGGATTACTCCTAGGCAAATATTGTTTTTTATTTGGATTGCGTTCATTTGTGCACTAAGTTTATGAGCTAGTTAATATTTAATTTCAAAATCATTATGTTTTTTAATTTATTGGTTGTCAACTATGGTTTGGGATTTTCATGGCTAAGTTGAGATATGTACAAGAAGAAATTATATAAAGAGTCCATCAAAATATTGAACCTCTTGATTCGATATAGCATTGATATTTGTCCGCATGAATCATTCGAACACTTCTAAGCATTTTAGAACTCTAAAGTTTGCTCTACTGATATGTATTAACAAATATTCTCTAGAAAAGATCAAAAAATTAAAATTCAATATGGCAGAGTTAAAAGTAGATAAAATAGGGCCAGAAATATTAAAAAATAAATAATTTCTTCTCTAAATTATAAACTGTTGTAACTATAGTTTGTTAACCCTCTAACGAGTTTTTGAAGCCGTATCACACTTTTTTTTTTATCAAATATTCTGTATAGCGAAGTTATATCTTAGTAATCAAAAGATATTTCAGCCTTTAGCTGTTGTTTAGAATATATCTTTTTGATATTGTGTTTGAGTCAAACTTCTTTTGGCGTTTTTAAACACAGTTTTAAACCAATAGTTTAAGAGTTTGTTAATTCTCCCTCGGGTCAACTTGATAATCTATCAAATAACTAACTTAATTTATAGAATACTTGTACAAATAACAGCTACACCTACAGTTCATAAATAAATTATAACCAAATTTACCGTGTGCCTACTTACATAAGCTATAAACAATATCAAGAAAAGAAAAGTTTCACAAAGAGCTTAAATAATAATTCTTAATACTTAGCACTACGTCTTACAACACATGGGTTATACGCTAGAGTACTAATTGCGCTATTAATTTAGGGATTGGGAAGTTCGAATATAAACTAATTGAACCCGCATTTCCGTGGAGGGAGAGTGGAAAACCACTTAGAAAAACCACTCACAGTTCACCCAGGCGAGATTCAAACATCGAGCTCCCCGTCCTCGGCAGTCTATTTCTACATGACGCTTGTGCGTTAGCTAACTACGCCACCAAGATGGGTAAGAACTAAAATAAAGTTATGACCCAACGAGATAAACGCTTTTAAAAACATGTGGGTAAAAGGGGAAGGAGTTACGCAATTATGAATTTGTTAGAAAGCAGGGATTATAAGAATTTTGCATGTCCCCGAACTTGATAATAGGTGCAGCCCAAGGGGACCTAAAAGTTGTACGGTCTTTCAACCTCGTCAGTTTTAATTGAACTAAATTACATACACGAGTATTTTTAGGTTAGATTAGGCTATGTCAGGCTAGGTTAAGTTAGGCTAGGGTAGGCATGGTCAAGAGGAAAGCCCCGGTGGCCGGTGGGTGTTGCCAGTAACCCCTTCCACCCATGTCACCACCATATAGGACTTTCCTCGAGTTGCTCTCTTACTTGTTCGCAATCTGGACATTGGGTATTTAGGCTGCCATAACATTTTTGGTGTGTTCAATTTGGACAAATTTGGCCCTGATTGCCATCTAGACTGTTTGCAATTAGGATAAAACTTGTGGATTGGGTACTGCTTTTGGCCCCAGGTAGACTCGGCATTACTACCTCGGACGATTATTTTCTTCCCAAGGATGATTGGTTTCTACTAGCTTGCAGTGTTATTTCCCTCCCAAGGTATATCGAGCCCAAACAAACCTAACCTATCTTAACCTAAAGCAACTTAACCTAGCCAACATTTCTCTCCCTCTTACTAAGAGTTAATTATACCTCGCTCTTAGCTGACAAAGTAGCTAACGTTCATCTGGATAGCTTGTACTGAATAGTAATTTGCTGTCGATCTATTGTATTTATTTAAAATTTATATAAAACTACGAAGTGGCCAATCCACCGGCTTACAATTTCTTCTGATTGAGTCCACTCTCTCCAATTCAACTGTTTTAATATTTCTTCTAGTCGACTCGAACGTTCTAAATCTACAATGTTTCACATCAAAAGTGTCCAATCCACCATCGACACAATTATGTTGTGTTTGTATTAATGCTTAATTTATTACTAATAATGAGTAATAAAACATTACAGAACGTAATTTATAATAAAAATAAAGACACAATAAAATTAATTAGAAAATTATACTTAGCACCACGTCTTACTACCCGTTCGGGTTATATGCTTAAGTACTAATTACGCTAATGATTTAGGAATTAGGAAGTTTGAATATAGAAGTAGTGAACACGAATTTACATGGAGGGAGAGTGGAAAAACATCTAGGGAAAATAAACCTCAGTTCATCCGAGGGAGATTCGAACTTTTATCTCCCGTCCTCAGCAATAAACTAAAGACGCTTGTATTAATCATTATTTATATAGAAGAGGTAAGACTCCTAATAATGCTTCCTCCAAGGGTTTGAAACATAGTAATCTTATTTTTTCCTGCGATACCAATTGAGATATAATTTTATTATTAGGTTCTGATTTTATTACTTGCATAAATATTATGTTAAAACTAGGGTATACCTCAACAACAGAAATTGGAATGTTTTATCCCCACTTTATTTTCAATCACACTTATAATCATAGTCATTAAAGCTAAAATTAAAAGAAAAAACATATTAACAAAGAAATAATGTGGCTTTTGGACGACTATTTTCAAAAACGACTAGAATATATTTTACGTCAAATATATATCCTAATTGACTATAATATCTTCTCGAATTCTAATTATCCTACTAAGTTTATGAATGGTCCATTATTCATTATGCTTCTGTTATGAACATTATCAGTGAAATTAATATGGTTGAATTCTATGTGCATCAGGAGATATGCACTGTTATTAATGAGTTAGCAGTATGGAGGATTATAAACCCATTCTTATAATAATAGGTTTTCCTTCAGCCTATTGTATTCAATATAAATAATTGAACAAGTTTTATTTGGGGTGGGGGCCTTGGAGGGGGAGAAAGTTATGGTGAACAATGTTTAGAATGATTAGAATTTTTTTAAAGTAAAAGTTAATTCTTCCAATGACAGTATCTTCAATAAATTATTGTTAATATTACTATAACATGCAAAGGATATTGGTTAAAAACCCTAAAAACCAATCAAATGTCTGACGGTCTGTGTGGCGATATTTGGCAGTTACCATTTCATTTCGTGAAATATGCATGTCAATACAAGTTACGTAACTAACAATGAGCATGAATGGATTGTTTTTAGGATTGATATTGTAGGAAGGCTTTAAATAAAACGGATATTATTTTCTGTGACATTACACTGTCATAATGAGCGGGAATTTGCCTATACCATACAATTGTACAAAATAACTCTGGCAAACTGTAAGGGTCATCAGGCCAGTGTGAACAACATAATTAAGCCATTTTTCATTGCCTTTTGGTAATCGAGCCACGTCTCTTGTGGCGGCATATCTTGCCCAACTATGGACGATGATGAAGTTAAAGTGTTACTCTCCATGCCCTTGAGCTAAAATTGATTCTAAGTCATCCGCGACACAACCGTTTTATCTTGACCATATAATTGATCATGTTTAGTAGTTTTTTTCCAATATTCTTAGTAATTGCAATAATTGTATAGCTTATAACTACTGACCAATTAACTGGATGATAGATTGACTTTAATATAGGTATTGAATGTAAAAATATTCCTGGAATCGATTACAAACCCACTCCTAAACATATTTTTAAGTAGTATTAAATTCCAGTATCTAGAAGTTTGCTATACACCATCGTTATTCCATTAGGGTTTTAATAGAAAATAAAGACGCTTTAAATATTATAACGTGGTATTTGTAAAACTATTTTATTAAATGTTTAAACTTATCGTGGGTTAATTATTGTTTATTTAAATCCTAAACAACCGAGCCTGCTTCGCTAGACATCCTAATATGGGAATAAAACCTTTATATTGAAGTTAGAAATGAGAGTTCTGTCTTACTTCCTCCGGTAAGAATAAAATTGATTCGCATCATAATGTGTCAGTATTGTATGAGAAAATTTTATTTTGGGGGGAAACAAATGAATTCATCTTTTAACCTCTATCCTCCTAGCCATGGAGGTAAGTCGCTTTCTCACATAAGGATAACATTTATATACTTCTTTAAGAAAAACCCACTCAAACATAAAACATATTATATTAAGCCAAACATGTGTGTGAGGTGGTACATTGTTAAACTTATGGTAGAAAGTAACCCAGAATTCTCATTTATACCTCTACTCCTGACGTCCCGGTGTTTCGAAGCTTGTGCAAGAGAGCCACTGGGCATGGCAGGGAAAAAAATTTGAATTTTTGGAAGATAAATAATCTGTAAATCAGTGAAAGTTTCAGTTAAATCAAATCTATCTGGAATCATAGCTAGGGCTATTAGTTAGTTGAGTAAATATAGGTAGTTATACAACAATGGTATACATTTAAATTAACATCAATTTAAGAAAGTTTATATTATTTGGAAGATAGCTTTCATTACATCTTTTTTTCTGGCATAGTTAATAAATTTTATACTATTTACATTTGGATACTATTATTTAAAGCGCTAAGATTGTGTTTATATTATTTTTAGCTATTTGGTTAAATTAGTTTCTTATTCAATTTCTGTGATCACCCAACATTTTAAAACATTTAGTTAAACTTAACTTTAACGTAATAACAATAATAATTGTCTTTATCAAATTCCTGACCAACCATTACAAGACCTACAACAGTAAAACTGGTTACGCATACAACAAAAAATAATACATTTCTATGAAAACAATTATAGCTAATTTAAAATTTTAATTTAATTTTTAGAGGGGTATTATATATTACGATAATTTTTAAACGCAATTAAAATTAATAAAAATCAAATTTAATTGTAATGAAAACATTTAAAATATTTAATTTAAAGTAAAAATATGTTTTGATTAATCTAAGCAAACCTAAAATTAAAGTAATAAATCACAAGGTATTCATTAAATAGCCATCTAAATTAGGTTATATTTTATTATAAAAATTATAGTACTATGAATCCTCTCTTAATGGACATCTCTAAATGTCTGATTTATTTTTTATAGCAGGCAGTTTAAATTTTCTCTGTCAAATAATATGGACATTTATGGGGAAACAATTTCTCAATCATGGATTTAGACAGTGCTAAAGATGCATACATTTCAAAGTAATCCCTCAAAAGTAGATCAAAATTATAGTACTAATCCATATAGTTTACAGAACAAGGATGACCTGGTGATCTAACGGTAAGGTGTCAGACTTCTGTGCTGGGGGTCATGGATTCTATCCTCGGTCCCAGCACAGATTTATCTGATTGCTAAACCCAGCCTTCACATCTGACAAGACGTGTATTTAACACAACTTGTGAATGTGTGGAATTCCAGGCCTCCACTGTGGTTCGGATCCCACGTTAAACTGTAGGTTCTCTATTTAATCTCACAATCACCCTACCACTACACATTAGCGTAAGTGCGTATAACCCGAACGGGTAGTAAGACGCGGTGCTAATAATAATAATTTACAGTACAGATGCTTGGAATGTGCTTGTCTTGAGTAACCACCTTCCCCTGCTAGGGAAAATGTTCCATTAATTGAACACACTATGTTATAAGAGAGGGAAACCAAATGACTCAAAAATATAGAAATAACAATAATTAATCTTTAAAATAAAATTCAAAATGACACAATCTTCATTTATTTATATTATTTTCCTACTAAATAAATTGTGTTTAAAGTTTTGATATCATTGATAAAAGCTATTTTGTTTACTTTGAGGTAAATAAAAACCATTTTGTATACATAAGTGTTTAAAGGTACTATTTATTTTGGCAATTAATGTATGTTTAAGGATTTACAGCAGTGTCAGTTTAGCACCGTATTATATTATCTTTAACTTTAGTCATCAGGCAAGATTTATTGAATATATTGTACAGAATTATTCTTGTACACATATCACTTTATTTGCATATTGTTTTGAGTAATTTGAAAACTGTAGAGAGCAATTTACAGTACGTAATGTATTATTTTTTTCCTTTGGAAATAACTATACTGCATGGACTATAAAAAGCAATTATTAGATTTTATAATGCGTGCCCTCATAAACAATAGAATATGTACACTCCGTTTACCCTGAAAGTGAACATTATCATTTTGATGGATTACATTATGGGTTTATCTTATAAGCTGCGCCATAGTGGAATGATGTAAATGAAAAATTGTAGATGAAGTTATTTTCAAGGTAATGGAAAGATTCAAAAAACAAGCGACAGCAAATAAATTCGGCAATACTTCCCCTGAGCTAGCCCTGCCCTAAGAATCGAACACCCAATATTTTGAGTCCTCTCTGAGGCAACTGATACGTTATTGGCGGCCAACACGCCATTCTCGAAGAAGTTGAAAGACCTCACTATTTCATCAGAGAAAGACTGCGTCGAGATCCCTTGAAATGGCTCGTTCTCTGTGGACACGTGGAACAAGGTGTTTTGCAGAGCAATGCAAGTCACGACTTCACCAGCGGCAAGATACAATTGAAGCTAGGATCTGTATTTTGAACGGAAGTTTGAGAGGGAGGAAATGTGGACCTCGTTATCCTTTGGTCAGAATGGGATTTGTGTGAGTGCATGATCAAGATGATGGTGGCGTCAGATGGACAAGGCAGAGAGCCACAACGCGGTTGTTGGTGCACTGTGTGTTGCGTAAAGACATGTCAAACAGAGGGTAGTTCTGGAAAATTGTACCCATTACTACACTATCGGGTTCACAAAATCATTACTATCTTTAAACGTTGAAACTGAAATTCACGTTTCTTTCCTTCGACTTTCTTCCGCCACCTATTAAAATCACAAAGCGCAACATTTTTCAAGAAGGCCTAGTTTTTAATTTATCTTAGAACATTTGGGAAACTTAAAATTATTAAATATTTAATTTTTCTTATAATAACATAAACTAAAAGAAAAATAACTCAAATAATTTAATTATAGAAACAAAACCAAACTGTTGAACAGTAATGGAAACTGAATGAAATACGTTTAAAAAAAGTTTCAATTTCTGTGATGGAAAATAGCTATTTATAACATATTTTGAGTAAACAAAGAGAAAATGTAACAAATGGCTCTATTAAAATAAATATTGAAAGGAGAATAGAAGAAGAATTATTAGAAAATTGGAGGCTTTCAAGTTGACGATTAAAACACAACAAAACAGATAATTATATAATTGTCGATGTATGGCACATTGAAACTTGCATAGCTATGTGTTTTGTTTTCTTTTATTTGTGAACTTTGAGGCCTACAATTTTCTGGTAGGTGTGTAGTCCTGGCCCTTTTATTCATCTTTCAATATTTATTTTAATTTCAATTTTAATAAAATTAGTAAAATAACGTTCTTCATACAGCTTACTTACCTACTCTTGAGTACTAGGTAGGATCTAGAAAATGAATTAGCGCACTTACAAAAGAATGCCACCTATTCCTACCATGAGCTATTTTTATTCGGTCCAGTAGGCTCATTCTAATGTTCCTTCCTTCTGCATCTTGGTCTCGTCTCATTGGATTTGCCAGTCAATACCCTGAACACGGTTCTAGAGTATTTCATTCGTGCTGCGTGTCCTGCCCACCACAATTTGCGAGATTTGACTGTCCTAACAATGTCTTATTATGAGTTCAGGTTACGTAACTCATCATTATGTAGCCTCCTCCCCTTTCATCCTCTACTCCACTTTTCATACAGCTAGCGGCATCAATATCTTCCTAAGATCAATAATGATAAAAGTGAAACGAACAATAAACATTATTACTAAATCATAATGAGGCTAGAGGGAGCATCACATTCCACCAAAAAACATATTAATATTTATGAACAGTTTCAAATTTTCATTTCTTAGACCTATATATTAAAAATAATTTTATTTGCTTGCAAAATATTTTTACAGATAAAGTTTTTGATCTTTAACAGACCTACATCTTAACAGTGATAGGTTTTTTCATTTCTTAGAAAGTTGTATAAATATGATATATATATATATATATATATCTGTTATGTAAGGTACACTCTAAGTCACTTCATGAAAAAATGATAATTCCATTTGTCTTTAATAATAAACGGATAAATGGAGAAAAATTTTAAACAAAATTTTTTGCGTCTATTTTGATAAAATCAAATTCTTCTTCTTTCTACTCTTACATTTATGGTTATATGCCTATTTCAAAAAATTCCTTTGTATAATCCTATGAAAATCTTATATACTAGCCCAATCGTTAAAATCGGTTTGGCTCTAGACCAAGATACAAACATACAGATAGATGACATCGCAAAAACCTGTTTTCGTGTTCAGGGAGCCATTAAACGTCGACATCCGTACAAATCTCAAGTTAAATTGAATATTATACACTGCTACAAAAACTTTGAGAAAAGAGGAACCTTTTTGTCCACCAAAAAGCATAATAATCAATATCTCATTGCAAAGACCTCCTTAAAAAACTAAATATATTTAACCTTAATAAAACACATGATTCCCAAATTGTATTATAAGAATAAAGACCTCTCTAAATATATATATATATATATATATATATATATATATATATATATATAT
>CABFOW010000032.1:273428-324190 GCA_902141385.1 Timema californicum | reverse complement strand
TATATAATATGTAAACTCTCCTTTTTATATGATGCACGATAGTAACCCCTAGATACAGCCCTACCGTGGCACCGCGAGCACATGCCTAGGATGGACCCCGAGAGGTAATCCTAGAGGGTTGGATGAGTTGTATGGCTTAAGTATTGTCGGATGCCACAATATAACGTCTATTTATTGTCTACAGCTCAACTATATTACAATTATTACATGAATAACATGGTATTTTGACAAGGGAGCAGTCACAACACAGATTGGACTTGGTTTACTATCTATAACCGAGTACGATTCCACGCGATAGAAACAGCGGGAATCGCGAATTGTCTCTTATGTCTACTCGTCGATTGTTGTCTTAGGAGTTCCCTAAGACTATATCTTAGAGCCGTGCTTTTCTTACATTTGGGGTGAAGCTCCGCCCTGATTATATAGACAACCAATCACTTTATCAAGGTTTTACTAATTTAAACTTGAAACTCACTTATCTCGACATTCCAACAAGTATACAAGGTTCACCAGTAGCACGAGGCTCACTCACCAACAGGATATAGTAAGCCAGGGCTATCAAATTGGCAGCCCGTGGGCCACATCCAACCCGCCAAGCTCCTCAGATTGTCCCTCGGATGATTGAAAGTCCAACTACTGTATTACTGGAGATGGGTCGTATGTTTCAGAAGGTTGGTAGAGGCATCTGAGCTTGAAGGGCCAGATAGGTCTTCAGTCTCTAATCAGTGGTGGTGGAAGATACAATCCAAGGGTTACTCGGTCCTAGGTGTCATTAAAATCGTGTGTTTATAAGCGAGTGCGAGCTAGGGATGTAAACATAAAGGAAACAACTTTTTGCTAACTTTATTCATGCTAGGATTAAACGTTTACTACGGTGCACTGTGGAAGAAGAATAAATTACAATATTTCTCAACTTTCCCTCATTTTCTGCATAACAAGCAGGAAAAAACTCTAGCAGCCAATCTCTTTTAACTCTTGAAAATTCATAGCTGTTCTTTCATCTTGTTTTATCATACAGCCTGATATTTGACTGGGTGAAGGGGCGAGTAGCGACTAGTTTAAAGTATGATTTTGGTATGAATAACAGTAGAAGTTTGTTACTAAGGTTACTAAAACAATTTTAATAAGTTCATACATCAAGTCATGTTATCTGGAGTTGTCCCTTTTGATAGATAGTATCAATAACCATAAAATAACACAAATAATGTATTAATATGGTATCATTGTTAGCCTCAAAGAAATATGTGTGAATTTTCTAAAATGTTCTTCCAACCAAAATCAGGCTACGGTAACCTAACCCTTTATCAATGATCAAGGTCATCACAAACTAAACAAAATAAGCTCTCGCGGAGCTCAATTAACTCAGTCAACTAGAGGGTGCCCCAAGCAGACGAAGCAGAAAAGCTTATGTGCGTTGTTTAAGCAGATGAAGTAGGGCAGGACGTCCAATATTGTTTGTCAATAGTTACCTAATAATACTATATCTTGAGAAAGCAATATAAACGGCGAGTGTCGTGATAAACATAAGTAAACTATAATATAATAAAATGGTTATCATTTTCAGTGTTTAAACAAATATAAAAATAAATTTATGATGCAAAAGTTGAGATTATTATAACTAGATAAGAAAATCCAATTTAAATTTCTATACCGATACTTTTATCGTTACTTTTTTTTCAATACCACATCCCTAGTGAGAACTTACCCTCAAGAGATGTGCGTCCCCCACTCTAGACCCGGTATATCTCCCTCCAAGTGCCACCAAATAACGGCTGAGCTATATAACACATTCTTACTTTAAACCTTAAAAAACGCAGGTGAACGGGCGACAGGGTGTCTCAGAGTGACTCACACCTCTTTTCCCCTCCACCCAACATTAGCCGATATCTGGCCAGTTGATATTTGCCTGGATTATTGTTCATGAGTTATTTATAGTAATAATGGAGTTCTTTGCTTTTAATTAATCTTTTCATTCTTTTGTAAGTTGTATAGAAATGCACTTTCTATTTTAAGTAGTAAGAAAAATAATAATGATGATAAAAATTGTTTAATATATATATTTTTTTAATTTCACTGAAATATATCAATATGATATATAAAATCAAATTACATTTCACTACCCTCGTTTTTTTTAAATACAAAAGTATAATCTAATGACGTTCAAAATTACAGCCATATTGAATTAAATATATGGCCCGACAAATATGATTTTAACTTATTTAAAAACTCTGACAAGTAAACCATTCTAAGCAGGGTATTAAACTTGGACATTGCTTGACTTGCAAGGAATGAGCACGTTTTGATCAGCATCTTGTTGGAATACATTTTAAAATATTAGGCTCCTACATATATATATTATATACATATATACACAAACACACATGGTTTCAAACCTAACTCTATTGTCTGCAAATAATTATGCTATGTTATAGCTTGTAAACTTTCTTATGCAAGCTTGTGCAAGTATGATGTAGTACCAAACTTGCTAATATAATTCGTTTTAAATCACTAGCTCTACACTCACGTAAAATCATGTTTATTTAGTAAAGAAAATGTTATGGCGAATATTAAAAGAATGTGGAAAAATAAACACAAGCTCAGATGGGGAAAAAATCCATTTCAGTACTATATAAAATCGAGGTTCGTGATCATCCGCTAGCCGGGGGGGAAGCAGGACTATCAATTGGATTCCAGAGGTCCCTTCTCGTGCCCTGTATCCTATTGCTGTCAAGTCAACGACTTATTTTTAGGAGATTTTCCTGATTGCAGTACGTTCATATACTGCACGGGAGAGAGGTGACCTAACCCTTCTCCTTAACTCTAAGTATACCTAGAGCCACTTTAGAGTATTTAAATCTAAACAAAGACAAGAAATCAGAAACTAAAACTTTTTAAACTACATCACATCTGTATATTCTTATTAGTATAATAGATTCCTATAAATGATTAAGCGAGCGCAGAAACTTATTTTGACGCTACCTAACCCAACCCATTAATCCACCCTGATAAGAAAGCCCACAGGGACAGGTGGTAAGCGACAAATATCTAGCTATAAAGAATTTTAGAAAACATTCTAAATGATCAAGTCTTAAGTAAGAAGTAGTTAAATTGAGAGTTAAGACTTAGATATGGTAATCTAGAAAAAAACAAATTTACGTTCAAAAGTTAAGTTGTTATTAAAGTGGTTACTATATAATGCGATATTAAAAACAATTTTTTTAAATTAGAAAACTTTTAGAGTAACATTAGGTATGAATATGAATAATTAGAGAAAATTATAATACTTCATCAACTTTAACAGTGATCAAACAAGTAGATGAATTGTCTAACACATAGGCTAGTTAACACGTTAAAATATGAATACATAAAATATAACACATAACATACACATTAAACAAAAAAAATTATTTTGAAACATTAAGAATAAAATTAGGTTAACCTCAGCAAAGTTGATTGATGAAGTATGATATAATATAGAATTAAAAATATATGATTATGTTGGTTTAAGTCTTATATTTATTGATGCCCCATTACTCCTTTGAGATCCAGCACTGGAAATAATGTATGAACAACTTCAATTCGACATGTTTCGGTACATTAGTACCATGTTCATGGATAATTGTCGTTGTGAAAAACGTAAGGTGTTTTTATGACTGCTAGATGTTAACAGTCCAGACACTTTTTCCAGTGCTGGATCTCAAAGAAGTAATGGGACATCAATACAGATAAGACTTAGACCAACATAACCATACTTTTTTAATTCCATATTATATCACACTTCCACATTATCTAAATAAACTTTGCTAATGTTAAACTAATTTTTTTTGAATGATTTCAAAATAAGTTTTGACTTTAATCGGTATGTTCATATCACTTTATATTGTGTTATATCTGTGTATTCATATTTTAACGTGTTAACCTATGTTTTAAACTATCCATCAACTCGTTTGACCATTGTATAAGTTCATGAAGTATTTTAACTATCCCTATCGTATAACCCGAATGGGTAGTAAGACGCGGTGCTAAATATTATTTAACGATCTCTAATTGTTCATAATTTCCACCAAAAACTTTCTAGTATTTTTTCTATTCTTAACTAATTTTCAGTAACACATTATATAGTATCCAATTTAATAACAACTTAACATTTGAACGTAAATTTGTTATTTTCTAGATTAACATATCTAAGTCTTAACTCTCAATACTTAGCTATAAGTTTGAAGTTTATTGATTCCCACATTTTTTACAATTTAAAATTTTAATACAAATTTTACAATTATATTTAAGGTTAACCAAATCATAATATCTTATTATCTTGAGCAGATCTTTAAGTGTAGACGATACAAGACAGGTAGCTCACTTTTTGTCGCTGCCTGCCTCCACTTATTCTTTTCGGTATGGTAGCAGGGGAAGGGTAAGGAAGCGATCGAGATAAGTGAATAAAAACTGGTTTTTAAGAGTTTTATTATAAAATAGCTGGATAGAGTATATGACAAACGTATTAAAATGTGATCATGCTTATGTTTGAATAAATAAATTGTTTAGAAATGAGATCGATGTGTTAGCAATTTATACTAGAGTAATTAGGACCTGGGTCGATACCCGACAGGCCCACTCACCTCCGCTAGTGCTTGCCCATGCCATTTCACCGTGGCCTTCATACACTACCTCTACGTATCAATTAACTGTACCACTGATCTTGACCCTTTTGACCCTAAATGAAAGAGAGCTTCCCACGAGCTAATGTTTGAAAACTAAGTCAGTAAAACCGAAAATCTAGCCTCCGCCATTAAGATAGCCCGCGAGCGTAACCACATACGAGCTCCTTCTTGATAGAACAAAGACTGACGTATTTAACCACTAGGAGGTGATATATTATCCCTCAATCATCTAGTGCCCGGGTCAATAAACAGTAATTATGTCCTTTTGGATGATAATAATTATGGTTTTATTATGCGCAATTACAGCTTACTCGGCACTGAACTAATTAAACATATCGTGGATGTTATTGATGCTATTGTTTTGAAGTAAATTATGTTGTTGCTGATAATCAACTGTCTACTTCCACAATCTTTACACTACAAAATTAACAATATATACAAACCATTAGAAAATATATCTGAAAGGTTTACATCCTTGAGAATATTTTATTGAAACAGTGAACTCCTATCTATTAAATTTACAAATAAACTTAAGGTATGAGTCACCCTTACTTCTGACATCACATGTAAATTTTCTATCTCACTCTAACCTCAAATGTAAGGAGCTTAATCCTCAATGTCGACACACAATGTAATGTGTCACTTATTCCCCATATTTTCACCCCTAGTTTGGGCAATCTGATCAAGTGGTTATTCAGGATTTTCTAAGGGAAGGAGTAAGCGGAAACCAATTATACATAAGCATCTTGAAATTGATGTATATTGCATAGTGTTTGTAGAGGTAGTACAATGGTAATAGTGTGATAATGGTAGTCTATGAATCAGGAGTATTATTATTATTATTATTATTATTTGCACTGCGTCTTACTACCCGTTCGGGTTATACGCACTTACGCTAATGTGTAATGGTAGGGTGATTGTGAGATGAAATGGAGGACCTACAGTTTAACGTGGAATCCGAACCACAATGGAGGCCTGGAATTACTCACATTAACAAGATGTCTTGTCAGAGGTGAAGGAAGGGTTTGGTAATCAGATAAATCTTTGCCGGGACCGAGGATTGAACCCCGGCCGCCAGCACAGAAGTCTGACACCTTACCCCTAGACCGCCAGGTCACCTACGAATCAGGAGTAATTTATAAAAATACATGTTTGGCAAACATGTCGTTCATTATTTTCAAGAAGGAAAACCTAACTAACCATACAAACCAAAGTCCTTATTCGTGAATTACCTATCGACTTAAAAGACAACACTTATCCATGGCGCTATAAGCTAAGTTAACCATAATAAACACATGTGGTGTTGATGTGTAGTCTTGAACTCTGTTTTCCTACTGAGAACTCACTCTACTTGTCCATCTTACTACACGAAGACAAACGAAAAACAAACAGATGCCACGAGAGATTTTGCTTTGCCCTTACAATAACTTAAAAGGAGGCTTTCTCCACGTCCTAAAAGAGAAACACGCCACTATTGCGCTAACTACAGCTGAATCAGAATGAGCCCAATCCTGGCACATGTTTGACAACCATATGCGATTTCTAACATTGAAATGCCACACTTCATATTATATTGCATAACATGAACTAGATTAACAATTAACACTTGCAATAATCACCCGGTTGCTTACATTATAATTATAATTTATGCTCTAGGAATTAGTTGAATTTTTATTTTATTAAAATGTTATTATTTTCAGAGTCAACTGAATAATTTGACATGATTAAAAAAAAGTTAAAAAAAAGGGAGTGTGAGGTATCTTTACTTGTTAACGAGAAGCAAGATTTGGTTGGATTCGTAAGGAGGAATATGCTATATATTTGAGTCTGGGAGGCAACCAAGTGAGCTTATAGATGAAGAGAGAACTGTGTGGTCGGGTGGAAAGATGTTTTTCGACCGTGGACCGATTGAAGGATTGACAGATTCTTTACTTTCATTGTACATTTTGAAGACTATTTTTATTTGTATATTGTATTACCTTCTTATTATTATTATTAGCACCGCTTATTAATGCCCGTTCGGGTTATACGCACTTACGCCGATTTGTAATGGTAGGGTGATTGTGAGATGAAATGGAGGACCTACAGTTTAACGTGAAATCCGAGTGGATTAGAATTCCCCTCATTCACAAGTTGTGATTAATACAAGTCTTGTCAGAGGTGAAGGAAGGGTTAGGTAATAAAATAAATCTATGCCGGGACCAAGGATTGAACCCCAGACCCCAGCACAGAAGCCCGACACCTTACCCCTAGACTACCACGTCACCCTATTGCCTTCTTAAATAAACTCATAAAACCGCCTCAGTTTATAGCTACAATTTCATGCGTCACTTTCTGACCCGCATACTGGTATCCTGGCATATATATATATATATATTGATATTGATTTGTATAACAGAACAAGCAGAAATGTACGAACCTGGGTGGCACCTCGATATGAAAAATCTCATCAAATTTTGGGGGATTCTGTCTTTATTTGTATGTACTGCAAGTATTTTAAATATTATTTTCGTTGAAATACGCAAATACTTAATTTCAGTAACATGTTCTAGATGTTACATAACACTACAAAAATGCAGCATCCATAATAGAAATACCAAGAATTTATATATATNGATGGAAGAATTTATATATATATATATATATATATATTAATTCTTGGTATTTCTATTATGGATTTCTATTATGGATGGAAGAATTTATATATATATATATATATATATATTAATTCTTGGTATTTCTATTATGGATTTCTATTATGGATGGAAGAATTTATATATATATATATATATATATATTAATTCTTGGTATTTCTATTATGGATTTCTATTATGGATGGAAGAATTTATATATATATATATATATATATTAATTCTTGGTATTTCTATTATGGATGTTGCATTTTTGTAGTGTTATGTAACATCTAGAACATGTTTCTGAAATTAAGTATTTGCGTATTTCTACAAAAATAGTATTTAAAATACTTGCAGTACATACAAATACAATAAAGACAGAATCCCCCAAAATTTGATGAGATTTTTGATATCGAGGTGCCACCCTGGTTCGTACATTTCTGCTTGTTCTGTTATACAAAACCAAAATACTTCTTTGCTAACTCAACTAGAGTCGAAAGTCGATAATTCGGAAGTCAAAAATACGGTTCGTCAATAATCCGTATTACCAAAAATAGCCACAGCCTGAAATTTTTAAGGATTCGAGAAACCTATGGTATACAAACCTTTTCCTCTTCATATTCATCAAGTCTATAATTTGGTAAATGATATTTTTAGTATCATAATATACATAACGGATGGGAATCTATAAAATGTTACATGATTATCTTTGTATATGTTATATTTTCTCCTTTTATCATTATTAAACATTATTTAACCACCCGATCAAATAATAACGTTAGTAAGTACGCCAAGCAGCTAGCAAGAAACAAATGACGGGCGTATTTTAACATAGCAACAGGGATCTGGCAGGGTTGTCATCTCTTTAATCTCAAACCATAGTACATGAACCTGTAATTGTTTGTTCTTAGTTATATATGTATATATATTATTTATATATATTTATTTATATATGTTATTATTATTATTCTATCTTCTCATATAATTATACGTATTTGTAAGGTACTTGTAGTTTTTTCGGTGCAGGCCTTTCATAGGTCTCATGACTGTTGGCCAGCACTATAATAAAGTGAATTGAAATTGAATTGTTACTATTATTATTAGTAGTAGTATTATCATTACTATTATTTATTAGGTTCTCTGTTTTATAAGAGGCCTATTGCCTTGTTCAAATTGAGTCATCGAGAATGTCAAATTATAAACTCCCTTATTTTAGACCCCAAAACTTCATCTTCTTTCCGTGTTTGAGGTCATCAGTCAGTTGTATTCGATATTTTTCTGGCCCTTTTTTATATTCCATTATGCCTTATACTGCATCACTCAATAAGCTATTTCTTATAATAAGGTGACCCATTGAATTGGCCTTTCTTTTAACTATTTTTAAACAATAACTGTTTCACTGATTTGCTGGCACAATAAAAACGACGATATCAAAACCATGGTTTGGAAACTCTAAAAGTCAAGCCCTAATGATCATATTTGGTAAACACGGTAATTTTAAAAGTAATTATTGCAATGTGTCCGTTGCTAGTGATTTTACATCTTATTCACTATGTACAAAAAAAAATCTCTTGTTGCATTAAACGAAAATTTTATATTATAAGAACTAAAGAATTAATCTAGATACTAAAATTAATTTACAAACATACATATTTTTATAACAGTATGAAAATAATTTTTATTGATATAAAACAAATCTTAATTTATTCAGTAAACTTTTTAAGCTACTAGCCTACTTTTGTAAAATATTTCACTCGTGAAGCCCAAATTACCTTAGTCGAAAGTTCTCAAAAGTGTTATACAAAATAAAACTGTGTTAAAAGTTTCTAGATTTTTAACTAATTATAAGTATTCGTTTGTGCTAATACTAAAATATTACTACAAAAAATATCTTGACTTTCGAGAACAAAATCGATAGTGGGTAGAGGGAAGATGTCGCAAAGTTTTGAAAGTAATAAATTCCTATATAACATTTTCTCTGGTTCTGAACTCGTCCATGTGAAAGTGGACTAAAGAAAGGCGTGGTTTATTTTCAATAAAATACTGGAAGTTTATCATTTTATGGGTCCTGACATCCAACATGTACAGCTGTCTATTTATTACCTGCTCGCCAGTCTACACTGAAGATATGATCAATATATGGATATTTTGCAACAAGCTTGTCTGAATTCTAAGTGTAGCAGATAATACTATCAATTAAATCAATAAGAAGTTTTGATCAAAAAAAAAGTTTATAGGCATTGCATTGTGGATTTAACTGCTGTGTATCCAAGCGTACATCTCATACACTATTGTAATTTCATATATATATATATATATATGAGATATATATATATATATACATCTCATACACTATTGTAGTTTCATAAATATATATATATAATTATACACTATTGTAATTTCATATATATATATATATATATATATATCTCATACACTATTGTAGTTTCATAAATATATATATGAAATTACAATAGTGTATGAGATGTACGCTTGGATATACAACAGTTAAATTCACAATGCAATGCCTTTTAACTATATATACTATATATATATATATATATATATATATGTAGTAAAAATATATACGATTACCAAGAATGATATATCTCGAAATAAAATATTTAAATATATACATATATAATAACATATATAACATTTATATAAAATAATTTAAGCACAAAAATAGTTCACAAATATTATGGTCTATCTTATATATATACATATATATATACATATACATAAATGTATATATATACAAATATGTATATAGATACATATATGTGTATATATACATATATGTGTATATATACATATATATACATACATATATGTATATATATACATATATATGTATATATATTGATATTTGTTTCTTATTATAAGCCTTCATTATAATATCTACCAATTTTTACTCTTTTTTCCAAGCATTTCGTTCAAACAAAAACATCAGCAAGATAAGGGGTGAGGAGATTCATAAATGGGTGATAACAAAAATTCGTGGAGGAAAAAATGTGTACTCTGTCATTAACACAGTATCTTGATGATAAATAAATTAGCTCAAAGATAATTAGGACCATACTTCGTTGACAAACTCTTTGAGGAGGTTTCATAAAATAACGATGTGCACAGGATTGTAGTGAGAAAGATAATTGGGGAAATGTTAGTGTCATCAATATAATATATGTTGTCAATATAAATCTAGAAAAATATTGGTTTGAAATAATTCAAAATTCAAAATTTGATCAAAAACAACTATGCTGAAATTAATTTGGTAGAACTTTGGTACAAAACACAAATCTCTATAAAAGGATACTTGTGATCAAAATCATCTTGGGCATTAAAAATTGAACGTACTTTATATGTTTTAGTTTTTGCACAATGTAGAGAGCATAGGGTTTTGTAATTTTTTTAGATATGTATATACAGTACATAATATCGTATTTCTATATAGTACTAGTATACCTACTATCAAAACATAGGAACTATTATAATCAAGAAATGTTAATCTGTATATATAAAGTTTTTATATACACACATAATTTATCCATTTATTTTATAATCACGTTTTAGTAGCCAAGTGTGTCTTAGATATTATTAATCATTAACTGTATATCTCCAGATTATAAAAACCATAGGGCATTAGAAATGCAAACAAACTCCATTTTAGATTGATTAATTTTCTTACATGACTGTAATTTATCCCAAGACTCGGACAAGTAAAAACATAAAGAACTAGTTGAGCTTAGGCATCATTTTAGTTAATTTTAACTTATGGTTATGTTAAGTTTACCTTTTAATATTAATTACTAGCTTTATGTATTTAATTTTAGTGTGCTGCATCTTACTGTCTGATCACTCTATGCGCATATTTACATTGAAACGGTTGTGCTGAGGAAGATAAAATAAGATAAAATATAAATTGTGAACACGCATTTTCCGGAGGGAGAGTGGAATAACATTAATTATATAAAGACCACCTTCATTACACATGACCATAATTCTAACCCCAAGTTCACCGGAGTTGGTAAATTACAGCACATACTGACTGAGAGCAATATTTGATACCTTTTTAATATCACAAATTGGTATTCACAAGATTTACGTATTTAGTTTTGTAATATAATTAAAAGTGAAAAGAAAAAACGAAACTTTACACCTTCACGTTTCTCTTCATACGTATATACAGTGTCAGCTTTCTAAGTCTGTTTATTTTCAAGCTTCCCACACTGTTAGTCATGGTGTGTACGGAGTCAGGCTCACTTTGGATATAAAAATAAAATTCTGAGATTGCAATTTTTACATTAATCCTAATTAATATAATATGTTATACCTGGTTCTTATGTTTATGTTCTAGGAACTGCCAACACAAGTGATCACGTGGCTTAAGACTTCAGAATCACAATATATGTGAAATTACAAACCAACATCGCAACATCGCACACCATTGATCAGGTAATTAAATTATCCAGGCTTGTAGTGTAGGAAGAATTAAAAAACGTTCCAATCTATGTTTTCCCTTAGTACCTGAAGAAGATTTCAGAAATCTAGGTCTAGTGGTTTTTTAGTCACCCACACAGGTGGTAACGCAGTCTATGAAGTAGAGTTCACACGATACTGTATGTACAGTTAAAAAAACGCATGCAGTGCAAATTCTCTAGTTTCTCTAAGTAATCATACCATGTTTAATATTATAGGCTCAAAATATATTTAATAGGAAAAAGAAGTTTACCTAAGTCCAGATGCAAATTTAACGCAATCTCTTGTTTTTTGGTATCTAAAATACCCGAGTCAGTATTCAAGATGTCTAATGCATCGGGCAGACTGTAGATGTAAAAATAATCTAAGTTAGTACATATCTTAATTATTTCACTACCTATGTTATGTCTTGTTTAATAGAGTTTTAAGATACACTTTCCAGTAGTCACGCCATTAAATTGTAAATATATTTGATTTTAAAAAATATGCCCAAGGTGCATCCCGTCGTTCCACTAAGAAGTAAGAATAGGGCCTACGTGAAAAAGTGTCACTTTTTTGTGCGTTTATGTTTCAATCCCCCACACTGTTGATTACTGGGCTAAAGGCATCACAATCTCAATATTCAATTACAACCACTTTTAACCTTACGGACCAAGATATTTAGTTCAAAATGTTCGAATTTTACTAAGACAGAATTGTGTTTACCCTTGAAGTTTGTTGAAAAGGGTGGTTACAAACAAAACAAAAGATCACTAACGAAGTCAATTTTATTGAAATCTATTAATAAATATTTAAGTAGTTGGCTATGTGCTATTTCTTGATGTATACTCTGTGAATTTGTTTCTTTGTTTTTTTCTAGTGAGTATAAGCATTTCTATACTCAATTCCACACTCGAAAAACATTCGTCTAAGGGTAATATGTCAGAATTCTGTGTTGGGGTTCAAGGGTTCAATCCTCGGTCATGGCACAGATTTATCTAATTGCCAAATCCTTCCCTCACCTCTGACAATACGTGTATTAATCACAGTTTGTGAATGTGGGGAATGCTAGACCTCCACCGTGGTTTGGATCCCACGTTAAACCGTAGGTCCTCCATTTCATCTCACAATCACCCTACCATTACACATTAACGTAAGTGCGTGTAGCCCGAACGTTTAGTAAGTCGCGGTGCTAATAGTAATAATAATAATAATAATAAAAATAATAATAATAATAAACACTTAATAACTATTAGAAAAATCTTGACAACCTCCATATTCTTTAGTTCTACTTTTTATAAAATAAAATATGGGAATCATAGGTACAGCCGATAGCGTACATTGAAAAAGCCTGACTGTCTTTCACTGCTTTTTTTGTTTTTGGTTTTTTTAGAACTGCGTCTTACTACCCGTTCGGGTTATGTGCTTATGTACTAATAACATTAATGGTTTTAGTAGTTAGGAAGATTATATTTGTAGCAAATTTACACGCATTTGCGTTGAAGGAGCGTGGAAAACATTTATGGGAAAATAATTTTGAAATGTAATCGACATTCTAGTCTACTGTGAGAGTAGTGCGTTAGACTATCCAACCACCGAAGCAGGTCCCTTCCATGCTTCAAATGCTGTATCAAACTTAATCCCGGAGTGTGGGGTTCAATTGCTCTCTGCACTAAGTTTTTCATACTATTTTCAGTCAATATTTTCAAAGTTGAACTATGTGCTACATAAATAAGGACTCAAGTAGATAACCGGTTTCTCCAAGTCTTAAGTTCGTACAACCAAAAAAGGATTTTTTTCAATGAACTACAAATTTATAATGACATTTTGTTAATATTAGTTTCAATTCTTAGCGTCCCTAAAACCAAGTTTTGAAATGTATTTTTATCGAAACAAATTGATTAGGCTTATTACTGCAGGATATTCACTACCACAAAATCCATAGTTAGTAGTGTACCTATAGATCATAGATAAATATAATGGCCCAGAGAGAGCACACCTTTAGGTTTCTTTAAATACGTAGACCTATTCCAAATTTGGTATTTATATTTGTCTTAGTTTTGGAGATACCTGTGTTAGTGGTAACGCATTGTTTGGTGATAGTCTAAAAATATAATAATTATGTAGATGTTAAAAAAAACTATGTGCATATTTCCAAATTTCCCAGAGTACATTTTGTTTACCCTAAATGGTAGCAATATTTTCTTTATGGCCCTATATTCTATACTAGACCCTTCCTCCTACCCCCCGCCCCCACCCGCAATATTATTTTCAACACACATATTGAAGAATCATTATAGACTCTACCATAAAATATGAGTGACTATCGACATTTTTATGAGGAATAAATTAAATTTTCAAAGTAAAATATAGCCTATGTTACTCACCGATAATGTAGCTTTATATTGGTGAAAGAAATTTTAAAATAGGTCTAGCAGTTTTGGTGTTCATCCATTACAAACAAAAAATCAAATATTTCCTCTTTATAATATTAGTGTAGATTATATATAAGCTACACCCGAGTGAATAAATGCAAGATCAGCTTGTTACCTTACTGGGTAAACGAAAGGTGCATACACTAACCTTTTCCTTTATATATTTTCTAGTTTTTGAGTTACCACATATCTTGTCACGTGGTTTAAGGCTTCAAACTTTGAATATAATGTAAGGGTAAAGCTAATACGCTCAAGATGAACACCCCAAAAATTCCTTGGCCACGTGAATATATGGTAAATTTAGGCTTTGGTTTTGAGTTGACTGTAGTGGTGGTCAAGGAGTTGAAGGTGACAGGCTACCATCACTATTTATAATAAATAAATGATACATTTTTCACTATGCTGAGAATGCTTAGTTTCAAATTCCTGTGTTTTGAATTAACCTACACCTGCATCCAGAGGGCTTAAGGCATTATGGTCTCAATATAGGTAAAAGTGAAACAATTCTTCTGAGATGCCAATCTTTAGGTATTCCCAAGTATATATGCAAGGTTTATGGGTATTTAAGTTAGAGTGTTTACACATAAATATACATGCTCTGCCAGTATAGTGTTATTTTCTTTTCTACTCTGGAGTTTAAGCTGCCCTTTTATGTTTTATGTTATCCGTCATAATATTTATTTATGTAAATGTAATAGAAAGTCAAATAAAGATGTGTAATAAATGCAAATTTTACTAGTAAAACAAACTATTCCACCTTCTAACAACTAACCAACTCAAGAGTTAGTTTCTATTGAATTTAAGATTGAAATGCATTCTGTATTTACTATTTGGATTTGCAGTTGATGTGGAGATCAAGTAGACAGAAGAAGAAAGAAAGAAAATTCGATTGCATGGCTTAAGATAGAATACTAAAAAAAAATCATCACTTTTATAGTGTCTAGCAGGAATAAATATATCCAATGTCAGTCTTGAGAGTAAATCAGTTGATCGGTTTACGTGTTTATCGCAAATGTGTAACTAAAAATACAAACTCGCAAAAGAAACTTTCTATATGTAAACGAACCTCTTTATATAGATGATGGATAGAAAATGTTAACTTTTAAAGGAACGTGATCAACATCGTTGGGCATGAAGGCTAGGGCATCCATCAACCTCATCCGGTCTGGTTTTCTTGTTAGAGAGAAGTCTGGGATTGAATCCTGGCTGGCTGCACTGAAATGTATGTATCCTAAATGTCTTTCCACGCAAATGCTGGTACATATTCTCTAAACTACACATTCCTCTTACAACCTACGTTAGTGTAAATATTCAGATATCCTGGATAAATAGTGAGACTATATTCTATGGTGAGAGAATGGATAGGTATCCTAAGATTAGTTAGGTATAGACTAACAACGTTTTGTCCCCTTCACCTAATGTATAATGGTTTGAAAAAATTATTACAGGGAAAATAATATATATAGTGTTTGTTTGACTCTAATAAAATAATTCCAATAATTTAACCACTATATTTCCTATGCAAAAATATCACCAACAACTTTAAAAAAATGCATTTCCACGTAATTTACTCTCTCTGGTGGTTTCCAAGTACAATAATTTGCAAGTTAAAAATATTAACACTAACTTTGGGGCCAAGGTTAGATTTGTAGGACATAGCCAACGAAAGTTTAGATAAATTATTAAAAATAATTGGGTCTATCCAACTCCTTCTTATCAAATTGCTATAATTAATTTACGAAAATTCTATACATCTAAAATACCTTATTATAAATGCAGTTTAAATTTATCATAAAATAAAATACAGCTCAATATAATATCATTCTTAGTAATTGAAAAACTAGCCTATTTAAAAGAATTCACTAATTTATAAGACGATTATTTGGAAATGCTACTTGTTATGATTTTCACGTATGAAAGAAGAAATGCTAAAAATGTAATGATTTTCGAAGAACAATAGTTGAAGAAGTTTGGTATAAGCTTCAAAGCACACAACAGTGATTATTTCATCATTGATAGGGGAAAGGGGAGGGGTTTGTGGAGCTGTGTAGTAATTTTGTGCAAGGTTGTGAGCGTTTTGGACCGCGTGTTAGCTAACAAGCTATTACCAAGGCAGGCAAGGCCGTTTGGCGTGGACCGGTGAAGTTACTACTACCGAGGAAGGTCGTCTACACAGGACCAATAGCCCACCGTATTTGTTCAACATTCGAGGTCTCCTCCCCTACATCTACTACTGTAGAAGAAGGAGGGGCCGTAACTCTGACCGATCAAACACAAGCCAGGAAACCCTTCGGACATAAATTATCCCCTCTACAAAACCAACGTTTGGTAAAAAAAAAATATATATCGTAGGCAGGCGGGACAAATATTATTCAAACTAGTATTTCTTCTTTTTGGGCAGTCGAGTTTAAACTTAAACAAATACATTAAAAAAAAAGCGAATCCAAGAAAGTAAAAATGAATTAGTAGTAAAAGGAATAATATTAAGAGTAACAATGGAATGGACTCCTTTTCATGTTATTTGATTTTTCCGTGTACCATTTTCGTATTTGTATTTTAGATTTTAAGGTTAACTTGCCAATTTTTTATGGGCGTATAAAAGGAAGGGCGAATCTAATTAGCACGAATTGTTTGATTGTAGACGTGGTCTCGAGAACAGCTCTCTGATATATTTCTTTTCGCTGTGCCCCAACACAACACCTGACTGCAATGAAGACAACGGTAAGTGCTCACATTTAAGGTAGAGTTTACAAACTACGCTCATAATACATATAAATATACTCGTGTTTATCAAAATTATTTACTCAAACCTATTGTTATCTCTAAGATATTAATATTTAAAAATAATAGGGAAGTGCATATCAATTGCCCTTTATTTTTGAAGATTAGAGTACAAATAAAATCAGATATTTTGAAAATTCATACTAAAATTTTAAATTTTGTTATACTTAGTTATTCACAGTTTAAAACTTTTGTAGTGTGTATATATTATTTTTATAAAAGTACTTTATTTGGGATATTTTAGTTCACAATCTTCTAGTGCTCTAGACATTTTGCAGAATTTTTCTGCTTTAGAGATATATAAATATATTTAGCCTAATGAGACAACCGATTAAAAAAATCACTGTTTAGGAGAATTTTATTTAATAGTTTTTAAAACTACTAAACCTCTTATTTGGTTAACTATAATTCAATTGTTTATAAATATTAAATAATATACTATTAATGTATTGTTTGGAAATGGTCTTGACAAACGTATATTCTTATTACTATTCGATCTTCTTGATATCGAAAATTGTTTAAATTTGCATTATTTTTTTGTGTAATTTGATAATTAATAACATACTCTTTGTTTGGGCAATGCGTGTATTTTCTCTACAAATTATTCTTGTTTTTGAACAAAATCATCATATAGTTTACTGCTAGATAGTTTTTGACCATAGAATGTATATCTAATCTATATTTTAGTCAATTTTTAATGGTTCATAGTTTCAATTAGAAGAAAGAAGCAATATTTCATTCGCAACACAGTATTTTTTCCAAAATCTTTTGGCTTTTAAGTCTAAATCTCATTGTGGATTGGTGACTCTTTATGGCCAGCACTGTTTAGAAAATATGAATATATTATGAAATAAACAACATAATTATTTTAGACATACACATACTCACAATTAAATGTAGGCCTATAGGATATTATTTCAGAATCGATGAGTTTGTCACAACGAGCGCTTGGATCAAAAGAAAAGAGGATACTTTCACTTGATATTATTATTATTATTATTATTATTAGCACCGCGTCTTACTACCCGTTCGGGTTATACGCACTTACGCTCATGTATAATGGTAGGGTGATTGTGAGATGCAATGAAGGACCTACAGTTTAACGTGGAATCCGAACCACGGTGGAGGCCTGGCATTCCTCACATTCACAAGATATCTTGTCAGAGGTGAAGGAAGGGTTTGGTAATCAGATAAATCTGTGCCAGGACCGAGGATTGAACCCCGGCCGCTAGCATAGAAGTCTGACACCTTACCCCTAGACCACCAGGTCACCCACTTGATAATAAATCATTTTTTAACTAATAATAAGTAATATCGAAATATTTTAATCTGAATTAATGAATGGAACTTGAGAAAACTTGAATCACACCTAGACATTCGCCCGAACATATGGGATTGGGTTTTTATTTCTATTTTACGACTAATTCCATAACAGAAATGGATAATTTTAACAATATCTCATGCAACATGTTCCCAATCACCATTTTAGTGACATTAAAAAATCTCTACAGAATAGGAATACCATATTCCAAATAGGCAATCCTAAAATTTGCCTGAAATATTTTTATAGTGAATAAAAGGATTTCTATGGTTTCACCTGGGCCATATATATATTTCGTACATAAAATTTCAACGATGTTCAAGTTAAAAATGTACCTGCTCTCCTAAGATTCATAAATATGTAGTGGAAATACTGTATATGTACTGTATATGTACTGTATATGTAATATGTAGAAGAAATACTGTATTTATCAGAGGGACAGAACATATTTGAGAATCTTAGATAAAAAAATATAATGTTTTTACCATTGATATGATTATAGAATCCCGTAGAACATTTATTTATGTTGATTTGATTCTGACACCAACATTACCAGTTCGAGTCTGTACATTATTCGGGGCATATTTATTAATATATACGTATTTTGTAGTCAAGCGTTTGTACAAAGCATCCTGCTCTACATGTAAATATTGTTAAATCTTTGTGTTATTCAATATTATAAATATAAAATTAATAATTTTAATACGAATTTTAAAATGGAATCTGAAGTAGACAAGCAAAATATGCAATCTGTTTTGAACCAAAATGCCATAAGGACATATCGTACATATTAATGTGAAATAAAACATAAAGATAACCTAAAATATATAAATATTAAAGTGGGTAAAGGTAGTAAAAATTGCCCCCCCCCCCCCGCCCACACATACACACACACTCACAATACTTGTTTATTTCATATCTCGTCTTTCTACACCACAGAAACATGATTATAATCAAGCGTTATGTAGCGTGTGGCTGCTTGTTAGTAAATGTGTACGTTTTTCTCAGGTGTCATTATTATTTAAACAATGGACTTACTTCAAACTAATTAAATATAACAATTATAGACCACGATCTCACGTTAACACACACAACCTTTTATAATTGTATAGTTTAAACTATTACTTTACCTATGGAACAGAAATAATCCTAATGAAGCGGCCGTGATGTAACCTTCGTTTAACCTAAAAATTTAAGTTAAGTTTCATAGTTTCATTATGATCTAGTTTATAATATAGGGCCATAGTGTAACCCATCAGTAGAAATTTTAGTTGATTGAATTATCGGAAACAAACTTGAATCACACATAGGAATATTATACCCATATTCAATTCTGTTTCTACTTTCCAATCAACACTTTAAATCTAGAGATTTGGATGGTTCATGACGTTATGTGTGCCCAATAACACAAAAAAATGCGTTTGAAAATTATTTGTTTTTCCATTTTATTGTCGATTGTACGTATGTATGTCTGTCTGTCTGTATATCCATCCGTACCTGCTACTACAACAGAAGCAGTTTATTAGATTTTGATCAAACTTACTATTTATATATGTTATAAGTCAGGTTCAAATCGTAATCTAGTTCTAGCTCCAAAATTAATGATGGTTTATTGCAAAGTGATTTTTTTTAAATCTTCTTTTAACTATAATATAATACTCGAGAAAATTGTTTGTATCTTCATTTTTATTTGATTTCATATATTTGTGGATTGCATACAATTGGCAGGAGTTTCTAATTTGAAAATTAACCACTTGTGTTAATATTTACACTTAATATAGTATAAATATTTTATTCACACTTTTAAGTATTATACTATTTTTATTCGGGATAGTAGAATAAAAAAAATTGATTAGAATTAATCTAAATAACTTTGAAATCTAATATAAATGGATACAAATGAGAAAATCATGAATATTTTTTCATGCACTATATTATTTGATATTATTTAGTATATTCCACATTTGTATACACGCATTCCATATTAACATTTCTAAGGGTGTCCTTATCAAAAATGCATTTGTATTTTAGAATAATTTTTCTCACTTTATTCAAAATCAATAACAATTTTTAATAAATCAATAATAATAATAATAATAATTATTATTATGATTACTATATTTATATTTTTCCTCTGCCTCAAATTCAATTTTCTGAAAAATACGGAGTGATACTTAATGATTCTTATAGCCTTCACTATAGCAATAATCAAATTCAAACGGTTAAATTTTAAAGCCGTCTGACGAACAAAACAAAAAGGTTGACCTATGAATACAAATGGTAAAATTTGATGTAAGTCAATTTCAAATTTTAACAGATTATTAATACTAACTGATTTATCTTAATCTTTTCATGCACGACTGAGTAATTATTTTTCCAGCACCTAATGTAGCACAACCCATGAATCTAAATTGCATATTTATAAAAGTGCAGCAACGCTTCAACATTTTTATCAACATTATTGAACATAGGTCGGTCAAAGTTTTCCAAAATAATTCGTTTAGACCCACTTTTATTACTTGAGATATATATAAATATAAATATTTATATATATATATTAGTGTCCTATCATATAAATTAGTTATATGAATTTATTTCATACAAAACCTATTTACTAACCTGAAATATAACAAAATTGTGAAAAAGGTATTATTATAATGACTGGAGATCAAATTTTAAAACCAAAACTGAACAACGCTCATAAGAAATTATATAACTTTTAAAAAGGCATATTTATAGAAAAATATAGTTTTTATAACAGGAATATCATTTTTAAATAGTAATTTAATTTTGTTAATTTTGAATAAAAATTTTCTAAATTACCTATAAATATACCCTACTGCTTATAAGTTAGCTTGAATAATCGATATATATATTAACCTTTAAGTACTGTATAGAGTATTGTGAAAGTTATTTTAAACACCTTTCCTATGAAGGGAAGATGGGACTCCCTACACTTCACTTGATACAGTGGCATTCCTAACATTCCTACAGTAAAATACTGAATATGGATTGAAGGTTTTAAAAAAGGTTCCTCTGTTTAAAGATTTGTATGTATATATAAGCGTATATAGCAGTGTCCGTTTCCGTTATTGAGAGAGTCCATTTGAGAGAAATTGTTTCACCCTAAGAGTATATGTTATTTTTCCGGAGGAATTTAACCGGTCAACTATAGATAATAGTTCGCTATTCAGATGTATCCGTTAAGGAAGATTCCACTGTATGTATATCACTATGTATAAATGTAAAATAAATGCATATAAATATATGTATAAAAGACCAAACTTATAAAACAGGCGCTACGCCGTATTAACAAAGAATGAATCTTTATAGAATTGTATATTAAAATAATTCTGAGACATACCAAAAGACAAAAAATAATGCCTACCCTTATTTTAAATACATCTGATATTTATATAATACATTTTTAAGGTAATCAGCATTATATTTACCACTCAAGTGTCTTAACTACAAGAGATATGGGTATTCAAACTTCAAAAATTTATTGAATATACGTTTGGAGGTGAATGTAATATAAATAAACCATCTACGCCTATCTAATTTTAAGCTTTGACCTGTGAATGTCTTATACTCTTTTTTATCTTAAACCAAATGTTGAAATAGGAGTAGGGACAAAAAACAACTAAAGAAAATGAATAAACATGTTGAATAATAACCTAGTTTTATACCTGCTATAACCAAACTTGCTGCTCTTGTACTTAAAATAGCTTTCCCTATATTGTAATGATACATTTATCCTAAGTTATTTAATCTAACATTTAATAAACTAACCTTAGCAAACTGTTTTGAGTTCTTATCGATAATTTTACCATTTGAGCTAATCTTATTCACTACACATTTAGAAACATGGGACAGTGAAGGCTGGTTTTACTTTGATTCACCTGCTTTTGACCGAATAGAAGCTGTTAACCCGCTATTAAAGAAATAAAAATCTGTATCCTAGACCTGGATTCATAGCCTAACTTCCCGGATGATAGTCAATGACATAATTCAACCAATCTGTCGTTTATAAAATCAGAAACAATGTAGTATCACCCTCACGTGTATACCTATTAAATGATTTGATAGTTGTCTAAATAATTCAAATTTGAAGTAAAACTAATAAATAATTTAGTTTTAAAAACTTACATTTGGATACTGACACTATACATAGTTCTGTTTTGTCAGTCAATAAAAATCAACACTTAATATATACTTGATTGTATAGTCTTTAAGATTGGTTCTCTTAAAAATAAGTATTAAGGTGGAATAGAAGGGAATGCGGGGAAAAATCAGTGTTTTTTTATTCAATTTTTATGGCAAAACATTGTTTTGGCTAAAATAAAATATCGCTTCAGTACAAATATAGAATTAAAATTTTACCACAGGGTGGACTCAACATTTCTTGAATATGTCAAAAATGTCCTGAGATTTAATGGCAACTTTTTCTCTTCATTTAAAAAATGTATCATCTAATGCTGCTATGCTCATGATGTATATTCAGGAACTGTTTATATCACCATGTGAAAACAATTAAACTATATGTCTGTACGGGACCAATATTTTATTTATTACAGCAAAAAAAAATAGTTTTTTCATAGAAATTGCAAAAAACATTGGCCTTTTCTTGCGTTCTTTTCCATCCTACCTTAAAATTAATAAAACCCTCATCGATAGACACGCATAATAAACGTAATCTTGGGTAGACCATTTAGTTGGCTATGGTAGTAATGAGGTTGGATTTTCCTAAATAGATTCACACTCACCTTCCAAAAAAATATGGGCATATTTCTTATATCGTGTAACATTCTCATTCCTGCCCAGTTAGTGAAATTATTTAACTGCGTCTTAGTGAACGTTTGAGCTATGTGCAGTTAGTGTAATTAAATGGGGATAGCCCAAATTGTTAGTTACAGCGCAAATAATTGAGTTAGGACGATTGGTAAAATGCTATGTTTAGTTAAATTATAATATCAATTACTATTTATTCCACATTATTTGATTTAATTGAGGTATTTGTGTTCACTGGTTCTATAAAGACTTACCTATCAGTTGATTATACGAGCTATGATATGACACAATCCTTAAACTAGATTCAGAAATTTACACTATATTGACACGATTATCAGTTAGAATACAAAACAAATCTGTAGATAAACAATCTTTTTTGCATAACATCCACTGAAGTGAAAGAACATTCGCTCAACGCTTTGGTTAGTCTAATAATAATAATAATAATAATAATACTAATAATAATAAAAAATAGCAACACAAATAAAAGGATGAAATTCTAAATTCTAAATATCTTCTGGCTAGAACTCATTTAAATGCTTTTTGAAACCCAACGACTGTTTTTTTATTTTGCCACAAAGTTTTTTTAAAACAGTTTTAATTTATTTCGTAAATAATAAATGCTTGATTTAACTACCTTTAGTGTATAATCCAAACGATTACAATCTTCGACTTAAGCAGCTTTCGTGTCATTCCCATAAGAAATTCATCTTTTTGACCACATTGCAGTGCTAATAATGTCGTCGGTCGGGCTGGCTGGAATGACGGCCAATGATGTGCAAACATCCTCCCTTATTAGAGGAACGATCGTCGGCCTTATTGACTTAATGGAAACATGTTAATCCATTCCCGAGATAACGATTACGCTCCGCAATGGAAATCAACGCATATAAAAAGTTGTTCAACCTGATTTGAAGGATTTGGAGACATACGTAACTCCCGAAACATGCCAATGAAGCCAACTGTTTGGTTTTGAAATCAGTGAGCTATGTCCTAATTGGTCTTACACTGGTGGACCTGGTATATACAAGAGGTGTAAATAAAATATTATTCTATTAATCTATACTTTCAATAATTTGAACAAGCATTCAATACTCTATTTGTTAATTACAACATGAATGTTAGCATTCATTTTCGAATAATTCATTGGATTAATTCCACGTGATACGGAAATCCATAAGCAATCTTAACTAAGTACATTCCGTGTATTAAACTAACCCGATATATATGGTTATTTGATTTAATTTTTACTGTTACTAAAATACATAAAATATTCCTCTAAATTTATTAATTTACACAACTATCTACAACTAAATTGAGAATAACAATAAAGTTATTATTGTGTTATAATAAATCTTATATATTGTTAACTTGCATCTAATATATTATTGTATTTAATTATTTTAAACGCAATGTTACCTTTTAGTATGTTTACTAGTTTTATAAAATAAACATTTACTATATTAAACACACTTTAATAAAATGTCAAATTTAAGAAATATATTTAAAATAATAATGTACTTTATATTATATGGAAACTATTTTAATAGAGATAATTATTGTCCACTTCTAGATTATTATTGATCTAGACGTAATATGCCCATGCAATCCATATACTGTTTTTTTAACAGTTTTGTTTGTTCCTATGTCCACCTGTATGTCTGTCGTTACCTGGGTCTAAAGCTGAGTTTGTTTGATGAATCTCATTCAGACTCGATACTTAGATGCCATATAGTCCAACCTCAAAACATTATCATTGTTTTAATTTTAGCTCTAAAATTAAGGGTATTGTAGGCCTACTAATAGCTAACTTTTGAAAACTCTACATTTTAATAAGATGACTAAGACAATTTTTTTTAAAAGTGGATATCAAATGACAGTACTGTACTTGGTTTGAGAAGACATAGTTATTTAATATCCGTAAACTAGTGCCTGGTTATTGAAAATTATAAATTGTTAGGTAGTGGATTTAACAATTTTGCTAAAAATGTATAATTATCTGGAAATGTTTTTACATGATAAATGTCAATTTATATTTCTTTTTGCGAGAGAAACTAATTTAAAAGTAGATATATATGTATTTATATTGGCTATATATTTATATATATTATATACATATATTATTGTTTTTAAATTCTTTTGGACCTATAAATGATGTAAAGAAATTATATGTATTTACTGTACATTTAATGCCTACTAATTTTTGTTGCATTGCGTCCTACCCACAATTTAAAATATCTGAATTTAATTTAGTTAATAAACCACGTCAATGGTAGTATGGCCTAAGGCGTCACTCTCACAATAGACTCAGCTTACGATTGAAAGACAGATCATGTTTCAAATCCCAGCTGGGTATAATGGTTATTCCTAAATATTTTATCACTTTCTTTTAACGCAAATTCTGGTACATTTTATACTTCTCTCCATTGGATAAAATATTCTGATATCTTAGAAAGTTTGTAAGAAGGGCAGCACATTGTTTTATTTAATCATAGTCCACGTCAGGTTAACTGTAACCAAAATAGTATTACTTTAAATTAAGAAAATATTATTTAAAACGTTATTTTTAACCCATTTTGATATATTAGTCGAAATCTTGCGTTATTTGAACCCTGAGGAAGAGAAACTTTAAATACATATATTGATAGTAACTAATAATTCACATATACATATATTGAGGGTCACGTGGGGTAAATTTGGTTTGCCGGGAGCTAGTAGGCTGGGGCCTAATTCAAGGTAAGGGCACAGAATATTTTTTTATCCCTCCTGTTTTCCAGCGTCCTTCCACGCATATTTGTGTAGCCTTCCTCTAAAATACTGCCTTACTCATTCTTACCATATTGGTGTGAATATTCCGATAGCTCATCTGGGTAGTAAGACACGATACACACAAAACAAATACATCTTAAGTTTTTTAATAATATTTTTAAAATACGATGTATATTAATAAAACATGCACGTTTACTACACACAGTAATTGACAGTTAGAAATCTTTCAAACTTAGCGTCTTGGATGTAATAGAAAGTAAACGCGATTTTGTCAACTTTGCCCATTTAAATATTTTGGATTTAATAGTAAATTAAAACTAGGCAATTTAGCATACTCTTTAAAAATATTGAGGTCACATTGATAAAATAATGCCTTGAGGATTCATATCAAACTTGAAGAGTATTTTACTTAAACTTTGATTAACAATTTGTGATTAGTAAAATTTATAGCTAGCCAATTAAAGATATACCTGATTGTAAATTAGTATTAGGTTAAAAAATAATAACTCACATATCCCAGAATAAAGTCACGCTTTGGCAATTATTCAACTAGCCACGATGGGTTAGACTCGGTCGCAGATTATTGTTTAATCAATTTGAATTTAATTAAATTCCTCTGGAACAACACGCCCTTGCGATACAAATGTTTATTATCTAATTTATCATGTAAATCTTCAAACTTAATCCTCCCATTCAGCTATTTTACCTGGAAGTAATTGTATATAAAGAGATCCCGCCACGCTTCGACAACTTTCTATTCGATTAGATCGCGGTTCAACGAGCATAATCCAGCCTTGGGAGGCATCAGTCTCTCTTCAGGCAGTGCTAGTTGGCTTACACTCATATCAACCTGCAATCCTTGGATTACTTGAATTTGGAAAAACATTCCGTACCATTATTCAGAGGATATCGTACCAATTAATCTTAAAAACTTATTCCAATAAAATTTATCAAACTCAAAAACTTTCTTCGAATTATTTGAAAACAACAAAAAATTTCTGAATTTTGTTTGGTATTTGTTATTTTTAATTTAAAAGGTTAATGGCCATTATTAACTGAAATTTTAAAGTATTTACAGACTATTTTTCGTAGACGGAAATGAGATAAGTTTAAAAAAATGGGCGGCTGTTCCCTTTACTATTATTAGTGATCATTTATTCAGATAAATATGAATAGTTCTACATTACCATCCGTGACGATGGTCCTTAGAAAGTTAAAGCTATTATATACCTACAGATGTGTCACAGAGTACGGACTTACGGGTGGGTATTCTCTACACGCTAGAACTTTACCGAAAGTGCTAGTGATGATGGACTAAGTATCATACGGATACTGAGTATTTATACTAGACTTAACCAATGTGAATTAAAAAGTATAATTTGATCGTTCAAAATTCTTTTTCCAAACTAAATTAAAAATTAAGAAAATATATTAATAGCAGTGCTATAATTTGTTTAATGAAAATATCATTAAGGTTTACAGGAATATTATTAGAATATTTTTGAAATCATTTATATTATTAAAAATAAAGACAATTCTATCTTAATATCTTACTGTAATGTAAATATAATATATTAAGAATAATAAAAAGTTCAAATCGTTAAATTACTCATTGAATTATGTTTAGTTGTAAAATGTTATCATAAATTAACTAATATTGTTCGTAGGTTACAATCACAAATGAAAATAAAAGTTATAGACTATGATTTAAGGAGGGCCTATTTGTGAATTAGGTGGAACATAAATGCATCAATTTAAAAAAAACACACATTTAGGTACACTTTTTATGCTTTTTATGAGGTAGTAAGGAATTTAATTGAAATAGCTATTTATAATTTAAGGCAATCATTGAAGAAATATGTTAGATATGACTGTAAAGTTTAAAAACCATCTCGAAATTAGTTTAATCTTATTTTATCTTAAAAATAACTATTTTAGTTTTAAAAGAATACATTCTCTTAATATTTATAAGATATAAGTGAAATGCATATAACTGCCTTGATGGTATATCCATCCACAACTTACATTAAATTAAGGACACAAAATCAAGAAGGGAACATTTTACGGGTAATACACAATAACCTTCCTGGAGACTGATTTTTATATACATATATATGCTGATTTGAGTCCTGACTGGGTGCAAAAGTGGTGGTATTTTCAAAATGTGAGTTTCATTGGAGAATTTCTCAATCAGTTTCTAGGAACCAACTAGTATATCACCTGCAAAATGTTCCCTTCCTGATTTTTTTTTACTTGAACTCATATTAGTAGTTAATTGTGGATATACTAATGAGGCAGTAAGGTGCGATTTCCTTAAATAAAAAATCGTAAAATGTAATATTTAAAACTATAATAATTATGTTTAAGATTCAAAAAGATTACAATAAATTTTACATAGATTTCCAAACTTCCAACCCCATATATATATATATATATATATATATATATATATATATATATATTTTTTTAGCACCCCTTCTTACGACCAGTTCGGGTTTCATGCTTATGTAGGCCTACTAATTACGCTAATAGGAATGATGAAGGTATATATTTATGGGAAGTTTACACGCATTTGAAGGGAGGGAGAGTCAAATACCACCCTATATACACCTGACCAAAATTCAAACCTCGATCCTTCCCTCATCGGCAGTCCAGTCTAATGCTATAGTAGTGCCTTAGACCATGTGGCCACCGAAGAGGGCTATATATTATTTCTTAACTAAATTAGACATACTTATATCAGAGTGTCATTAGCTAAGATTTAAATAATTTTAATAAGTATAAGGACACAGTAAAAGTATAGCCACACATAGTCTTAAGTATATTGTTACTATTTTTAATATAAACGATTTAAAATAGGGGTAGATTTAATAATATATTTTTTTCAAATTAAATATTTGTTCTCAAAACCAAATTAGATAGATTATTAAAGTATCCCTGAATACATCCGTATACATTAAAAATTTTTAAAGTCTAATAGTTCAATTAATATATTCACAAATTCGGCCATTAGTTCTTAAATTTAAATTTACTAATTTTAACTAAATTTTAAATTGTTGAATAAAACCAATTGGATATTCATCAAATATGCTCTCAAATTTAGTTGATAGTTATAATTGGCATTAATTAAATAATAGGAAATATGTTTTTATGTATAAAAACCGTGGGGGTAATAAAGTGATAGCGGATAAAACTAGGCAAAGAGTTCTAAAAATATGTTTGGTGTACTCTAGATATTATAGTTGGTAAAATACAGAAAATATATTTTAGTTATTAAAAAGTTAATATATTAGTCCAAAAGTTAATATATACTTTTTAATATACTGTAATTTTAAACTTTATAGTTGATTTTTGTTAATTATATATTTGTTGTTAAACCAGATTCTCAAATAACAAAAACTATTAATCTATACCCACTGTCTAATAGGCTCAAATTACATTACATATAAGCTACCAAGAATAGATATGGAAATTATTTGGTATTCGAATGATGAAGATAAACTAAAATTGATGAATAACAGATATAGGATGAATGTTTTTACTTCCCATTGAGGATATAAAAATTGATGGTACCCATTTCGTATTCATACCTAACCAACCAGCTGAGAATGTTGTGGCCAAAAGACCTGTTCTAAGCTTGTCGACAAAGTTCAAATGTGAATATTCCTCAAAGGAAGGACAGAGATGTCATCAGCGCGTAGTCACCAAGATCACCTTTAATTCCAGTCACCCTTGACACGGATCATAGGCCAAGCTCGAGACGTTTGACTCCGAATGTAAATTTATGCAAAAAATTATAACACTTTTCTTAGACATATATATTTTTTTTATTTTCGTTCCTAGAATATCCACGTGCATGCTCCTACTCGATCTTGACTTTGATTCACCGCACGCCAACTCTGTAATTAAGTTGGTGAGACACGCGCATGCGTTCACATCAATGCACGGAACATGGAACAAAACAAGTGAAGCGCGGCGCGGCACGTCTCATTGATGCCCTGCTAGTGCCGAGGAGACGTGGCGAAGACTATCCTAGTGTTTGCTGCTCTATCTCCTGAGTCACACGTTTAGGAATTAGTGGTATCAAACCAGTCCAGTCTGAAAGAAGCGACTGAGTTGGCTGAGGAGCACCTGCTCGGGAGAAGATGCGCACTAGTCTGCGCAGCTCCAGTAGTTTATACACACTCGGTGTATTACTACCCGTACTGTCAATACGCATTCATTTTAATAAAGGGGTTAGGATTAAGACGGTAGATTTTTTTTCTAAGAAATTTGCACAAATTAATTGTAAGGGACGAGATAAATCATTTTAGAAAAGATACCCATAATGCATCTAGATGGGATTTAAACCCCCAACTTTCCATCACTATAAAGCCAACACAATTTATACTGACTTTTATTCTGCTCTCTCACCAATGTGGGTGGACTAAATATATACATATGTTTTCCTAAATGGTTATTTGAAAATTTCTACTTTGTCTTAATTATTTATTTGATGTATTTAACGTGCACTTTCTGAACCGACTATTTTCAACACATGAGTATGTCTTTGAGCTAAAGTGAAAGGCACTACAATATTTGCCAGAAATGTATTTTCACATACCTTCCAAGGTTGACTTACATGCCACAGTCAACATGGGACAGGCGCCTTTACTTACCCTCCGAAGGAATTTGTGCAACAGATTTTATTCGCTCAAGAAAAACTCATCAACTCCGGCAGGGTTTGAACCCACTGACATTGGGCCCTGAGGCAAGCACTTTACCCCAATGCCACAGGTGACGACCATATCTACTTTAAATCAGACAACTATAAAAATGTGTGATTTACTTACAGATTAATTTTAACAAATAATAAAATAAATACATAATTTAAGTGCCGTGGTAATCATTGGTGCAAGTATACTGCCATTAAAAGGAGCACATTTTAAAAATATAAATGAAGTGTAAAACAAGAATCTAGACGTGGGTTAGATTCCAAATATTCTCAATCAAATATAGCATTTCTACAAAACCCAAAGAAAATATTTGTTATTAATTTACTTAAGGATTAAAATCGATGCATATTTTTATAAAATTGTTTTAATTGCTTTAATTATATTTGACTTTTTCAAAAATTTACAATACAAAATGTAAGTAAAAACCAATGTTAATTCCTTAAACTCTTTATCTTGAACAAAGTGTCTCAATTCAATTAAAATAATCTGCAAATTATCAATATAAATGAGAAAGTTTGGTTATAGTTTTATAATATAATCAATTTAATCATCCTAATTAATGTTAAATTACTCATTTTATTAAACATAATAAAATAATGGTTAAGTCTTTATTTACTTCTTCTAGCAGAATACGTTTTAATTTTTCTTTTTATCATTCCTAATACAGATTATTTTGCTTTTGTTTTGAGTTATGAACATTTTCAATGCAATGTTTATCTGATGGTATCGTCAATTATAAATATTACTGATGAAACATTTACATCTTTTCGAATATAAATACTAATTAAGTGTTGTTATTATCATCATTATTCAGAGGAAGTTCGACACAGAGTGGGTCATTAGGAGCCTTATTGTTTAGTGACTTCAAAAGGGCGTGTCGCCCGAGTACATTAGAATGTAATAAAATCTTGTTGTTGGTTTTATGAAACACATTCACTTAATTTATAATGGTTATTCTTCAGAGCTGTTAATTTAAGTCTTACACAATACTAATAAAAAAGGGAAACAATCGAAAAGAAACAGTTCTCTATTTGACACTAAAAAAAAAACTTTTTTTCTTTACGGGACTTTAGCTGGTATGCTCATGAATATAGTAGATGTTGATGAATTCTTCTCGAAACAAAGTTGTAAAACCCCAACAAAACTTATTATTTATTACCCAGGTCCCCACCATGTATTGCCTTACTAGGGTCTTTATTTGGCTGCGGGCTCTCCTGCGATAACCTTGAAAAGGGGCTAACCTTATCCCAACGCTTGTATCCTACATCCGCTCAACAATCCAAGCTAAGACAGTAAGTAGCCAGTGAAACGACTTTGATTAGTGGAACTAGTGCTACTAACATATTCAGCCCTTTCTACTGATTAGTTTTAGCGATATTAGTGGTATGTTTACGAACATAGTTCTTATATTGGTTTTATGATAAAAGTGGCAAATCAAAATACATTCATGTTATAGTGAGATCAAACCATAATATATTTTCTTAAAAATTACAATTAAATACATTTTTACACTTAAAATGAATATTTCTTATGTAATAAAATAGTGAATATACTCTATAAGCTAGCATAAAACTTTAAGCCGTTGATAAAATGGAAAAAAGCCAGAAACATCGTCTCAGCAAGCTTTAAAAATAGTTAAAGTATAGCCGTATGTAGTTTTCAAAATATTATGATAAAAAGGTGTCTTATGTTGCTTCATCTATTATCATTTATGTTCTTTCCTAATCACCAGCTTGACACTCATAATAATATTTCATAAAATGTTTTTGAATATAGATGAGCTATGGAAACATTAGAATTAAATGCAAAATCAATTTAAGTTATTGGTGCAAATCTCTGGATAATGTAAATATTAAAATCCTGTTTCAAAATTGTTGCTTGGCATTGCTATTTGTAACATCTCAATTTGCCAATATAAAGAAGGCCTTGAGGTTTGAGTTGTTAATTTATTAAGTTCCATATAGATATACAAAATAATGAAAATTGAATATGGACTTTAAGAGCTGTACAGTTATAAAAATTAAAGGTCTAGATTTAGGTTAAAATTAAGTCTAGAGCTGGCTATTGAAACAAAAATCAAGTGAGTATGTATTATTTCATGACTTCTACATTGTACTATAGGACGACCTGGCGGTCTAGGGGTTAGGTGTCAGACCTCTGTGCTTGGGGTCCGATGTTCAATCCTAGGTCCCGGCCCAGATTTATCTGATTACCAAACCCTTCCTTCACCTCTGACAAGATGTGTATTAATCACAGCTTGTGAATGTGTGGAATGCCAGACTTCCACCATGGTTCGGATTCCACGTTAAACTGTAGGTCCTCCATTTCATCTCATATTCACCCTACCATTAAACATTAGCGTAAGTGCATACAACCCAAACGGGTATTAAGACGTGGCTCTAATAATAATAATAATAATAATAATAATAATAATAATAGTAATAATAACAATGCATTGTACTATAGTATTCATTAATAAATTTAAATCATGTATGCCTATATTGAATTTGCTTTCAGCTGAATATTTTAATATCAATAAATAAAGCCTTGGTGATAAAAATAGTTGAATAATATTTTATAATTCAACTTAATTAATTTCTCATCAATGGTTAGTAAAGGACTGGCTTAGTGCGCAATATTTCAAAGATTTTTGATGCGTATGCACAATTATCTGGCTGAATAGAAAACCCCTTTCAACAGACCATTAGATTATTGTATAACCTAAATTATACTTGTTTGGTTTGGTAAAATTGTGAAAACTATGGGAGTACATGGTACAAATATCCAACATAAAATTGATCCTGTGTGTAGGTTATGTGGAAAAATAAAATTGGAAATATAAAAATGGTGTTTAGATAGCATAAGAACTTATTCATATTGAAAATATAGGGAAATCGTGAAAATAATTGTATTTAAGATATTTATATAAAAAACAAAAGCTTTGTTTCTTATTTTAATATGATGCTAGTATCTTAAGTTGCAGCCTAAGTATATTTAGAGCATGCAGAGATGACATAAGAAAGCCCAAGAATTCATACTGTCAACTGTACTGAATCAGCAGTCACGTATCCGTACCAGGGGATCTTTTCAAAAACATAGGTTGTTTTGCTGATTAGCATAACATAAAGTATTGGCAAAACTAGTAGCGTGGGTATAGGTCCCTCCTTTTTTTGGTATACAACAGTAATTTTTTAGATATTTTGAGAAAAGATGCCGTATAAGAACGCCAGCTGTTAGGGGGCTACTTATAAGTGCCTTACGTACTCGGCTACAAACGGGTGGAGATAGTATCCAACAGCTTGATTTTCTGTTCAGTACGGAGGAGAACGCCCCAACCTATCTTGAAAGTTTTGAGTTAGACAACAACAGCGTAGCGTCGGGAGGTCGGATGTTCGACACCAGTTATAGTTATAAGTTAAATATAGGTCAGGGAATGGAACTGCTTGGTAGGGACATTGATAAAACAAGGACATTATTCAAAACTCTTTCAATTAGTTCTAAATCCTATATCACATATATGCACATGTATATTAATTAATCTATTTCAGTAAACAATATCAAAATGAACCCCACATTGCAGTTACCTATCCATCCCACTAATCCATTACAACACGTCAGCTCACGGGAGTAGGAAGTAGACACACTAGTTCCCAATGTATTGTGTTTCCTCAATAGGAGATTACAATAACATAAAACAACATGGCGTAAGCGTATAACCCTAATGTATAGCAAGACATGGTGCTAAAAATAATTGGTGTTCAGTAAACACACACAAAAAGTTCATAATAAACAAAATTAAAATAGTAAGAAATTACAATCACATATTAAATAGGTTTTTATTTTAAATTATATAACACATCATTAGATCCATGCAAAAATCATAAAATTAAAATATGTCGGTATTGTACACTACACAATTCATAACTGTCACAATGTTACTATTTTAACATATTTTCATAAACATAAATTTTAAGTTGAGAATTCCAAGATAATATTTAATACGTGAATTTTTATATTAAAGTGTACCTGGATTTTACGAATTCGCACAACTGGACAATTAATGTACTTCGACCAGTAGCGTATTCTAGTTTTTGATTATATTTTCCCTTTGTACTTCTAAATGAATATATTTAAAATAAATGTTAATATACAACACAGATACAATTTGTGATTTTTTTTCTTAAAATCAAGTATTAATATAATCAATTAAAAAAAATTTTAAACATTTAAAAAGTGAAGATAACTATAAATATGAAAGTTATAGGAAGAACAATGTAGACTATTAAAATGAGTTAGATTTGAAAAATTCAAATGAAGTATAGCTAGTCCCAAACCCCCAAAAATCAAATAGGTTATGAATAAACCAGCTAATAAAGAGGAAGCCGTTCTGAGCAACTAACATTTTCTACCATCCAGAGTAGTGTTCTCTAATTTTCATTGGACACTCTCACCCCTTATTAGGTAGGGCCCACTAGATGTAAAATTATAAACAAATTGTAAGACAACAAAGAGTGGAAATAATTAGAGTGAACTACGAGCTAGAGCTGAGATCTTTTTTATAACCTGGACCTCTTGGTAGGTTTAGTGAAATCCCTTCTCATAATAATACTTTAAATTATATTAAAACAACACACAGGAAACCTTTTATAATTTAATACATTTTTAAACATACCAGTAAACCCTTGTGAAACTTTTGCACATTCAACCTCTCCCACCCCCTATCCCCCGAAGAAAAGATTTAGTCTTTTTTTGGGTTGTTGAAATTAAATACTCAGCGAAGTGTATACAAACAATATTAGAGAGAGCTTATTAATGTGAATATAGTTACAATTTACAATACCTTTTTATATACAATAATTGATGTCAAGTTCAACTATCAATTTTTTTTACTTAAATTTTTAAAAAATGTGTGTTTTAACGTAAACTTAGTATTCTATGTCAGAAGTAGGTAACAAATTCTATCCAATGATACCTTATTCATTGCTGTAGGCTTTTTATTAGTTCTTAATATAATAATATTTTAGGTATGAGGAGGGTTGAATTTAGAATATGTGTACCTAGATTTGGTGAAAAGGAATTCCTGAAAAACCACCTTCAGTACACCCAGCCGGGATTCAAATCCCGATCTCTCCGTCATCATCAGTCCAATCTATTGCAATATTTATGCCCTAGACCATTCGAACACCAATGCGGAACAAGTTAAAGTTAAATTCAAAGATTCAATACTACTGTGGTTTATTGCCTACATTCATAATTAAAGTAAATGCTAATTTTTTTAGAAGTTAGAGAAAATAAATATATAATTTAATTTTGATTATAGTGCACGGCCAATACAAACTCTCTCCACTGACCCCAAGTCGAAAACCCCTCAGCTAGATTGTTTGACGCTTGATAGGGAGTTCATGTGTACTATGGGATGTAAGGATGGGTGGTTTATTACTTCCTATCCAGGGGAATGTTGCTACAATACCCTTTACCTTATTAAAACCTCTAATAGCCCCATAACCTTAACAACCTTGATACCTATATCGATTAGGACACGGAGTAAACGTAAAGTTTGTATAGTCTTATTTGTCGGTAACCGGGAGTTAGATTTCAAATTCCAACCTGTTGTTCTGAGGTTTTCTTTCCCTAAGTGGTTTCCCACTCTCCTCCCTTTCCACACACACATGCATAGATGTTTTTTTTTATCTAAATCTTTAGCTTATTCATCCTTACCCCATTAGTGAAGAACAATTTGGATAGTCCAGACGAGTCTAAGAGTCAACACACACAAAATATTTATGTTAATTAACGAATAATAAAAAAATGTATTATTAAGAAAAAAATAGATACTAGCAGATCTAACACAAGGATTAATTAAAATCTAGTATAAAGGCGTCGGTATTGGATAATATTTAAAAGGGGATCTCTATAATTGGCCTAGAGCAGGCATGTCAAATTCACGGTCCTATCCTTGATCAGTGATGAATAAAAATTAAAATTGAGCCTATTCATTTTATGAACGTTGACGAAATATAACATTTTGGAATGAGATACCTACTTTGAAATTTGGCATAGTTTGTAGAATTCTGGCATATGAAGTTAGTGGGCGAATCTACTCTTATTTAAACAAGGATCGATGATTATTACCAAACATTATTTATTTTAGGCACCACATATGTGTAATTTTTGGTAGAACATACGTTTGTTAACGGTTATTTTATCACATGAGAAAGAACAAATACCCTAGATTATTATTATTAGCACGGCGTCTTACTACCCGTTCGGGTTATACGCACTTACGCTAATGTGTAATGGTAGGGTGATTGTGATCACGGTGGAGGCCTGGCATTCCCCACATTCACAAGATGTCTTGTCAGAGGTGAGGAAGGGTTTGGTAATCAGATAAATCTTTACCGGGACCGAGGATTGAACCACGGACCCCCAGCACAGAAGTCCGACACCTTACCCCTAGACCACCAGGTCACCTACACCGTAGAGATCTTGTCTTGTGAACACAGATTTGTCAACGATTATAAATACGATTTTATCATAAGATTTTTAAAGCCCGACACTAGCTCCATTGTTACCCGATTCGGTGGCCACGTAGTCTACCATGCTACTCTCGTGTTGGACTAGAATGCCAAAGACGGGGATATCAGGGTTCGATCCCGGTTGGGTGCACTTATGGTATTTTCTAAATGGTTTTCCACTCTCCCTCCACGCAGATGCGGGTGCATTTCCTTTAAATTAAGCCTTGATATTCCCTAACCCATTAGTGTTATTAGTACATCGGCCATTATTAGTACATAACCAAACGGGTAGTAAGATACGGTGCTAAAAAAACACCATTGTTACTCGATTCGGTGGCCGCATGGTCTTAGGCAATGATTGAGAAACTTTCGCGAACAGTGTGCCACTTAAGGACTAGCTTAATTATTATTTAGTCCAGTGGGACAGCTCTGATTTAAGAGTTTTAATAATATGTTCATTAATTTAAGCTTGTTGAATATGACAAAATGTAATGAATAACTCACAACCAATACTCAATATTTTAATAATTGCTGAATTTAAAGTAGGGAGGTTTAATTTATTATCGAATAAAGTGTCCTAGACAAAATCATTTTCAATAACTTAAATTAAAAGTATATAGATTGGTACATTCAGTGAAACGTAGACAATAAAAATAATATGTTAAAATCCAAAACTCAATCATAATTTCAATATTAATTTGAAAGCTGTTGAATTTTTATAGCCAAGTAATTTATTTTCGGTTTATATCTTTTTGTTTTGAACGAAACTCAAGATGTGCTTAAGTACGAGCAAAGACGTTTTCTAACCATTGACTTCATGAACCAATAGTGCCATGACATTGAATGGAATGGTGGTCGAAATATTATTAGTTTCAAAATATAATTCACCTAGTGGTAAGAGTTTATTTTTTATGCCGGGGAGCCAGCCAAATCTTGTCCGTATGTCACCTAGTGGCACGCGTGCCATAAGACATATCTGCTCTAAGGCGTTACTCTCGCAATAGACTAGACTGCCGATGATGAGGAATTCAGAGTTTGATCCCAGTCGGATGTACTGAGGATGATTTTTCTAAATAAGTTACCAATTTCTCTCATTAAAATGGGGGTACATTTCCTTTAAATGCAGTTTTCCTCATCCCAGACTCATTACAGCAATTAGTTCATAGGCGTAGGCTATAACTCCAAACCGACAGTAAGACACGGCGACGAAAAATAATATTTTTTTTTTTTAAATATATATTAGTTTATTGTAATTTTTTCACTGAGGGTGTTTCTTTCAATATTTTTAATTTAAGTTATTGAAATTAATATTTTATCTGACACACACTTTGAGAATGTAACACATTTTCTTATTTAAAATGGAGGTGTTATTAACAATATTTTAAATCTACTAATGGGAAACAGGCGTTCATTCTCAGGATTTAGTGGGATCAATCCTTCCTTAAATATAAGACAAATTTGTTTCGTCGGTGTTGTCAGTAGCTCCTTCTTACCCCAACACACCACCTTTGGTTAGCAGTTAACCGAGAGAGAGAAAAGTTAGAGCTTTTCTCCATAATTCCTGCCTTTCCCTCAAGGCTCAAAGGATATATTTAATAAGTCGAGCCCTGATCACCCAGGTAAATGTTAAAAGGGTAAACAACTACAAAAATTATACTCACAAAACTATGAATAATATAGTTTTTCATCATATATATTACTATGGATGGTAAATTTCATACTCCTTATTAATGAACTGACAAATAATTAAGTTGATAATAATGATAAAATAATTTTAAATGCGGTTAATCAATATTTCATCATTATACTAATAAACGTATATTTGTGTAAATAATTCTTATACATTTAATTGGAAATCTTATTTTAAAATATATTTAGTTATTATTAAATGGTAAACGCCTCTCATAAATTCTTAATACTACCAGCTTCGGTTGTCGAATAGTCAAAGGCATCACTTTCTTAATAGAACTAGACTGTCAATGATGTGGACATCAGGCTTTGAATACTGTTTTGGTGTACTGAAAGTGTTTTTTTTACGTAAATAGTATTCCATTCTTCCTCCATGAAAATGCCGCTACACTTCCCCTAAATTCGGGTATATCCACTCCTAAAAATTAACCTAATTAGTACACACACTTTTAACTCAAACAGGCTGTAAAATGCGATGACAAAAAATAAGTTACATTACTTCTGCTTATAAATGTATGTTATTATTGTATCTTGAAAGAGTGAAGAAAACTATGTTGTTTGAGCACCATAAAGTACGAGGAAAATAGTTCTTGAGCCTATACGCCCATTCAAGCCTTCCTTAGCCTATTCAACTTGTCGGAGAGTTAAAACAATTATTCAAATTAGTTAAGTTGCTACTGACTTACTTTGTGTGCAAGTTTCACTGTCGAATAAGCGTTAATCAAGATATAACCTTAACTGCCTTCTTCATTGCCACACATCTGGAGCTTGCTTTGTGACTAAGGTAGTATATTACTTCTGCCTACCATATAAAGTTTTCACTGAATGGTCTACGAACACTGACACATTCAATTAATCATCTGGAAATACATTGATCATTGTATGAGTCCATAGGACTCTATTATTATGATCATAAAAAGCATTTGAAACTTTTTTTAAAAAACACTTCATTGTCTTTTGTTTTTATTCATAAAAAGAATAACAGGTTACTCAATATACTATTTTTAAACATATATATAAATATATATATAACATATCTAAATCAATTTTTTAAAGAATGAGTTGAAGTATTTAGACTTAAACTTTTCTGAAGTATTATTTGGCGGAATAACAAAGTTGCCATTAAAAGAAATAGTTAGTACACGTGAGAAATGTTGCCAGTAACGCTTTAAAAATATATTCTGTGTAGTGACATAACACAACTTTGCAAAGATTATGAACACAAAGTGGTATAAGACTACTCTTACAGACAAAAATCAGTTGTTAATTTATTTATTTGTGAGATATTTTAGTTTTTAAGTACAAAATTAGAACAACTTAATATATCTATAAACTAAACTTATAAAAACTTAAAATAAAAATTAATCTAAGTGGTTAAAGAGAACAAATACTATTTTTTAAACTTGTCCTCTGTTACATTTAATTATGACTTTGTCAGCCCATTTAAGAAGATAGGTAAAGTTCTAAATCATTTTCTAGAACCTTGTTTTATAATCAACAATTATAAGACCATACTGACTTTGCTAATAATATGTCCTAATCGTTAATCTTGTTAGTGTATTTACACATATAGCCTTCAGACGATCTGTTTCGATGTAGTGGGGCTTTGTTTTTGTTCAAGTGTACCATTCGCGGCCATTTTGAAATTATTTCGTATAATTAGAGCCACACAACGTGTAAATGATGACTTGTCATTTTTATATGGAGCATAGGCACTATAATAATTATTATCTCTGGACGTTGAAAACCAAAACTACTCTAATGAAATAAGGACAAATAGGTTGATTTCAATCATCTATATTCAACCCAACAAGACGGATGAGCTGAGATTGGTCTTACCAATTCAAAACTTTAATAGTTTTTTTTGTTTTAAACATAATTTGAAGCATTTAGGTGGATTTTAGTTGTAATTTATTTTTCAACTTATACCTGTTCACCTCATTTATTGTATTATCCATCAATATTTCATATAATGCAGCAATATAAACTGGTTTCCAAGCCAACGGGAAGGTTTTTCAGCGAGTAGGTCAACCAAGTTAGACTATGCACGAAAACAAAGATAATGTCACCATTTAATATACTAATATAAATCGTTTAACTACAAATACACTATCCAACTCACGCAAGATAAACTGTATGGTCAAACATAGTTTACTAGAAACATCATATTTGGATTCATGTTTAGGAAAGAAATTATTCATAGCTTCAATAAATGTAAAGTATTCCATCTGCTATGCAGAACATTTTTTTTATGATAATGTTTGGGAAGATAATCTAATACTTATCAATAATTATTTTCAATTGACATGAAATTTGAACAAATGAACGAAATTCATTTTAAGTGTTAATTTTAATTATTTTTTATTTTTTCGTATCAAGAGAAAGCATTAAAATCGTGAAATTAATCTGTCTTGAAATTTTGATAAATCTTTGTTTTATGTGAACCCGAAAACCAAAAAGGGATTATACCATTCTCTCTGTCCCCTTGTCTGTCTGGTCCTGACCACGGATCCAAAACGGTTTGATGGATTTTGTCAAACTTGATATTAATTAGATTTTATAGAGATGTTCCTCAGGATTTTTTATATTTTGTGCTTAGCAATTAAATTAAGTTTACCTTTTACAGTTGAATGAGTAATTTGAATTCAAAATTTTTCCAAAATAGTTTCAATAATGTTGTTTGAAATGAAAATCAAGGGAGCTACTGAACTCCTAATTAACACTGTATACTTGGTTTATGGGTAAAAATTCGCTAGAGAGTATTTTACTAGCAAACTATTTTTGAAAATTCGAAATTTTTTGAAAATGGCTCAAATGATTTTGTTTGAAATGGTTATCTAGGGAGTGTTCGGGATGGCAAATAAAACTTTATAATTTTTTATAGGAGTGGAAATTTGTTTATGGGTAGTTTGGATATGACTTTTTTTATTAGAATATAAAAAAAGGCTATAGTGATTTTGTTTAAAATGCGTCTTGTTAAGTTTCCTACAATATTAATAACTATATATTATATAGGCTTATATTTGTTTTTCTAATGAATAAATATATAACATAATACGAAATGCTTTTATTTTAATGAGAAAGATTGTAGGATTGTGTTGTGCCAATTTTTTCTTTTTTTTTTTCAGTGTAGTGATGTGACACGCAATTTCTTGTTTAGATTCACTCCAATGATTTAGTTATGGGCTATTATTTAATTTTATTTAAAAATAAATATTTTAAAGGGGGCGATAAATGTTGAATAAATTCAAACGTTGAGTTTTACTTACAGTCACTGGTCTATTAATGCCCTAATAAATAGGAAATTCCTTATTCTGTTAATAATAATTGCAGATTTTAATTTTAGAATATACGTATGTCAAAAATACATTGCTTATTTGTCATAAAAAGCAGCCCAGTGATTCATCAAGATTTTGCCTCACTTAGTTTATTTTAACGAAATGTTTGTTTTTAGATAGTAAAGGCTTACAATTTGGTTTCATGAAAGATTTGTCAGCTGTGGAAAAGATAGTTGAGGCATCAGCTTCCAAATGTGTTTAACTTTTTTTTTGTCCACGTTTTACAACCCGTTCGTATTGTACAAATTGTATTTGCACTTATGAATAAGGATGAGAAAGTTATACTATAAGAGGAAATGTATTCATATTTGTATAAAAGGAGAATATAAACATTATTTTTTAAAATTCCGTGACTAAAACACCCAAACTCACATTAACAGCGATACAGAATAAGTTAGCCAGCTATTTATACAACGCACCCACTGATGTGGGTGAAACATTTTTAACCATCTCATAGAGATCTAGATTTGAGCTGAAGTGTAATTAATAAATTAAAGCGGGCCGATAAAATGTGTTCGTATTTTGATAAAATATCGTTTCTACGCACAAGCAACCACTAGTGTCAAGATAGATTGTAACGAATAATTTTAAATACTTAGTAGTCATGAAATTATAAAATGGTTACTAGTTAAAGTCTTGCATATATTAAGCGATTACAACATCTAAAATAGGTTATCATGATGTTTTTATTACTGAGCCCAGAAGGCAAATCTTTCCTTTTTTATTTTTGACATGTTGCCTCTGACTTTTGGTTACCAAATTGTATGATTTGATTGATGATCAACTACTTCACACAACTATATTAAGACGTATACATGCTTCCATTCGTAATGGTCATGGTAGGTTTTTTGTCTTCGTTAAGTCAACCAATTTAAACAAATGAGGACGTTGTCTTAGGTCAGAAGGAACAAAAAAAATTCCTCTGAGGTTTCCTACAGTGTTTAACCTTTTCTTTGTTTTTACAAGATCATAAATGAATGAACCATTTTTTATCATTGAATAGTAAAGTGGTTTGGTTACGTATAGTTTTTATTAATTCTTTAGGGTACATTTAATTGAGTGTGTTATGTGGGGGGGAAAGTGCATAATTGGGGTCCCATATGAAGGTCAATTAAAGTACAGATCTATTAATTATAACTAAGATAGTTATAAAGTATTTTTAGCTCTATATAGGTAGAATTAGGAGTTCAAATATCTCGAAGTTTCTTACCATAAAGTATTCGTAGTAATTAATGGCCTATATCTTTATTTTTTAAGAATAATTGACAAGATTATAGCTTTAGTGTTAAGTCAAATATTTTGAGTCCATACATACGTCTTATCAGCCGTTCATTATATTTCTAAATAGAATTGAAATACATATTTCTATATTTTATTTACATTATAAATTGTGAATTAACAATTATATAAGAACCTGTTACGGTGGCCATATGTTTAAACGCGTCAGTATCGCAATAGAATAGACTGCCGGTGACTGGGAAATAGTGGTTCGAATCACGATAGGGTGCACGGAGGGTTTCTTTTCATAAGGGGTTTCTCCAATCTCCCTTAACTATGCGGGTACATTTCCACTAAATTCAACCTTACTTATCGTTAACTCACTAGCGTAATTATTACATATTCGAATAATCTGAACAGTGGTGCTTGAAAAAAGAAAGGGAAATAATTTATCTTATTAGGATGAACATTTTTGTAACAACATCCATTACTAAACCAATATCAAAGAGTAAAATATAAATATTCTTGTACGTACATATTCATGACAACCACAGGAAATGTTATCACGAACGTTACTTAATTACCGAGCAGATGTCCTAATTTAGCTAGGATATTAACTGTACAAACTTCCAACACGCAGTCAATGTTTAAATATCACCCCCACTGTTCGCTACTCAATATAAAAATAGTCTTACCACCTTAACCCTGGTGGCGTTGGAACGAGAAGGGTCAACTTCCCAAAAGTTGTCTCCATTACCCATACCACCAAAGCGCCCTCCCTCCTCGGTGCCATTCCCTGTAACTTCTTCGGGGAAACCCCCTGGGTCCAATCTGTGGGACCAACCCAGCTCAGGGAACTGAATTACCTGCGGCCGTTGTGTCGAGTATCCGAGGTTTCGTGGCCTAGTTTAAAGTACTCACAATATTGACTTCAATTAGCATGCATATTTTCCCCGGCATATTATCCAACCGAAAAAAATACAGTGAAGTTATTTTTCAAGAACAAGGTGTCAATTCATTTGTCTACTATTCAATTTATCGTTTATCGAAACAGTATATCGTACAAAAGAATAATTATTGTGCGTTATTCATGCTAAACCTACAGTATAGGGTAGGTAAAGTCTGTGTGACTATATCACCAAAACTACGATCTCCTGCAGATTGAAAGAAGTAGCACAGAGGATATATCAAATTTGTATAACATATTTGACTTAAAATTCTCCATTAAATAGAGTAAAACAATCTAGTCTATTGTGAGTAAGGATGGCAACAAAATATCGATATAAAAAAATATAGTTTTTTTACAAAATTAAAGCTGTATTTATATAGAATTTTTAGTATCAGATATATCGATATATTTCGTATATTGGACTAGGCTTTAGGGTTTGTGAATCGAAATACATATATTTATATTTTTCTCTACTTTTATTAACCGAGTCAATTCTTTTCTATTTTTAAATTTGACTGATATTTTGACTAGTTAAATAAATGTTAAAAAGTGAAACGAGGCCAAAATTGTGGACGAAACATACGAATGGCGTTATAGGGAGCTAAAATTGGTTATATACAATGACAGATTTATGAAATAAATTTCTAAACTTGAAAAGTTATAGATGGTGGATCCCAACGGGCCCATGACGCTTACAAATATAGTGTTAGAGAAATGAAATTAGGTATGAATATTTTAGAGCATGTAATCCTTATGAAAATAGTCTGAAACTTAAGAAATACAAAATGACGAATTTAAAACGGTGGAATAAGCATACAACTTGAGCTTTAACGTTATGGAGCATTCCATCTTTGAGAGAAAAATCTGAAACTTTAAAACTCCAAAATGGCAGAATTAACGTCGATATTAACAATGTCAATGTGCTCTTGTTTGTGCTGTAAACTGAAACTCATTTTTAAACTGATTAAGCTAATAGATTTATAATGCCGTATCCTGACCAGTGTACAAGTTTTAGAAATCATGTACAGTACATATCAAATGAAAAGGGTGATATTTATAAAATATATGTTTTGCCATACACATAGGTGTGTAATCGTTTATTTCGCACAACTAGCGAATCTCTAGTCCGCTTGAAGAACTAAGGCTATGATATCCCCGGTGATTGCTAGCGAGCTCGTGTGAGTAGCTCGTGCACTAAGTATTCATGGTTCATTAAATAATTGAGTCTAAATAGGGTCATTAAGCGTTATCTATCTTGGTGTGTAACAGGTTTTACAACACCTGAGCCGTACTGGGTTGGGTCTGTCTCGCTTGGTTTCAAAGCTTAGAAGCCTTTGTTAAGGTAGATTATTTTTACGTGCACCACGTCTTTCCAACCATCTGGAATATTTGACTATTTAAGCTAATAACGTAAGGATTAGAAAGGTGAAACATTAAAGGAAAAAAATATTCCAGCAGTTTCGTTGATGGAGAGTAGGAAGTCATCTAGGAAAATTAACCTCCACATGTTTAGCGGGATTCGATCTATTACCTTCACGTCACCGTTAAACGAGACCGTACGAGTTTGACACTTAGTTCTGGGGTCTGATTGATTTAATATCAATGTAACGATAACTTCCCTTCTTGTTCGCGTAAAGTAAATAAATATAATTTGTGTTCAGGATTAGGCCTAGTGTAACGTGATGTAAAACATCGACAGTTAACTCATTACTTAATTGGAAAGTGAGTAAATATTTCTCATAAGGCTTTCAGGTAGGCCTACCTACAATTGAACTCCAAAATAAAGTTTTTGTGTCCACGAGATGTAGCCAGACAGAATATACTAGAGAAGGAATCTGCACACCATAAACAAAGGAAGTACCAAACAGACGGGTTAGCATTGCTCGCAGCAAGAATGGCTCACAGGAGGAGTAAGTTGTACACTTCACGTAACAAACCAATCACCCTTGAACTACTCTTGCATTAAATGAACGTTATGCCAGCGAGAAGTTTTAAGTGCATTTTTGTCGATGGCTCAAATGGGTGATAAGATACGGTGAACCTGAATATTTAAAGAATAAAGTGCATGGTTATGTCTTTCATTTGAAAACGCGAGGAAAGCCTTTACTTTACTTTACGTGCACGTCAAGTGGATCTTAAGACTGGCATTACTTCGCATGTCCAACCTTGCAAGTGAGAACGTTTTTAGATTATCACAACTATAGCTAGCCTACACATTGTGTAATATAGTTGTAATTTGTCTGAGTAAATACTTTATATCTTAGTGTGTTAAAATTAATTCACTTCCTCTAATTCAACCTTCCCTATTCCTAATCCATTATAGTAATTAGTACTTAAAGTGTATAACCCAAACGGGTAGTAAGACGCGGTGCTAAATGTTATTATTATTATTATTATTATTATATTTATATACTTAGCATAACCGACCGGAAAATTCCAAAAAATTAAAAATATTGATTTTTAACCGCTGAAAAGAATTTAAAATGTTAAAAAAACTTGAAATTCGGTGTGGACCTTTCTTTATAGGTCTCTTGTGCCTAAACGGTAAGACCTATCCCTAAACGGCTCTGAAAATACATTAGTTTACATCCACTTGCAAAAAAACTCACGAACATGAGCAAAGCGAGTCTTATCTACCCACAACACCAGCCGCGACAAACATTCACTGCTTATAGTCTGTTTTAAGAGAACATTTTGCTCACTTATGAGATAGCGTGTTAGGAGCTCACCATGTTTACATAAAATAACGAGTAGGCCCTACAACAAAAAATGTCCCGCCTAGATCTGATAAGTATATTTTGAGTTTACTGGCAACAAACATTGAGAAAGACAACCGAATGCATAGACAGGCCTTGTAATTATATATGTTTAAATATATATACAGTATATATATATATATATATAATTGTATTATTTATATATATATATATTAGATGTGTACTGATTCAGTAAAACCGATTACCGATACCGATTGTTTAAAATAATTGTTCTTGCTACGATTATTTACACCGATTAATCCCATTTATCGGTTATTTATCAATAACTATTGAAAAATATGCTTAAGAAAATGATAACAGTTAATGTAATTAATAGTAATAATATTTATCAGCGGGTCTTATTACCAGTTCGGGTTATACACTTTAAGCACTAATTACTCTAATGGGTTAGGAATTGGGTAGGTTGAATTAGAGGATGTGAACCCGCATTTGCGTGGATGGAGAGTGGAAAACCACTTAGGAAAAACCACCTCCAGTTTACCTGACCGAGATTCAAACCTCGATCTCCTCGTCCTCAGCAGCCAAGCTCAACACGACAAGCGCGTTTACCAACTACGCCACTGAGGCGGGCTGTAATTAATAAATAAAAAGATTGTATGCATACAAAAATATATATATATTATAAAAACCAGTGAAAGTTGGAACTAGATTGTTAGTTTTATAAACGGTATGACTTTATATTTCTTTATCTGGCTATTAATCTTTGCATAACACACAACCCTGATGCAGTGTGTATATACATATTTTTTTCTTTGCAAATTTGATCACTAAACTCCTACCTAGAAAATGTTGATCTATATTGTTAAAAAAAACTCGATTAATTGACAAATATAATCGCCGACTACGATTAATTTCCGATGCACTAATAATCTCCCGATAACGATTCATCGGTATCCGCATCGGTACACCTTTAATTTATATATATATATATATAATAGTTATGTCTTTTTGATTTTGGATAACTTTTAACAGGCTTACAAATACAAATGTTGTTTGTTATGTTATTTTTAATCTCACTCCAGCTATAGCGTTAGTCTTTAGGGCTCTATAACTCCTGGGTTTTAACGAGGAGACGAACGGCTTCCGTTTGCATCTCATTGTAGGAAGCCTCTTCTAGGACGTCACTTCCATGTCTAATTCGTTCTGCATCATTGGTCTTCATTAATCTGACACTCTTTTATATTCAGAGCAAGGTGTAGGTTCACCAATTACAAAATAAAACCTGGTCATATACAACTTTAACAAGAATATGTTGCTCCCTTTATTAATAATTTTAAATATAATAACTATTTTGAGTTGAACTTCTATACCTGTTACTAATAAAAAAAAAAGTATCGTATCAGGTTATTAAGTATGTATGGTAATAGTTTGGTTTTGTTTGCGGTAGTGACGTGGGAAAATGTTAAATTTTCATGCTTGGTAATATCTTTTAAGAAAGACGGACGGGCGTGAAAACTGGAAGTTCTACAAACCAGCTAGACCTATATAGGTGTTGGTAATAATACTTGGAGTAGAGGAACAAGTTGTAATCATCAACTTGACTTTCAAGAATTGGATTCCTGAACGTATTCAAAGATATGTAATTAAGATCATGTCTGCATTTGACGAGATCATTATTTTATTGCTTTACCTAAATAAATTAGAATCATTTACCACATTAATTGAAGTCAATTGAGATTAATGGGGGCTCGCTGGTGAATGTAGGCCAAATATAAATTTAGTGAGCTTAGATTTGACTCCAAACCACTTCTTAAATATCTATTATCTTTATTTGACTTCCTCATAACTCCCAAAACTTATCTCTTTTCTGTTTGGGTATGCTTTTAATGTTTTGGCATGTCTTAGGTTTATATATTATTAAGTTTAACACCTGTAAATTAATAGATAAATTCCCAGTATCGATAAACGTATAGTTATTAGTTTGATACATGAATATGTCAAGCTAGCAATATTTATATTATCAAAAGTACTTGTCATCGTCTTGGCTTAGTCCTTCACAGATTCTATAGTGATGAGCGAATCTTTTTAAGTCACGGTAGAGTTTCTATACTAATCATATGTAGATTCATGGTGTTAAATAAAAGGTAAATCTTGGTAATAAGTTGAATTTTTAGGTTGAATTTTATTCTTGAACTAAATTTAGTATTCAATCAAAGCCTTATTCTAAGTTTGCATTGAAAAAACATAAATATTAAAATCTAAAAGATAAAAGACTCAGATAAAAATACCGGTAATACATAAACAATCAATTTTAAATAAACATGTATTTAGGAAACAAATGGCTTGGTTATAGATTTGAATATATTATAAGCAATTTATTTTTACTATGAATGTAACAGCTCTTAATTTGACTATGCATATTCTAGTATTACTATGGCAATAGGAAGTCGAAAGTTTATTGCCTCACAAAATTAAGCCATCTATCCTTATCTTTTGCTTGCTCTATCGAGTTTCATGAATGTATAGTGAACAATAATAAAACCAGGTTTTCCTCTGAATAAATGTACTAAGAAATAAGCGTCTTGTTTGTAGGCTACCTGTTCAAATACCCACCTTTCCAAAACTAATTAGTTCAGGAAGATTTATTTGAAAGTTAGTTTACATGTGCACTATGAGTTCACAAGTGTCAAAAATAGAACAACCAAAATTATCATATTTGGTCATTTTTCAATTCAGAATTTCCTGAAATATTTAAATTAAGCAGCGTTATAGCACTAGCTATTTTAATTAGGAACTAGACCATTATAAAATATTAATAAAAAATAATCTACCGTGTTAAACTAACTGTCCGGGCAACATGGATTTCAATTACGTCATTGGGGTAATGATGAGGAAGTTAAAGCTTATAAAACATGTATCCATATTTTCTTTGAAGAATAGTATTTAATTATTTATAAAATACCACCTTCAGTACACCCACCTAGAATTTGAACCCGAACCTCCCCATTATTAGCAAACAGTATAAGATGAGCCTGGAATATTGTTCATGTGGCCACTGATATGGCCTATGGATGATATTTATTATGTAAGTTTCTAGCTGTAAGGTTAGTCAATTCTATATTCTCTACTATTATTTTGTTTCATCTTTTAGCAACACTTTTTACTTCATGTTTGCGCTATACACTTTTAGTATAATAATTACTCTTAGAGTTTTAACCCGCCTCGGTGGCGTAGTTGGCTAACGCGCTTGTCGTGTTGAGCTCAACCGCTGAGTATGGGGAGATCGAGGTTCGAATCTCGGTCGGGTGAACTGAGGGTGTTTATTCCTCAATGTCTTTCCACTCTCCCTCCACGCAAATGCGGGTTCACTTCCTCTAATTCAACCTTCCCAATTCCTAATCCATTAGCGTAATTAGTACTTAAAGAGTATAACCCGAACGGGTAGTAAGACGCGGTGCTAAATATTATTATTATCTTATATATAAAATTCTCGTGTCACAATGTTCGTTCCCGTACTCCTCCGAAACGGCTTGACCGATTCTCATGAAATTTTGTGAGCATATTGAGAAGGTCTGAGAATCGGCCAACATCTATTTTTCATACCCCTTAGTGATAAGGGTTGTCCACCCTTAACAATTTTCTATAATTTTTAGAAATTTTTTTAATATCTTTATATAATTCTTATACCAGTGTGTAACGGGCAGCGTGGGGGGGGAGGGGGGTTGTGAAGCTTATATAATTCTTATACCACAGAGGGTAACGGGCAGCGAGG
>CABFOW010000032.1:204572-273371 GCA_902141385.1 Timema californicum | reverse complement strand
TAATACCACAGTGGGTAACGGGCAGCGTGGGGGGGGGGGAGGGGGGTTGTCAAGCTTATATAATTATTATACTACAGTGGTTCACGGGCAACGCCGTGCGGGACTGCTAGTTATCTTATAGTTTTAAGGATGATGCAGGTTACATTCATAGGAAGTGTACACACATTTGTGTGAAGAGATTATACGATGATTTTGAAAGAAAACATCCTCAGTACACCCCACCGATATTCGAATCTCATTATCGCCGTTATCGGCAGCCTAGACTACTGTGAGAGTAGTACCGGGACCATGCGACCACTGAAGTGGGACCTCTACTCCTATTAAGAATAATAAAACTACACTAAAAGAGCTCATAGAACTTTTTTTTAATTTGAGTTATTTAACGTTCAATTTCAGAATTGATTGATTATATCACCACACGAAATATAAACTAACTTAAATCAATAACAGATGCAGAAACCAGTCCCCTAACCATTAATTCATCACTCTGAAAAGGGAAACAGCAAATTATTTCACTAATGATATTTTTTTAGCCATGCCGAAAATAATTGAGCTCAATAAAAAAAACTCGCTACCAATTGACTTAAGGTTTCAGACTCGAATTTGGGGAAACACTACAAACAGATGGTTACGTTTCGAAATCCTTTTCATTCGTTTCGTGGTGTGTAATACATTCAGTGGTACACACCTTCGAAACCAGTTTATTTGAGTGGAAATGTAAGCTTGTATGACGACCCACAATAATGACAGTAATTACCTCCAGTAATTGGAATGGAAACAGAAGCATAACCATATTAAAAACTATAACTTCGCTTATGTAATTAGATATAGGACATATCTATTTTGATACCTTGACTGATAAAATAACACATCTACATAACAATTATACAAATAAAACACAACAACGGAGTGTTGAAAGATTTCCTGTTGAAATAAATAACATGTATCTAAATATAGCGTAGGCCCTATCGTTAAATAATAAAATATGAGATTGTATAAAAGGGCTTTCGGACAGTCAATTCTAGTATATAGATTTAACTTAGATATTCTTTATTTTAAAGTATTTTTATAAATAAATACGTTATTTTGAATTCTTGACTGGTTCACTATGTATTAATAACATTCTGCTACTGGCAAAAGATAATAATAATACGCTTTAAATAAAAGTGTATTTCTGTTTGTTTCCATGCAGTTGACTACATATTACAATATCATGCCACAAGCTATGTAAACAATTTGAAATCCACATTATTTAAATGTGATTCAACCTAATTTATAGTTCAAATGTTTTAAAATATTTTAACATTCATGCCAATCATAAACTTAACGGATTATCTCAAATTAATATATTGAGTATTATTGTATTGATGCTCGGAATATAAAAGATAAGGATGAATGTAATCCCAAGTTTTGGAATAAAGGTAAAACGTGAGCTTGGAAAAGGTATTGCATAATAAACTAGATACCAACTGAAACAAAGTTTATATAAATAAAATAAGAATGACCTTATTAATGAATTGGGGAGTAAAATCTTATAAATGGTTGGAATGTCCCCATTGTCATTTAAGAAAGAAATACTCATTTTACATGGGCTCATTACATATTGGTGATATTATTAGTAATAATGTGAGTAGTTTTCGAGTTTAAATGTTAAATCATCGGGTATAATAATTTGGTTATCAAAAGTAAAAGAATTATTTTTACTAAGTTAGACAGTGCCAATTATTATTTTATGTTGAAAGGTTTTTTTAAATTGCTAGTCTTCTTTAATCTATGATTGATCAATGATCATTCATATTTAAGTGATAATACTTGACCATCTAGGTATAACGTATCGGTTTCAATCCACATGTCCAAAGTAATTTTTCAAATATATTTCAAGCACTCGCTATTTGTTTTATTTAAATGGTTTAGTATTTACTATTATCAAAACATGTTCATGAGAAGCTACAATTTATGTAATAGCGGTAATATGATTTAAATATTATATCATTATTTATACAAGGATATTGTATTAACACCAAATAATTATTTCAAAGTGTCTAAGGAGCACACACACAAACACACATATATATAATATTTGGGCAGAGGACAGGGCTCAGAGAACGGAAGAATGCATGAGTATTAATTTAGTTTAGAGACAAAGAATAAGGATTAAATCGTTTCTTTTGAAATGTCATATTCTTTAAGTCAATTGTAATGCCTATTCCAAAATAATCAATTGCGCAGTTGAAATAATGCAATAAAAACACTATAAATTTAAACTGATGTAATAAAAGTATGATAATTGTAGTAATAATACAATTGTTTACAAATTATATAAATATAAAACATCACCACGTCTCACGAATTGTTTGGATTAGACGTGTCATAGTATATTTAAAATAATATTGGCCGAGTTGTTTTTTCATGCTCTGTGTCTTACTACACACATCCTTTTTATATGCATATTTACAATAATATTGTATTTATAAAGAAGGTAGAATTTATGTTAATTGTACTCGAATTTAAGTGGAGAGAGTTTAGAAAGCAACTTAGGAGATATACGTTAGTAGACGTTACCGAAATTTGAGCCTTGACCTCCTTGTCACCGTTAAACAATTGAGAACGACGCTGACGACTGTAACTGCATGCCCACTAGTGTGGATTCCAAATAAACTGAACAAAGTTATGGAGTCAGAAGAGATCTAGATACAAAATATGTTTAAAAACTATTGTAATGCCAAAGTTGAATTCGTATATAGTCACGCTGCCCGTTACACACTGGTATAAGAATTATATAAAGATATTAAAAAAATGTCTAAAAATTTTAGAAAAATGTTAAGGGTGGACAACCCTTATCACTAAGGGGTATGAAAAATAGATGTTGGCCGATTCTCAGACCTACTCAATATGCTCACAAAATTTCATGAGAATCGGTCAAGCCGTTTCGGAGGAGTACGGGAACGAACATTGTGACACGAGAATTTTATATATAAGATATATACATTTCAAAATAAAAAAATGATTTTTTTTATTTGTTTTTTTGCTTTCTGTATACTTATATACAGGCGAGATCATATGGAGATCAAATATTTCTACTGTAAATAACTAATTCACCTGTGTATTTTGAACCACACAAAACCTATTTGTGGTAAATTATATATATTTTTACCATCATTTTTTTTTCTCAAAAATCAACCCATTCTTGAAGACAGCATGTAAAATACAAAATAATACTACTCAGTATTTCCTCAGGAATGGTCTTTGGGGATTAAACTATAATATTTGACAGTAGAAATGGGCTATCAATGTAGAGAGAGAGAGAGAAAGAAAGAGAAAAGAACCTTCTACAGAGATATCTTATGATCGAGATGGCTAGGAAAGCTCCTTAAATGTAAAGGTGAGCTGCCGAAGAAAAGTTTCACACAGTGCCGCCCTGATCCCTCTTGTCGTGTCACTCTTGTGTGGTTGTATAACATGTTGAAATAAGAAGCTCTTCAATAATGATTATTTCTCCAAGCTTTGGCCGTAGGTTAACAATTACAAAGAAAAAAACACATGTATAATGAATTAGAAAATAACGCTCAAGGCTAACTTCGGCTGGCTGAGGAGGCCGCTTTTGGATTTAACAACAATTTTCAGTTGCCCAATAGCAATAGTTTTATCTGCTAACATCATCGTTGATATTAAAATAAGCATTGTCTCTCTTGAACCGAAATGTTGCACAGCTCTAAACTTTTTCGCTGCAGTGTGATAAGTGGTTTTTGATAATTTTAATACACCCAAACAAGACTGTCAAAATGAGGGTAAAAGAATTTTGGAGTTTACTGTTTGTAAAAATGCGTGGTTAATGTTGTTAATAATGCAATAAAAATTATTTAATTACAATTGAACTCTTTCAATTCTGTATGACCCATCCTGTTGAAAATATTGCTTCCACTAAGTATTACTAATCGTTTGGAATACACATTTTAATAACAATTCTGGTGTAGATATGAGGAATGTAGAATGCAAGGGGAAATGTACTAATATTTTCATGGAGGTAAAATGAGAGTTTAGTAAAGACCAACTACCCAACCTACCCAACATCAGAAAACTACCAAATGAGCTTGACAAATAATCAAAGTGCCCACTTGTGTGGTATATAATATATATATATATATATACATTTACATATATATAAATGCACTTTATTAATTTTAATAACTATTTATATGGCGTGCATTTCAATTTAATTAGAAAAATATCATGAGCTTTTTATATCCCCAAAGTGTGATTTTTTTTGTGAAATGATCTGTGTGTTGATTAAATGTACTTTATAAACATATTTTATTTTATTTTTTACGAAAACAAATTTTACTATTAATTAATTTGTCTGTTCATATATTACTGCATCAACAACAAGGTGACGTAAAGTCTTATAGTCTGGTGTCTGGAGATGGGCAAACCAGGGGTGTAATCCCTGTCATGTAAGTGAAGGATACTTTTTTCTAAATGGATCTCCCCTCTCCCACTAAGAAAATGTGTGAACATTTCTTCTAAGAATAAATAACTCATGCCCACAAATTTGTGTAGTGAAGTATCTCAGACATTACAACACCCTAGCTAAATCGGTTGCGTGGCTATTTACTGAGTTAAGGGTCCCAGATTCCCGGCATGACCGAACAAATTTTTATTGGTGAAATGTGGGTTTACCCTTTCACAGTGATGAATTAATGGCCGGGGACTGGATGTTGTGCCTGTCCTATTCTGAAGTTAGATATATAAGGCCCATGAAGCTACGACAGATCTAGCAAGCCGGTAGTAGAAATTATATAGCTTGAATAAAAAACTGGCCCAGACCACAGGATGGAAACAGTGATGGATATAAATAAAAAAGTACCTCAGACATGTAGTAATATGCTTTGAAAACAAAGGTATAACCGAGGTTTAAGTATTCCCTCGATAGAGTCAAAACCTCATACTATATGCTGATTTTCCCAAAATACATATTTTTTTAAAACCACAATCCCCAGCACAATGACATGTATAGCTTATAATATAAAAAATATAGACTCTAATAATAAATTACTAATCAAATATCATGTATTAGTTGACACGTTGAGTCCTAGTTCCTATCTTAAAAATTAATTTCAAAAATTAAGGACATATCAATTTTAGAGATTAAATAGTTATAATCAAACACAATTCCAAACATTTTAAATAATTTGAGAAAAGCGAAAAACTTTGTTATGCTGTGCTCACGCAGATGATAGCTTGCATAATAAATTTATTTTATATGTCAAGTAGATGGTGGCCTTTAAAATAGCTTTAATTAAAATGAGATGTAGGGGTCTTTATACACAAGGAGGGACAATGTGAATGTTATCAAGTTTTGAACGTGTTTTTATTAGTGACAGTCTGGTGAAGAAACATCATGAACACCACCTTTTTCTTATCTAAACTCCATTTATATATATATTTGTAAATAATGTGCTCTTTAATACAAATTAACTAACAAGGACAATTAAAACTGTTTGTATTTTGTCGGCTTATTAGTGAACTGTACACTATTTTTGTTTGTATTACGTTACCACATCTGACCATCCTGATCCACTGCTCGACCAAGAGTCCTGGAGCTCTCTCCCACACAGACACAGCTGCCACTTCTTCCCCTGGCGGCGACATCAAAAACACTGTTATCACCTAGGACGCAACACTGTTATTAAAGCACTACTACCATATTAAAAAATATTCAGGATATGTTCATTTGTTTATGAAAACTTTAAGGGTTTTTATAAGATCCTATAAAATCTGTTCTATAGTATATAATATATATTAAATTATATACATTTTATCTAATATAATATATATTTATATATATATAAGCTAATAAGCAAATCTTATCTTATAGTGTAAATTAATCTAATAATCCATATAATCTCAAAATAAAACATTTATTTTTAAGTCACATACATATTCTGAAGACTTATTATGTCAATTAAATATGAAAAGCATAGGACTAAATGTTATGATGATCTAATATTGTTTGCTGGTGATGTGCAGGTCCAGTCTCATATCTTGTCTTGGTATTTTTTTTACTAATTAATTTATTACTTTACCACCCCGAACTACCCGTTAAACTTTTACATATATGTGCTAAATACGATAGTGTGTTGTGGATGAGAGAGGTTGAATTCAGAGTAAGTGTAACAACATTTTATTTGGAGGGAGAGTGGGAAAATATTAATGAAAAGTCCCCCTCAGTATACCTGTTCGATATTAGAACCCAAAACTCCCGATTCTAGGCAGAATAATATATTTCGAAAGTGACGCCTTAGATCACGCAGCCACCAAAGGGAGTCCTACTACATTAAGGAAATTAAAAGTCCGTGTGGCCTAGACGGATGGTAAGACGTTGTACAATAAGAAATGAGTCTTTGTTAAGAGCATAATATAATAAGTCAAGGTGGGCCAACAATTTTCATCCCGGCCAAATCTGACTATCAAATTGCACCATGCGCCAAAGATATATGTATAATTTAATTAATAATTCCTTAAACTTACTAAAGGCCTACGAACAATTATTAAGAAACAATTTATTTTTAGTATTCATGTATCAATAATGGAATTTTTTGTTGATATAATCTTTAATAAACTTGCTAGGCATAAAAATTTGAATCTCATAAAAAGTATTATAAAATCTAAACGCTCGCACACTTTCAAAAAAAACACCTAATGTTATAAATATTATACCAATAAATATCTTTACTTATCAAACAAATGTACGATAACATTTATAAGGACTATTTTTAAATACATATATTTTTGTTAGAGTCATTAGCTATTTCACATCTACGCGTACAATTGAGGATTTATTTTTAATTTTCCTCCAGGCCACATTTTCAGTGAGCGTGGGTCAACCAGTTGGCCCACACTGTAATAAGTAAAGATATATACTCAATCAAATTTAGCACTTGTAGTATGATTCACAAACAAGTATATAATATACACCAACCTACTTGTAATAGCAATGGCCTTTCAAACTATGAACCTGGAGCTCGATTCACGATATTTTTACATTTGTCCATTTAAATCTATGCTTAAAATGCACCCCATGATTTTAAATAAAACATGTAGGTAATATAATGCTACACCTTATCGCTTAGTTGTTAAACTCAGTAGTATGTATCAAACCAAACAGTGATACTCAGTACAAAATATGTCAATATAAATATTTGACACAAAATAATGATGTAAATTATTCAATATGAAGCCATAATGTATATATTTCTTAAATTATAGGTATGGTCTATAATAAATATGTTTTTTATAATTTACTAAACTATTATATTTCAAGTAACCTGCATCAGTGGCCACGTAGTATAAGGTGCTACTTTCGCAGTAGACAAGACTGCCACTGACGAGGAGATCGAGGCTCGAGTCTCGGTCGGGTGCATTGATGGTGGTTTATTTAAACTGATTTTCCATCCTCCCTCCACACAAATGTAGGTAGACTTCCTATACATATAATATATCTAATCCCTTAAACCATTAGCGTAATTAGTACATAAGGGTATAACCCTAACGGTTAGTAAGACGCTGTGCTAGTTTATATATACATACAAGATTTCAAGTAATATTTAGCTAATATATAAACACAGTGGAAAATAAATTGTATTGTAAAAACAAATTTCTAAAATGTCTGTTAATATACTATAATATAACCATTTTAAGTAAAACACTTGGGCCTGAATCGTTTTGTTGGACCCTTACAAATGCTATGCCTAAACTATGGCATCAGCTTGAATGCATTTCATTGTATTTTTATGTATAAGATGAGACTATTTATTTTACGAGTAAAATCGGTCTTGTCTATTTTAATTGGACATGTAACTCCTTTCAAGCGTGTTTTATTTGAAGTGAAATATAATGTAAACTGGGTCTAACCCGTCGCCAAAGCTAATGTACGATTCGAAGAAAAGACTTCCCTTTAATAAAGTTCCATTGAAATAATGTTTCACTATTAGGTAAACTAACCTCTCACAGAACAGGTTGAGCTTGCTTTTCGTTATTTATTAGTACCAAATTGATCATGACACTAGACAACACCAGCAAGCGACATGGTCGCTCTATGAATCACGCGACAGAGAAGGGACAAGATGCTGCTTGTAGAAACGGACCATAAATCAAGGTATCTTGTCGAGGTTGAGCCTCTTTGAGGAATACCGCACTACGGTCACGTGACATTTAAACCAGCTACAAAATGTATCAAGCAAAGCCACAATACAGTTTAACCTATGTTCAAATTTAAAGATAAGTTAAAATTGGGGGAGTATAGGATTTGTTATAAAGACTAACAAGTCCATTATTTCAGGTTTTAAACCTAGTTCATTCTCTTTATTAGGTATGTGAATTAAAAGTCTTTCTCACCGAGTTTGGATGGATTGTTGATGACGCGGAGGTAATGTTTATAATCCCGGATGGATGTACTGAGGGTGGATATACCTAAGTATGTATCCACGCTTGCCCCACACAAATTAATACAAGTTTCCTCTAGAACTCCAACTTCATCATTCCTACACAATCAGTGTAGCTATATGCCGGTAGTCAAAATTAGTGGTAAGAATAGTAATAACAAAAAATATAGAAGCAAATATTTATTCATAAGATGAGTTTTACTAACCAGAGTAGAACTAGGATTTACTAAGATCGCAATCTGAACCTCTAAATTTATTTTAGGTGAGTTACAGCTCTCCTTATGGTACGACTCGTATGTGCTTGTTTTTGCTTGGTTCGGATGACATAAATTATTTATTTCAAGAAGGAACTTTAATTTTGTATCAAACTGTTATCTGAAGAGCATTTTAAGGTCGATTCTCCACATGTGTGTGTACCACTCAAATAGGTGAGGATACACAATGAGCCAAAATATATGTATCCATGAGGGTGCTCGGACGACTCAAAAGACCTTTGACAATGGAATTTAGGAATTCCCTTTCACACAAAATATTTAAATTGAATTATTTGTTTCTTTAGTTTTTACTAACATTCTATTTTAAATGTGTACATTCCGTCTACCTTGAAATGTAGTAGTCTTACCGTGATGTATTACACTATGGACCCGTCTTATAAGCTATATCACAGTGGAAGCATTCACGGTAAGCTTGCTACTCTAGATGGTAAACGAAAGATAAAAGTTTTATTTCAATACTAAACAATATACATATTATCCTCCAAGTTCTAACAGCTTTTAACAGTCCTGCGTTTGAAAAAATCAATATTGAGTACGTGTGTTGTAAGGACGGTTATAGGTGTTGATATAAAATTAGATGTTTAGTTGGTTGGGAGCCCCCCAGATAGAGGGGCTTGTAGTAAACTACCCCATTTTTACCCTCTATCGAGAAGGTAATTGTTCTTCATCATCTCAAATATTTGAAGCATTATTATAGTGTCCATGAGACCAATTCTACCCGTTTATAATGCGTCCTTATAAAATATATATTATCTTGACTTATTGGCCTTAAAACTGTTGTAGACAATATATACCCTTTCATTTATTTTATGATATTTTTTTGGACGAGGGGCACTGGCAGAACGACACCAAACGGTGTGTTGGCATTCAATCGATTTATGTTCACCTTTACGTATTTACATATAATTGATCTTCGGTTGGTAGGATGCTGCCGGCTGTTGGGTGAGGTATTGGCGCTATGGATGAGGATGGGAGTTTTATGGCTGTATTTGAAAACTCCTGACAATCTCTGCACTACTTGTATACCGCCTGGAAGACTGTAATTGAATGACTGAAGGAATAGCTGTTGAAAGGAGAGGAGGCATTTTACGGCTTGACATGCACCTGGATTTTTATTTATTGCTTAGGTTGATGCGTGTTTCGCGCAACTTTAAAAATGGAGGATTTTTATTTTATATAACTTTTTACCATAGCTGCTCAAAAAAGAGAGCTCATCGACTAACTTTTAAGAGTATCCAATTAAGTTTAATGGTAGTGTTGAGGTTGGAATCCCGGCTGGGTGGGCTTTCCTCGATCATTTCCCAGCCCTACTTTATATCCTTTCCCCCCCATTTGCGGTTTTAAAGTTCTAATAGCCTGGGGGAACAGGGAGACGTGGAGGAGGGGTATATATATTAGCTAGTTAATAAAGTTGCTTCCTCAAACCAGTAAAATCCCCACGATGAGACAAATATTTATATTTTATATCTCCTACGCTTTACTAAACACTATTTTCTTAAAATGATAAAAGTAGGTGTTTTGTTTATATTATTATACATGTTGCAGCTAAGGCCCAAAATCAGCTACTTTACCAATTAAATGGACTCTTCACACATTTGCCAGCTAATCCACCCAAAATCACGAAATATTGATTGAGGGGGAAACTTGAATTCTCTTTCTGGCTAGTCAAAGCCAAATTGACTACGACATTGCCCAAAGTAATGGTTAGTGTGAGATAAAACAACTTCAACAAAACTTAACTTAGCCTAGCCTAACCATTGGTGTTAGGTAGTCGCTCTTCAGGTGTGGTGTATCCGCGGGCGCCGGACGTGGACCGGACCACTCTACTGCTCCCCACTCTACCCCTCCTTATACAGGAAATAAATGAAACTAATTATATACGTGGTGAGATATAAGATAGACGGGAGAGTGTACTAGACAGGAAATAGCTAAAACCATCAATTTAAATTATATTCCGGTTAAAGAAATATCATTAAGTGCAGCATCATCGAGTCAGTCTTTAACTGAAGGTCAAGGATTCCCTAGATGCTTCTGCACAAGAAAATGTTCAACAAGTTGATGCAAGTGTAAAAGAGCTAATGTAAAACTCCAACTTTCTTAACAGCTCAAAATGCACACAGAAGTAAAAGTAAAAATGCTTCACATAGTTGAGAAAACTTTTTTCTTCTCTTTTATGTGATTTGATAGACTTTAAAAAATTGCTTGTAGTAAGATATAGGCAAGATGAAGCTAATAATTTTCTTTAGTCCCTTTCCTACATCCCAAAGAACTGGCTGTCTCAAATCAAGCCTAACCATCTGGAAAATTACTATACATTTTGTGCTTTGGCTGATTTTGGTGGCCAAAGCTACAAGTGGCTGGTTATTTTGAGCGCTAAATAGACTTTGTGTTTTGGCTGTGACAAACACACAAGAAAAATTCATCAAAACACTCCTAAACATCACTATAATCATTTAGACTACAAGATACATATGTTGTTGTTTTTTAGCACCGCGTCTTACTACCAGTTCAGGATATACGCTTAAGTACTAATTACGCTAATGGATTAGGAATTGGGAAGGTTGAATATGGAGGAAGATAGCCCGCATTTGCGTTTAGGGAGAGTGGAAAACGATTTAGTAATACCACCCACAGTTCACCCGACCGAGATTCGAACCTCGATCTCCACATCTTCAGCAGTTTAGTTCAACACTACTAGCACGTTAGTTAACTCCGCCACCGAGGCAGGTAAGATACATATGTGCCAATGTGTTTCTCCTGCAATGATATTAAAACAAAAATATTGTAAAGTAGCAGTAAATAGCATGCAATACACACACGTTTCTAGTAAAACTCAAAGAGAAGGTGAAATAAGAATAATAATCTAATGCGTCACCAATCATTAATAAAATGAACTATCGGTTTCAGGGACTTATGACTGTATTGCACGCACATAATATTCTTCATAACGGAGGAAGTTCACTTCCGTACCCTGAAGGGATAAAAATTTAAGATTTGTAAGTAATCTAGCTAAACAGCGGTCATTAGAGGCCATCAGCCCTTTCCAAAACATTGGGTGTCATTTATATTAGTAGTAACAGGGGTGACCATCAAGTTCAATTCTAATAGATTCCTTGTTACTTACTGAAATTCATGATCATAATTAAATATACCCTACAATATGGTTGTGTTAAATGGAAGTTTCAAGTGATAGCTTATTACAATATTATGTACTTTCCCGCATCAGTGGTTGCGTAATCCATGGCGTCACTCTCGCATTAGACTGGATTGTCAGGGTCTGGCATTGGGATGTCATTGTTCAAATCCCAGCCAAGTTTACTGAGCGTGAGAGGGTTGACAGCAGAGTAATAGCAGGATTGGGGTTTTAGTCATTGGGGCTTACAGAAGTGTAGTTTTAATACCACATAGCTGAATAAATAATCTTTATCTCATATTCAACTTCTATTATTTTAAAGGGGAGGTAATCATAGAAGTATACAAAAGTGGTTTTATTTTAAATATTTGGGTCACATTTCATTTTATCTATGCTGACTGTTTTATTTTACAGTTTCCGACTAACTCTACTGAGGTTAGGAGTAGAAACCTCCTGTCGACACATAGCACCACTTCGTTTTTGTCTGAACTAGTCACTTGCAGAGTCATATGCTCTTTAAACGCTTTCAGATATAATATTTTTGCATCATACATCATGGTTTGTCAGGTAATAAATATATTTGGCATTTGGCTAATGCTATGTGCCACAAAAAAAAACCTCATGCGTCATTTTGGGTACGTGGGTAATAGGTTCACTAGCTCTGCTTTTTAGTGAAATACAACCAATCATTAGACGTTTTACATAAAAGAATCGGTGTATAAGCAGACTAAAAGTCAAGCTTTTATAGTCTAGTTTGCTGGTGATGAGAAGGTTGGGTCTCAAATCATCGCGAATGTGGTGAGGATAGTGATATCCAAATGGTTAACCACTCTTTCTCCATGTCATCCATGTCTATACTTGTTAGTGTATTAAATGCGGATAGTCCAGATGGGTGGTTAGACGCAGTGCGACAAGCCTTCAAATAGTTGTTTTGTTTAATTAAGAAAGAATATTTATGAAACAAAAGGATTGCCCTTTTAGGGTAATTTAATCATTTGGAAACTGTTGAAAACATTATAAATACTTATCGATATTCTTCTACTTTGCAAATACGTTTTGTCTCTTTGACATAAGATGCCATTAGATTTCCCTTGGTAAACCAACTAAAAATATGTTCAATGTTAATTAATACCGATCTGTATTTAGAAGTTCACCAAAAGGCCAAGTTACACTGAACTAACCTAAGGCTACTTTTGCTAGCAAGTGTAATACAAATTAACATAAATGATGTAATTTATAATAATCACTATTTATATGAAATCAATGTAAAAGTGATGTTCGAATGGAGCACACTCCTGACTTGCCTAACATATGAACGGGATGTGACATCTCACGAGTGCCAGTTGACATGATGAATATTGTTACTAATATTAATGCATACGTAATTGAGTCAGTCAAGTGTTTCTCCAATGCCTTGGGCTGACACAAAGAGAACAGACAGCACCGCTTCAACTAATGAGAGCATCACCTATGTTGTATTTATTAAAGCGCAAGACGTTGGCTGCTGTTCAATAAATATAATAACTTTCCATTACATTTAAAAAAATTCTTTACTCAAAATTCATAGTTTATATTCATTATTTCACTAAAAAAAACGTCAGCCCACCTTATAGTAATACACACACTACACTGGATACCATCTCTCAGGGAATTGTATGTTTACTATTAGGAAACAGGGTTATCATTATATTTCACCCAGATCGGTGGCGTAGTTGGCTAACACGATAGTTTCGTGTTGGGCTAGACTACCGAGGATGGGGAGATCGAAGTTCGAATCTTAGTCGGGGGAACCGGGAATGTTTTTACCTAGATGGTTTTCCACTCTACCTACATGCGAATGCGGGTTTACTTCCTCTAAATTCAACCATCCAAATTCCTAACCCATTAGTGTAATTAGTACTTGAGCGTATAAACCGAACGGGTAGTAAGACGTGGTGCTGAACTAAAAAAAATATCTAGTTTTCATGTGGTCAATCTTACCTAAATTATAGGACAAGTTTCGCAACGCTGGTTCGATGATGTTACCAGTAACTCTTTCTTACCCCGACTACACCACCTTCACAACACAACTGAAAGAGAGGTGATTTGGCAACAGCCTACAGAGAGAGAACGAAGATAAAGATTTACTTCATAAGACCTGAATTTCTCTCAGAGGTGATATTGTGATATTGGGTGAAGGGCGTCACTCAAGAAATATACTGGACTACAGATTACTGGTAAATTAGGGCTCGAATCCTGGAAGTTTGTACTTAATGGTTTTCCACTCTCCCTTCAAGCAAATTACGGTGATATTCCTTTAAATTCAAACTTCCTCAACCCCAACAATTTAGCTTGATTACTACTTTTATGTATGGTCCAAACGGGTAATAATACTCGGTGATATATTAAAAATATATGTGAACTAAACAAATTATCCAAAGTATTAATTCAAAACTCATTTTCCATTACGAAAATACAAAATACTTTATTTTGATTCGTGTGACCAAAATTATATTTGTTCGTCTTTCTAGGATAAAATAACACACATTAGGGGTCTTGACATCTAAAGAGTAACTTTTACAATTCATTTATGGTTGATTAAGAGCTAGTTTGGATTCGAAATCCGTCTTTCTTTACTAAGGGTGGGCTTTGATTCTACCTCAACATAAATTATTGTATATTTTTTCTTAGTTATACCCTATTTATTCCGACCGTATTTAATTAGATTTGCTGAGATCAGAGATCCGCAGTAAGATGCAAATAACAAAAAAAAATGCTTTACTATATTCAAGTTAATTGATATGTATTTCTTTGAACTAATTTATAACTTTCCTTCGTGGACGTAAATTACTGGAGCTAAAAGCGATACACCAATTTTGAAAACCCTCGTTATTTTATAAATTGTCATCCACTTTGGTGGCTGCCTAATCTAACGCTCTATTCTCGTGTCAGGCTATATTGCCGAAAACGGAGAGATTGGGGTTCAATCCCGGTCAGGTTCACTGAGGGTCATATTTTTAAAATGTTTTTCCACTCCCCTTAAATCCATGTGCGGGTGAATTTAATCTCAATTAAACATTCCTAATCTCTAAACCATTAACGCAATTAGTACATATGCATACAAACCGAACGGGTAGTAAGACGTATTGCTAAAAAAACAAGTAGTTGGCTATACATATCGCTTAAGCCAAAATTGAGGATAAAGGGATCAAATTTATCCTATAGGACTAGATACATTGCATAAAAAGTTTTATAGTATTAAGAAATTTATAATATCATTTTATCATCATCAATTCATGAATAATTTTAAACGACGTTTGACACGATGTGGCGCTTTGTTATGATCGAAGCAAATGGAAATAAACATTTATCCAGTTTCCTAAAACAAAGAAAGTCATATTTTAACAGGGTCGTGTCTGAGAACTTTAATACATTTTATTTGATTGGATTGTTTTAGTGGACTTGAGGATTCATAAATTGTCAGTCCCATTAGCAATAAAAGATTGTGAGTATATTTTACGTTAAGTACCATGTACGGCTTCCTTAAAACTTGTACACATAACTGTTTAATATGAGATCCGACTATTAGATGTGGCCACAAAGATAATGCGTTTAGTTTACCTCCCACCCACTCGGCTTTACCATAATTTGTTTGATAACTATTGAGAACCAGTGAGGAACACCATGCAACTGTAAATAGCACTTTAAGCTTTGAAAAGTATTTATTTTTAACCCAGCTCCTATCAATAACCCATGCTAGTTTTGGCGCATTTCCTACCTTCCTAACTTGTCTATTTATCTCAAATAGGTGCCCGATTAGCTTCTGTAATGTCTTTATAAATTGATTATAGTGTGTCGATAGTAATTTTTATAGAACACCAGTTCTATTTTTAAGTGCATAAATTTTAAAAGTTTATATTTTGATGTATCACATAGTACTACCCTTTGTTCTAATGGGGTAGGGATGATCTGGGTAGAATATTAGGTGACTATTAGCCGCATTTTCATGTGCCTAGGATGGAGAGCCCTGTTTGAAAATCCATCGTCCCTAAAATTATCTGCGATTCAAATTCGAACCCCTTTATTATCAGCAAAACTAGACGAAATGAAGCTGACACCTTGACTTGAGTTACCTACGATGTGGGTAACAGAAAGTGTTTCTACGCCACGAGGTTGGGATGTGGAGGGTGGTTCAACTTGAAAGTTTTGTTGATGTTCACGAAGCACACATGGTAGAATGTGTTGACAGACAGTCTATGTGAGTAATGACCCAGACACGAGGTTGTTGGGTGAACAGCGGAGCTCTAAGGCGCGACCCTCCCTCCTACAACTGTCCCACCCAGCCAATTAGCCCCGCGGTACGATGAAACATAAGCACTTCATAGTTACAGTGGATATCACCTCTGAGATAACTATATGTTTATTATTGGGGAACAACATTGAAACTTTCATCTTCTCACGTGGTCGATCTTCCCTTAACTATAAGACATTTTTACAATTCTGGTTAGTCGATGTTGCCAGTAGCCCCTGCTTACCCCAGAACACCACGCTTCGACACAACGGAAAATGAAAAGATTTGGCAAAAGTTAACAAAGAGAGAGCGAATATAAATCTTTTTCTATAAGAGCTGCAGTTTCTACAGAGGTGATATCAATTGTAGCATGTTTAGTATCCAAACTGTAGGCAATATATCAATTGTTCGATATAAAACTTATTGACGTATGAGGACAGATTTGGACTATAAACATTTTAATGAAACTTTCTGGGTAGGGATAATAGATTAAACTACAAGAAATATCTCCACATTTACGTGGAGGTAAGAGTTGGAAAACATTTAGGAATATATCTCTTTCATTACTGGAGATGAGATTGACACCGTTGAGCTCCCACTCCCCAGTACGGGGCATAGATAAATAAAATACTAAAAATATTTTAAATTTCTACAAAATTTGAAATATCTTTTAAGATACATTTTACAACATGATATAATTTTTAATAATTATGTTGGACTTTGAAGCCTTTAAAATTTCGAAATACATCGACAACTCACAAATATTATAAACGGCCATATTTAAAGAAGCCTTACATATTTAGTTCAAGTAATGATACACTATCTCTTTACCTAGATTAGGTCTTAAGTTATTCCATGTAATTTTTTTTTTAAACCAGGAACATATATTTTGAGACTTATCGCTTTCATACAATATCGACATTATAACATGATACAATTTACGGCACATCCTAATGTATAGTTTTTTTTATAGATTTGGTATATTCATTATTATTTTATTAAAACCACCAGTACCATAATATTAATTTTTGTATGACTACTCTTCTAGTCATCAATTATGTCTATATATTCATTATATGTTAAGAGTGATTTTGTTTGAGTGGAGTTATTAGGTATTTAAAACCATCTTATATCGGGGTTAGGATAAACTTAACGCTAAACCAATGTAACGTTCACGTAACGTAAATAAATAGACCATTTTTTCATAATTTAATGTAAAATAAACGTAAGCCAAACACATGAGCCTTACAGAGCCATTGAATTGAGACTGATAAAAGAAAAATGTTCCATAAAATTTGAATTCAAGCTTTCAAGGATCATTAAGTTTTAGGTATTTAACTAGAAGCTTACTAGAGCTAAAAAAAAAATGTCTGCAGAGCCTATGGCAATTTGGTGATTGCGAGACGCGAACTACATCTCAGAAGGCGTCTGTATACCATAAACAAACATATGAGGTCCTAAATTATCATGATGGCGTTGCTTGCAATTTGGTTTGCTGGCAAGAACATTTTGTATTCTACGCCAACTTAATGTAAGGCTAACAATATTTCTGGACAACACTAAAGTGGAGTTAAAATTACATCACTTAGGGCATCGTAATGGCTTACCTTGATTATTATTATTATTATTATTATTATTATTAGCACCGCGTCTTACTACCCGTTCAGGTTATACGCACTTAAGCTAATGTGTAAATTGTAGGGTGATTGTGATATGAAATGGAGGACCTACAGTTTAACGTGGAATCCGAACCACGGTGGAGACGTGGAATCCGAACCACGGTGGAGACGTGGCATTCCTCACATTCACAAGATGTCTTGTCAGAGGTGAAGGAAGGGTTTGGTAATCAGATAAATCTTTGCCGGGACCGGGGATCGAACCCCGGCCGCCAGCATAGAAGTCTGACACCTTACCCCTAGACCACCAGGTCACCTCTTACCTTGATCAATTTAAGGATAACCTTTACTTTATGTCATTCTTACGTTACGAAAACTTATTTGTGTTTTTTACCTATCTCACAAATCATTCTGGCCATTCACATTTATAGCGATAATGGGCTAGAGAGGATGAAGGTATAATTAATATATGATATGTCTGCATTTGAATGAAGGGAGGTGAGGAAACAATTTATAAAATAAAAACACCCTCATTACACCGGACCCAAATTTCACTCTAGATTGAACATGGCAAATCGTACTCGTCGTCCATGACGTTTATTAAGCGTGCCCGTTGATAAGGTTGAGGACTGCTACTAAAAAGTGAGGACGCATCTTTAGGGAACTCTAACATACCTGACATACCATCTCGCATTGCAGAATGCCACCATTCAACTATCGGAACACTCGGAATTTTAAACAAATATTTCAGAGGAAGTAAGATTTATTTTCAAAACAACAAAATATTCAAATAATAATAGCGTAATTATTATAATATGTTGAAAGTCCTAAAATAAATCAAAATTTGTATTTTCTTACAACAAAACTTCATTATTTACACGTGCACTTGATATAAGAAATTGCCTTCCTTTGATTATGTAGAAATATGATTGGAGAGAATAATTTTTCTTATGTTTTTTCCCCAGACCAATTCATCCCACTGCTCTGGGTGGTATTAAAACTGTGTATGATGCCGAAATTATAAATTATAGCTTCGAGAATGTAATGTAGTTACCGTCTCATATTTCTGTCACAGCACACATCCATTATGAACAGTATTAAAAGAGTGCCTCATTATATTATTTGGAAAGCTAAACTATCTTCCTTCGAGTGCTATACGTTTAGCACATTTGCCGTGCCTACAACACCAATTTAATCGCCTAAAATAATGTACAAAGATCACAATCTGCTTTATAATTACGCTATATATACCTTCCTACACATTGATCAAACTGTGGTTGCAATATAATTTTACGAACTTGAGAAAAATTTACTAATCCCTTCAAAATCCCGAGGTAGTTATCTTCATCATTAATCTTTAGGTTAATAAATAACCCTAGAACACTTAAAAATCGTTATCTCTCTGTTGTTTTAAACTCATTCTTTGATATACATACATAGCTATACCTTATGCCTTCAAGCGTTCCTATATCTTTCTTGATTATAGTAATTTAAGCCTACTAATCACAATTGTGTATGACAATTACGTTCAGACTTGTAGCCCAATATTGGCTAAAAAAAATACCTACTTATTAAGACATACATGCGCTAACTCTAGATATGTTGGTAAAACCTTTCTCAAGGTTATTTATAGAACCTTCAAATCGTTCTACCAGTCTTATTACTCCTCACTTAAGTAAACAAAACCCATAAAAATAAAATGAACTTTCTTGAAATTAGTTTCTACTGAATGTGTAACACATCATATCTCATCGGGAAGAGAAGACATGTGTACAAGGTGGGTTTCAGCGTAGTCCTATAAGTTATGTGAAACGAAAGAAAGGAGTGGGTGGGTATTTTCAACAATTTGCAATCTTGAACACCGAACAAAAGCGTGAATAATGTGAGGCATGTCACGCATATCACTAACATATTGTAAAAGAATAAATTGGTGTGAAGAATCACCTACATAAAATATATTAATAAAAAAGAATGCATATGGATGTGTTCACATGCCCGTTAAAGCAAAAAAAAAAACGAATAGGCCTAGAGAACTAAAACTTGGCATACGTACTTAAGGAAACTTGAGGGTGTGCACCTTGGGCGATTTTAAAATTATTGTTCTTATATCTATTGCGAGTTTGTTGACTCAGACCGTTTGAACATCGACTACTCTCCTTAATATGTAGAGAAATATTAAATACAATAATCATTTGTTCACCATCACCTGGAACACCAAAGATAGATTCCAACATCGTGCCCAAAGATAAGTTACAGAGGATCTATTACTTTTTTAAGTGATTTTTTTTAGATGTTTAGAATTAACATTAGTAAGTAGGCAAGTTAAAGAAAGTATTAAGTAACCTAGCTATAATATTTGTTATTGACGGGGTGACCTGGCTGTCTAGGGGTAAGGTGTCAGACTTCTGTGCTGGGGTTACGGGGTTCAATCCTCGGTCCCGATACAGATTTATCTGACTGCCAAACCCTTCCTTCATCTCTGACAAGGCGTATATTAATCACAACTTATGAATGTGTGGAATACCAGGCCTCCACCGTGGTTCGGATCCCACGTTAAACCATAGGTCCTCCATTTCATCTCAATATCACCCTAACAATACACATTAGCGTAAGTGCGTACAACCTGAACGGGTAGTAAGACGCGGTGCTAATAATACTACTAATAATAATGTTATTGAGGGCTATAGTCCCATCTAATTATCCTATTCTTGAAAATTTGATAACAAGAGATGAACCCGGGATTTTTGGCTTAGTATGCAAATGCGATAACTACTGATATCTTATCTAGGAGTCTGCACGTGCCCAGGGTCATTATTCACTCAAATTTTAAGGCAGAGTTTGTGATGAAAAGGCGGAGATCGTCATCTACATATGAGTGATCAGATAATATCACGAGCAATCAGATAACACAGCCAACCTTGGCTCTGCCTTAAAATTTGCCTGAAGAATTATCCCGAGCACAGGACACTTTCTGGATAGCTAAGGGGTTGTTAGAGCATTTGCGCACTAACCGAATGGTCCAGGTTTTGATTCCCTTGTCAAGTTGTCATTTTTCAATCTAAAGAATAGTTTTAGTGTTTCTTTGACAAAAGCAGTTATAATGAATACACATGTGTCGTTCTAAAACTTTACATGATTTAATCATACGATTACATATAAATCTATTCAGATATACAGATGCCTTCTCCCATTAAAAGGTAGGTAAGATTCCAGAATTGAAGAACAGAATGACGTAATTAGCATATAATGAATATTTGTGTATTAACACTGTAACTTTAAGATCAAAGATATTTGCATTTGTATGTGCAGGTACTTGGTGAGTACTCAAGATGTGCCTCTCAGGAGGAATTTGTAAGTCATATATTGCGAGCTAAATGACATAGACCACGTTACCACCTATTTAGGCTATTTAATATTATTTTTCTATAGAAAGTATGAACTTTACACACGTAAATAAGAAAACTTAAACTAGAGCGTATATTTTTTACTTCGTTATTCGTTGCGATCTAGACGCCTAAGATAACTTGAATACCAGTGTGGGTGGCTCTAATCTAATATACCAAAATATTCAACTTGGATTACTTATTTAAGGAAACTTGACGTTCATCTCTCACATATGCTTACGTTTACATCCAAATACTTATGTATCTGTTTATAGTTAGACATCTCATACCACTTAACTACCGTTTTGGTATTTAAAAACCTAAGTGTTTACCTCACATTCATGTTCTTCTTACTTTTACATGAATTGAAAACTTGACGACTTAAACCACTTGATCACTGGATAAAGTAAATTTATAAAGAAAGAAACATAGAAAACTGAAACTTGGCATTAGTGCCTGGGAATCTTGGGGATTTTCAAATAGGCATTCATCTCTTTTTAATTTATTTGATATCTCTGACGAGCCTTACATCTTAGTCCTCTTGACTACCAGTGTAACGTCATGCTCACGCTTGCCTTAGTTTCTCTTCTAACAAGTGTCTGGTTACGGTGAGTGGCGCAGTACTGGAAGAGCGTGGCAGTTGGATCAGCTATGTTCTCCCAGGTACTTTACTTTTGAACACGCTACCAGAAGCGGTTGCCTTTTTCAAGGTATAAGTTAAACATAGATAGCGAGGAGATCAAAAGTGATATTCTTAGGAGTCCGCCCAGTCTACCCATATGTTCTTGAGTGGCACGACGAGTCAAAACCTTCAAAAACAAGAGATCAGAACCTAACTATTAATTTCGGTGTACATATCTCGTTAAATTCAATGATAAACTACAGAAAGGAACATGTATGTCTTATCAATTGTTAGAAACTACCTAATACTCGATATTCACGGACGTAAAACCACAACCTAGACCGTTACGCCAAACAACTAGCTAAGCCGTTACAAGTCAAATAACACAAATTAGACCAGCACATTAGATTACAACACGAGAATTTACAACAGTTTCAACAAGAAATAAAACTAGTATATAATAAAATGTTTGACACATAAGCTCCACGACGAAAGCAAAGGACGATAAGAGATATTATTCAGTCAGCCCCTATTCACAACATCACGGCATAGATGGTGTGATACCTACATCAATCCAGCAACGAACACACATTGAATGCAATCTCTTCATGACATCGCAGCAGGAGTGGACGGGTGTCCAAATAATGAAATCGTGATAACATCGTGCCAACATATCTCTAACAGTGAGCTGATATCAAACTTGGGAAAATAACAAGAATTACATATACGCTCCAGTTTATGTCATCGCAGCAGAGGTGTAAGAGTATTCACACGCCAATATCGTGCACACACCGTGACAGCATCCAGCTGTCATCAAACGCGGCCAGAGTCTGGGCCTCACGAGCCTACAAGCACCAAAGTAGCTGAAGACCAAGGATTCAGGAGGGATGAATAAACAAATGACTACAAACCCAGCAAACAGCTAAGTGGAAAATAAGAGGGCACCAGGAGATTCGCGTGTAAGTTGACTAAAAGTATAGAAGGGCAGAACTTTGACTATTTCCGTATTCTAATAGGGTATGTATATTGGACTAATGTGTTATATTATGAATACAATTTAGGAAGTATCCCCTCGTCCAAAGAATTACTGACGTGTGAAAGAGAGATAGCATAGATTTCCCACTTATGAGAAAGTTAGGGTTTTAAAGGTTAACTTAAACATAAAATTATGGGGACCAATCCAATGGTGGCTAATAGGGTTAATATATCCTCTATGACCTAACTGGAGCCCATATTATCTAAATATGAAAGGAAAGCAAAAGCCCCTTGCAGATTTGATCTTAATCTCCCTAAAATAAGGACTCCTTATCTATTGGGGCATAAACTTCCAATAGCCAAAAGGTCACAACCTTCTTCATACCCTTTATTCCACTATGTTTCGAAGCCCAGTCTTACTAAGCAAAGCCCCCGACTTCTGTAACTAAAGGGGAGAAGGGGGAGAACTTTGGACAGAGAAAGTGATTTAGGTGCCAGTCCCCAATTCAGTATTGTAATTATCATACAAGAATAATACACACTGCCAGATAAAATTTTAGTCCAAGTTCTAGGGGAAGTCAAATGAAACTTACAACGTGCGTAGCTCGATGGTTAGGGTTTTAGGCTCATAAAATGAGGGGACACACTCCAAATTTGTCAGGAGTTAGGGTGTGGGTGGGGTATAAGAATACTTTATCTTTGTTATGCACCAGTTCAGTGCTTAACCTTATTTCTGAAAAGTTAGTGGAAGAAATACAGGGATCAACATCCATCATGCAAAATAAAAGGGGGCAGTTGGAGTGTTTGATGGTCACTGGAGAATCGTCAACTTACATTACGAGGTTAGAGCATCGGTGAAGTAAGGGAGATTTTCCTGGTCCACGTTATTTAAGTTTCGATGTATTACTAGGCAGGGAATTTTTAAATCTTGATAGAATTCAAATTTTTCCTATAAAATTCGAAATCAGCATTTCACAAGACAGGCATAACACGCCTATTCGCTCGGAAGTGTTTTCCCAAGTAAATGAATGCCAGGTAATTAATGATTTTTACAAAGAAAAAGCGAGGGTACTAAGGCTCAGAAAAGAATTCAAGGATGTAGTAACTGAAGAATTAGGATGAACCAATGTACTAACCTACCATATCAAATTACTAGACAAAAAACCCATGAGGTCACGTCTATATTACTTAACACCTCCTACATTGGCTACGTTGGAGTCACACATCGATAATCTTTTAAGAAATGAAATTATCAGTGTCTCACGTAACCCATATTTTCCCCAGCCCTTTTAGTTGCAAAACCTAATAACAAGCATAGGCTGGTCGTGGCCTATAGGAAGTTAAATCAGAAGTCCTCCTTTGAACCCACACCGCTGCACATGGTGGAATTATATTTCAGTATCTGATTAGGACATTGAGTTTCTTGCTATTCAGTTTAAATCGGTCGTACCATCAAATTCCTTTTTATCATAATTCCAATGAGTGTAGTTACATTGTAACCCAAACAGGACTATAAGTAAAATTCACTTGTTTGCTAATCCGGGTACCCTTACTATAAATATAACCTTCCTTGTCCCTTTAACTATTAGCATAATTATTACAAAAGCGTATATGAGCTAAGCTGTGTTTGTTCTGTGTTTTGGAGGATATAAAGGGGCAGAATAAGTTCACACAATCCAAATTGTTTAATGAACATCCAAATGTGATTATGTTGTGTATTTGTAGTAGAATAGAAGTAAGAGTAATATTTTGTCTTCGGGGTGAAAATTACGTTGCTTATGTCTCTATTTTGTATTGTATATTTTTAATAATTAGTTGATAAGTTAGATGAGTTAGGAATAACACTATTTGTGTAAGATTTTTCATTTGAGCTTTTAGAAAAATAATAGCAATTTAATAGTTATGCCTGAGTTAGGTTTACCAGTAAATTTCTAGGGCTATAAGATAAAAAACGACAACCAAAAAACAGAATCAAAGTGCCTAAGGTGAAGTGTGGTAGCTTGATTCACAGGAGGCACGCTCTGTATTGTGAGAGTGAATGCGCAATCATGCAGTGAAGAAAGTTGGGTATGTGTGGTCCGTGTCACAGAACGAAACACTAACGATATTCATTTACACTAAATGGCCGTAGACATTATTGTTTGAGGGGGATAACGTGTTTACTATAAATGTACCAAAATTCCAGGAAACATGGTATTTTGAAAACATGCGTGATTATGATTATTAGCACCGCGTGTTACTACCCATTCGGGTTGTACTAAAGTGTAATGGTAGGGTGATTGTGAGATGAAATGGAGGACCTACAGTTTAACGTGGAATCTGATCCACGGTGAAGGCCTGGCATTCCACACATTCACAAGTTGTGATTAATACACGTTTTGACAGAAGGGAAAAAAGGGTTTGGCAAATCTGTGTCGGGACCGAGGATTGAACCCCGGACTCCCAGCACAGAAGTCTGACACCTTACTCCTTCGAAAACATGGAAAATTGTTTGTATACATGCTTTTTTTTATCGGATCCTTATTGAACTTTTATATTCAAGGGGTATCTTTAAATGGCTGTTTATGGGTTTATTATAAGTAGAGTAATTGGGTACATCCCTCGGGAGCTGTGGGACACCGAAATAACGTCTGGTTGTTCTTTTGAGACGTGATCATATTTTTTTGTTATTATAAGTTAGTATTGATATTATTCCAGAAAGGCGTGAAAAATTTAAGTTTTTTTAATCTGATCTACCAGGTAAGGTATCTTTTTTTTCTGTGGGTTGAGTGGTATCGGGGAATAAGTGACGTTATGGTCACGCTTGCCTTAGTTCCTCCTTCACAAAGTTTATAGGTGCAGGTGAGTTTCACAGTACTGAGCGAGCGTGCTAGTTGGATCAGTTTTATTTCTCTCAGAGACTTGACTTTTGAACACGCTACAGAGAAGTTGCATGTACTCATGGCTTAAGTGGAGAACGAAAGGGATATGGTTTACCCATATGTGGCCAGGTGGCACGAGTCAAAACCCCCAAACATGGAGGATCAGAGCATATTAGAGTCAGTGTACGTATTTGGTCCAGTTAAATAATAAACTACAGAAAGGAACGCGTCTTTTATATCGAGTAATATAAAACACTTAATCCTCAAGATCCACTGACGTCAAACCGCAACCTATACCGTTACATTAAGAGACTAGCTAGACCGTTGTAAGCCAAGGATCACATAGTAGGCATTCACACCAATTTAGGTCATTCAAACATATAAACAAAGAAATAATCTAGGGTGAGTTTCCCAGTATATTTTTAATAATCTTATATCTATGTTTAGCATGACACTAATGTAGACTACGTAGCAAGTGGTAAGGATAGCTTTAAATATAGTATAATTACGTAGAACCTTCACCTCTGACAAGAAATCTTGTGAATGTGGGGAATGCCAGGCCTCCACCGTCGTTTCGGATTCCACGTTAAACTGTAGGTCCTCCATTTCATCTCACAGTCACCCTACCATTACACATTAGAGTAAGTGCGTATAATAACCCTAACGGGTAGTAAGACGCGATGATAATAATAATAATAATAATAATAATAATAATAATAATTACGTAGAAATCTGAGATTTATCATGTTTCAACAATGAAAACTCCTCATTTTGTATCTAAGGTATATTTATTAGATAATTTATTTCAATCTTGTTCGGGTAGCTTTTAACACAATAAAATCAGAAAACATAAGCTTTGGACGTAATTTTGTTTTGTGACGTGCCTTCACCAAGCATTCATTGAAAACTTGTAGGGCCTACAATAATAATTAAAAGCCCAATAAAATCCATATGGGGGAAAATGTACCTGATGAGCATAGTATTTGAATACAATAAATAAAATAATTAAATACAAAGAATAAAATTCACTAGACATTTTTAAGACGCGTCTCAATATAATACGATAACCAATTTACTTACTCTAGAGTGAGACTTAAGGGACATTAATAAAATTACCTGGTGTATAAAATAAAATTTTAAATTAGTATTTCCGCACTATATCGCAAAAGGTAACGATGTTCACATTAAAAATTAATAGCAAATAGTAACATTCCTGTGACATTCCATCAAACTATATACTAATTTCTTCTAAAACTCTACTTTGCTCATCCTTATACCATAGTATATTTAAATGTTATAGCCTACAATGGTAGTGAGACGTACGGAAAACCAAATTGAGGTTCAAGAAATTTTATATTCATGACAATAAAATAATTTAAAAAAAAAGTATCATATCTTTATTATTGAACTTACATGAATAAATTGTATATGGATATATTAGCTTCAAAGAATTCCTGTATTGGCTGCCAATTTGATATATAGCACAATGCTCGTTGTTACCTAGCCTGCTCAATCGTTATATTAATAGTATTAACAATTAGGCCTACCTAAATACTAATAAGAACTTGTATATCATATGTTAATGAATAGTTAGTCAAGAAGTATATCTGTACATTGATTTTGTTTATATTTATTCTCTTTCATATGAGAAATAATAGGATGCAGTAAAGCATGATTTAAATATTGGGTGCCACTCTATAAAGTCTCAGTTTAAGAAATACTGGTGTTATTATATAAAATGGATATTAATATTAAATAAATAATTTTAAATTAAATTTAGCCAAAGATTATTTAATCAAAGTCCTTCTTTAGGGTTATGTTATCAAACAAATGTTTCACAGTTTCAACCCTGGTCTTATAAAGCGTCAAGACAACTTACATAATACATATAATAGTTAACTATACAATATAAACAATAGCTTAAAAGTAATCGCCTAAAAATGAACAGAAATCAATGAGAAAATAATTAATGCTTTTAAATAACTACTATAACCATATTTTGTTTAATGTTAACATAAGCGTGCATTAATAAATTATATACGAGAGAATATTGGTAAGCCCTCTTAGGACTTTACGGAAAGGATATTTACTATTTATAAAAAGGAGCTAATCATTAATTTTTATTTTAATAACTTATTTAAATTATAATGCATTGGTGTATTTCCCGGTCATCTCGTGTTAAGATCCTGATCGAGTCAATGTTAGTCTCCACGGCTATCTAAACACATAGTTACGTTTAATTCCTCTACAGTACCTTAATACTAACCCTCTCCCTAAAGCTTATTTGTACTGTAAAAAAACATTTAAATGCTATTGATATAATATTATCATTTACTATTGGATACTATGTGTAAGAACCGCCTCGGTGGTTTAGTTAGCTAACGCACTAGCGAGCTAGACTGCCAAGGACGGGAAGATTGAGGTTTGGATCTCGGTCAGGTGAACTGTGGATGGTTTTCCTTAGTGGTTTCTCACCTTCCCTCCCCGCAAATGCGAGTTCAATTTCTCTAAATTCAACCTTCCCAATTCTTAAGCCATTAGCATAATTAGTACCTAAGCGTATAGCTCGAACGGGTAGCAAAACGCGATGCTAAATGCATGTACAGTACATATTATGTGTATGCTAAGGTTGGTTTAAATCACCTATCCTAGAATTATATAGCGGCTATTCCTGGCCTAGTTGAAATATGTTACAGAAAAAAATTAATCCTAGTAAGTATTGTATTTACTTAGTTACATTCATAAAACATAAATTAAAATTTTAAATATCATCCAAATCTGGACATTATTAGTAGGTACAGTACATAATAGTAGGCCAGCACCAAAGTCCTATATTTATGATGCCAAAGAATATAAAAGGTCTATAGACCCACCTAGTTTTGATAAAATATTATTCAATTAATTTTCTTTTCCAGCTTGGACCAGTTTCGCGCATATTATGTCTGGTTAAAGTTGTCTTAAGCAAAGTAATAGCTAATAAATCATGTATAAAGGGAATACTTGTTACAAATTATGAAGTAGAAATTGTATGGAAATGTTTGGAATGACTTTAAAACAATTCACATGGTCTAAAGCGGAATAACTTTACTACACTATAGGGGAATATTGTGTTTTTTCCCAAATTTGGTGCGTTCTGATAAATTAATTCGGAATTAATAATTTATGTCAATTTTGGTCAACCTGGGTCTGGTAGATAGGAGTTACTAAGGATTTAAAAAAAAATTATATTAATAACGTAGTAAGTAAATATTGTATGTACTGTGTGTTTCTGTCTATACAAAAGGTGACATAAATAAAGCAAACACTTTAGGTTAAATTTTGTCGTGAATCTTTTAAAATATACAGAAATATTTTAGACTACTTTTAAAACATTGGCACTATTGACTGGTAGCTATAAATAGAATAAACTAACCTTAATCAGTATAGTTGAATATGATGCGTTAATTTTAAAGCATCAAATATACCAGAATTTACCTTGAATATCTTTGGCATTTCTAAATTGCACAACGTTTTACAATCCTGCAGGTTATTTGCGTATTTATACTGGTAGAGTAGAGAAAACTTAGGTAGAACCTAGAAAAATGTACCCACATTTAGGCAGAGAGAGAATTAGAAACCATTTAGGAAAAACCGTCGAGTACACTTGGGTGGTATTTGAACCTTCCTGTCACTACCAAACAAAATGAGAAAAGACGGACATTTCTGTTTGCATGTTTATATATGGTGTATGGTAATACTAAAGATGATCAAAAATGAAACCTACATTTTGTTTATAAATTATAGGTGCTTATAAGTGTTTCAAATCGAGTTAAGATCTTTTAAATCCCTATCAAATTATAGTAACTAGTACATATGCGTGGATTTGAGAAGCAGTGACAAAAAAAAAGTTAAATTAAAAACTCAGATTAATTTGATCGTAGTTAATTCAACTAAATGAGTAATATTTTCTATAATTCTCACAAATGTGGATACACTTACTCTAAATATAACCTTCCTAACCCCTAATACCATTATCGTAATTAGTACATGAGCATGTAGCCCGAACTGTTAATATGACGTGGTGCTATAAAAAAATTCCGCACGTCCATCATAGACTCTGCCTTAAAATATGTGTGACGAATGACCCTATACATGTGACTGACTATTCCTGGATAGCTCAGTAGGCAGAGCATTGGCGTATTAAGCCAAAGTTCCCGGGTTCGATTCCCGTGTCCAGGTGTCATTTTTCAATTTTCAGAATATATTCTCCACATATGTAAAACCGTAGAATATGTTTATATGGTTTATGCCAAATTTTACTTTTTATTTGCTTTGGTTTTATAACTATTTTAATCAGTGGTAAGGGGGCCCAAGTCATTAGGCTCGCAATATATTTAGAAGTAAAATATAGACCAATAGTTATTTTTGATGAATTTTTGCTCTTTCATTATAAATTACTAATATCCATCCCTCTTGAACCAAGTGCACAAAAATAAATAATAAAACAATACATATCAAGGACATTTAAGCTCAATTTCCAATTAGTTGGCGACTTGCCAATCCCTTTTTATTGTGTGGGCAATAAAATAATCTAATCTAATTATTACAATAGCTTATCTCCATTTTAAAACATATACATTTATAAAAAAAAAACAATTCCTCGTGTATGTTTTATGGGTTTTCTTCAATGCGATCTTTTATAATATTGTATTTAAGTCTACCCAAAATGTCCAGCTCACCAAAAGCAAGTCTAGAATCAGATAATCTCGCGGCCCTTTTATAGTTCCTGGCGTAGGTTACAAGTTGAGCAAGTGAGAAGGCTGCGATTCGGCACTGAAACGAGCCAACATTAGATCAATGAACCTGATAGCTAGAATAATAAAAATGACCAAGCATGCTTCACGCGGGTGGTACAAATATATCGTCTGCCACCAAATAAGTGAATGTCGAAGAAACAAGAATAACTGCTGATCAGATAAAGTCAATGTTTAAATATATAATATATTTAATATTTTTAGATAATTGTTTTATAAAGATTTTGTGAATATTGTTTCATAAATAATAATAATATTTAGCACCATGTCTTACTGCCCGTTCGGGTTATACGCTTTTAAATACTAATTACTCTAATGTATTAGGAATTGTGAAGGTTTAATTAGAGGAAGTGAACCCGCATTTGCGTGGAGGGAGAGTGGAAAACAATTTAGGAAAAACCACCCCCAGTTCACCCGACCAACTACGCCACCGAGGCGGGTTGTTTCATAAAGATTTTGTGAATATAGTTTCTTAAATACATATTTAACTTTGTTTTATTACTATGTCATTACAATTCAAAATAATAGTAAACAATCAACACAATTTAATTAACTAAATAAATCAATTTTTTTTTTTTAAGTATTTGAAAAGTACATTTTTGATTGTTTGGTAATATTCAATCTTACCCCTCTTCTGCAGTCGAATGATCTAAGGAATTGTGCACACGAATTGCGGAACAACTATTACGGGAGCACACGAATTACGGGACAACTCATTCAAACTGCTGAGTAAAAATTACATTTATAGTGACTATGTTCAAAATGGAAAATTGAGGTAAGGTAGTTTATGTTAGGTTATGTTAGGCTAGCTTAGGTTAGGTTTTGTTAGGTTAATGACTAGGAGTTGACTGTGATTACAGGCTGTTCCTAAACTCATGTGTACAGGCTGACAGGTATACTTTATTCCGCAATTTGAGTGCGGTCCAAAGGTGTCACTCTCTCAATAAACTGGACTGCCAAATAAGAACCGGAATAATGGGATTAAAATCTCTACTGAGACTACTAAGGCTGTTTTTCTCTAAACGGTTTTACGCTATCTCCTCGTGCATATACCCAAGCTTCCTTATTCCTGCCTAATTGGCATAACTAGTACATATGCGTAGATACTAAATGGATAGTGAGACGTGCCAACAAGAAACAAGTTAAATTAAAAGCTTTGATTATTTTGATCATGGTTAATTCAACTAGATAAGTAATATATTCTGTTATTTTGAATAATATTTCAGAAATTAATTGATTACTAGGTTAAACTAAAACCATGCTTGTACAATATTTCAACATAAAGATTATCCTGGTTTCTGGATGTGCATTGCCAACGCTTCCGTACAAAAGTAATTTGTTAACTAAACTCAGGAAATACAAATTATTTATATATCGTTCAATAATGGTACTAGCAAGTTTATTATATAAAACAATAGTATTTTTGTGATAAAAATAATAACTTACCTTTAATTTAATCTAATTTATTGAAAATTCCTTCAAATCAGTAATTCTAATGGCCACACATTTTTTTTAAATTCTCTCAGAGATTTAAACTGGAATTTGAATCCTGACCTAATCAAAGCTAGACTATTTCACGTAACCACTGATTAAACACATTTTCTTAACAAGTATATTATAGAGTCACATCAAGTGTTCGGTGTATCATGGGTATCAAACAGGTCACTACTATAATAAACAGTGATAGCGAACAATAATAAAAACCTTTTTTTTACGGTACAAACGATTATGCGTCTTCCAGTCTTCGATATAGTTTTATAACATGTATTTTTATTTTATATGTTGATTTTGATTTAACCATATTTGGGATCAAGTAATGGGGGTGTCAGTCTCACAAAACTTTATAAAACTTTTTTCTAAGTTAAATTTCATTCTCTTTGGCTTCCTTCAATACTATTGCAACGAATCATATTTCCAGGATGTCGGTTTTGGAGCAAGTCGCACTGGCAGTCAATTGTCTTAAATCATTATACTCTTATTAAAGGTAAATTATATATATATATATATATAATTACGCCCTAGTTGTATATCTTTAGTTATCACCAAGTTCCTTTGTAAAGTTTATTGGTCTTGAAGTTAAATTGTTAACACAGAAAGATACACTATATCTTATTTATATGATTATACTCCCTTTTTTATGGTAGAAGTAATTTATTTGTAAGAATATCTATCTTTATATATGTAATCTCAAATAAAATAAAATAGTGGAACGTGGTCTATGTGTATATTTTATATATGAAAAAAAACACGTATTTCCTAATAATTTGAATAAGAATCATCCAACCTAACCATATCCTAATTTATTCTTGGATTTAAGATTGAAATATATTATGTGATTACACTTTCGATTTGAAGTTATTATTATTATTAGCACCGCGTCTTACTACCCGTTCGGGTTATACGCACTTACGCTAATGTGTAATGGTAGGGTGATATGGTAGGGTGATTGTGAGATGAAATGAAGGACCTACAGTTTAACGTGGAATCCGAACCACGGTGGAGACCTGGCATTCCCCGATTTGAAGTTGATTTGAAGTTGATTTGGCGATTAAGTAAGTAAGAAATAAATGTATTTTATAATCTACGTCAAATTGAATAGTAGGTTATGGACAGAGCATTTGATGAACAATCAATTTTATTGGTTTTTAAAATTATAAAATACAGCCTTTGTCTTTTCTAGGGTATAAGGAATAATTAAATTAATACTCGTCAATATAAGTGGTTTTCGAGTTTATCGAGAACAAACAAACAAACAAACAAACACGCAAACAAATATTTTTAAAAGAGATTACACTAATATAAAGGGATGATTAAAGAAGAATTTAGAGGAAGTTTATCTGAATATATGTGGAAGGAAAGTGTGTAACCATATTGGAAAATCTACCCTCAGTACAACTGAATATGATTTGAACCAATATATCCCCATCTTCGGTAGTCCAGTCTATTGTGAAAATGGCACTTATGACCAGCTATATCAAGCTTGAAGCCCTATTACTGATTGTGTGCGACCCATGAACATTTTGATGTACCAACATGTAGTGCTAACATATTTTTATTTTTGTTATAAACATCTTATAAATCCAAAATTTGAGAAATTGACATAATTTGAGGAAATCGGCTGTGTAAAGTGGTCGTACTAAATTTATCCTCTTTTTATCAACCGGGATCAATTCTCAAAAGTGGGTCAATTTCATCACTAATTATATTCAATTTTGGGAGTACATACCTATATTATTTCATACATTATAAGGTATAAAAAAACCTAAAGGTCTCGACCCACGGAACAATATTAGTAAACATTAATTAAAGTGTCTTCAGCGAACCCTTTCAAGACCAATTTTATTGCTACAAATAAAAGGACAACAATCTCTGGTAAAAATAATAGATTATCTTTCTTATTGTGATAAGTATGAGAAAATATTAAAACAATTTAAATGCAGCCTTTTAAATTTTTAATTTCCAATGTATCCCGTCATCAAACAAGTTTAACACGTCTCCCTTAGATCATCCAACCACCAAAGTTGGTAGTTTGAGTGGTTGAGTTCATTATTTGTAAAAAAAAAAACATTCTGAAATATAAACTCTTTAAGGTTTCCTTGAAGAGGTAAGCCTATGCCAAATTTCAGCTTTCTACGTTTCATGTTTTAACTTATAATCCATATGAACTGGCGTTCAAGCAGTCTATGACGTTTTACTTTCAAAAGTATTAAAACAAATCTCAAGTTTCACATCCTTACATTTCCGATTATAAATATGCAAATATTCATCCCCACAGGGTTATTGATTTTGGAGCTATCCACGCTGATAGTACTGTGGCTTAGGGCGATAAGTTATTTCTTAGAATGGAGAAGTTAGTCATCAGTTTGTCTAAATACTTAATGGTTATATCATTTAAAAATTTTACCTACTAACGTGAATGGTAAACTATCATAAAAACTGAAGTCCAATAATTGTCCATTTTACTTCAGATTTACGGGCATTCTTTAACGTCTATTTGAATTTATGTATTGATATTTTCCCGTGTGATCAAGTTAGATAGAAAACAAACGTATTCTATATTAAATAGTCAATTATTGTCATTGATACATTGTACACGTGGTTTAAGATAATATATGTCAAAATTCACAAAAAAATACCTCTGCCGAGAAGATGTATTATCTATTTTTTTATGTATATAGTATTCTTGTAAGAGCTGCCACTTAAAGTTTCGCACTATCTAACAACATTTGTATGTTATACAGTGCTGATACGAGTATCTACCTGGAGATTGGTGAACCCTTTAAACCTTATTTGCTGTTGAGGTGTTTTAGCTTTGGCTGATAGACGGCATTAGAGATATTTAATGTGCTTTATACAAGATACCGCCTTAACACCATTGTCTCACACACACACACACACACACACACACACACACGTGTATAAATTCCAATAGAGAGGCCAAGATAAATTTATTACCTTTCGTACGTGATTTCTATCCGATAAACGGTTGTTATTTTGTTGTCACTTTTGAGTAAGCCGTGAGAGAAGTGTATGGTGAAGGTGGCATCCACTGATTGCCTGGCTGGACAGAGAGATTACGTAGTTTTTGGTGTTATACCTACTAAGATATGTAGGTCGAAAACAACTAGCATATTAATCTGGAACCGCCTGAATTCGGGTTATGTTGTTAGTTCCCCTCAACTATGACCCTAATTTATTATTTATTCTATACATGATTTTATTTGGTGGGGGCTAACATTAAACTAGCCTTGTGGGTAAGAGATGATTAGATTTACAAATTATTTCATAATTATTACGTATACATAATGTAAAACGCAGCTCGAATGTGACATCAAGAGTTAAATTAACTCTATATTTTATTATTATAAATTTATCAAACTATTAGTGCAATTAATTCTACATTACAGTTCAGCTATAATAAGCGTCTTGTTCGCACTCATATTGTTGACTATAGTTCTAAAAGAGGGATGATTATGGTGGAATTTTAAATAAATGTATCTATATTTGCATGGAGGGGGAGAGAGAAACCATTCTGGGAAACTCATCCTCAGAACACCTGACCTGTTTTAGAACCCCAAATTTTGTTACCAGAAAACCAGATTAGATGAGCTTTATAGATGATACACCCACTGATATAGGGAACGCGAGGAAAGGCCAGTTTGTTTGCAGTTATTATGGCAAAATATTTGTTGGCCAACATAAAAATAAAAATCGTTTCAGTACAAACATAAAGTTTAATTTTCTTCACATGGTGATATTAACAGTTGTTTAATATAATTATGTCATGAGCTTAGAGGCTTTAAATGACAAACTTTTTAAATGAAGAGAAAAAGTGACATTAAATTTCAAGAGAACCTTGACAGATATTCAACAACTGTTGAGGTTATAATTTGAAGATTATTTAACTTTATGTTTCTACGGGCAAAATAATCTATTTATTTTGATAAAAAAAAGTTTTGATATAAAAATCGCATAAACACTTATATCTTTCCTCGCGTCTTCAAGATCCCCGCCTTAAGTAGAGATAGTAAAAAAATGCATAGATAATCTTGTATATGTTTCAAAAGAGTAAAGACGTTTCTTTCTCCTTTTTTTGTTCCATTTTTGCAACCCGTGGTGCATGACACATAAATTATAGAATTATGTCAGATCTTTCCAGTGATATCATTCACAGTACAACTTAAATAATGACTGCCAAACAATTTAACCGACCCCGCTTGAAATAAAGACAATGTGAAGTTGGATATGTATCTTTAAAAACCAAGTTGAATAAAGAACGTATATGTGAAGATCTAGATTCCTTATAAAAGTTATCTAGTAGCACATGGGCTTTGAAGAAACAACCATCCATTTGGCATCAACTGATTTGAGATATTATATTTGGTTTCCCACTAATAGGCCGACCTTCGCGTTTAATAACTACAAGTGAAACAGTGATATAGCTACAAGATTAAGAAGGCAAGATGTATACACAATTCTGCTGCTCATCTGTACGAAAAAAGATTGTTATAATAATAAACGTTTAATTCAAGGTTTAAATGGGAACTAATGTTTTATGTGCTCCAAGTTCCGAAAAAGATGGTTACCACCCACTCTATCTCATAGTTCCTGTTTATGTAGTAGGCCTATGAAATTCTCTAAAGCCTTTCTAGTTTGGTGATTTTTCTGTCAATATATACAGTAGCCCCATGGCTTCTTTGGTGCTGACTGGCAGCTGATGGCTTTGAAAAGTTACCAGACAAAATTATGTATCCATACGCCAAACCAAATGATCTGCAAAAACATGTGTTTATCAGCTGTCACTTTTGACGGTCAAAATTTAGGTATATACCTAAATTTTGACTACCAGAAGTCAGCTGTGAACTGTCAGTCAGTACCAAAGAAGCCGTGGGTTTACTGTAGCTTTTAACTCAAGATTTGAATAATTAACATATAATATATATTATTACCCGCTTTGATGGCAGTATGGTCTAAGGCGTTACCCCTGCAATGACTTTCTCTTTTATCTTAAAATAGAGTCAGCAACCAAAAACACTTGAGAAATATTATGCATTGTTGTAGAAACACCCCACCAAAGAGCATAACTGATATAATATACACTGTTACAGGAACATTGAGAAAAGTGGAACATGCACCGTCCATCAAAGAGCATAGCAATCAATTTCATTTTCAAATACTAATATACATTTTTTTAAATATATTTTCTTGGAGCTCAGAAATTATTAGTGTTACAAAAATTTATTTAAAAAAAGACTTTTATATTTAACAGTACTAAATGTTTCCAATGATAAGTTATTTCTTATTTAAAATAGTTGCGGAGATATGATCGAAATGGGAAATCTCCTCTTACGTAAACTACCCTAAAAAAATTGTTCACGGAAAAAAATAATTATATTTTAATGTTACATTCTGCATATATACACAATTTTATCAAAATTGTCATAGCACATTTCAAGAAAATTGATTATTTCTCTTTTTGCTCTTCAGTAAACTACCCTTAATTTAGTGTCAGATATATTATTAGAAAAGCTCCCCAAAGGAAACTTATGGTAACATTGAATACAAAATCTTAGCCCATTCGGTGAAATGGTTTCGGCTCCATACCGAGATGCAGACAGACAAATAGATACGTCGCATAGTGAAAACAACTTTTTTGGTTTCACGGAGTCATGCATGAAACGTAGATATCTATCAAATTCTATTAAAATCTAAATTTAATTCTTTTTTACGATAATAATACTTAGCTCTCCGAATAGTCAAGAGTAATTAAAAATGTGTGAACCACCCTAAAAAACGCTAAAGCAACGATCACAGATATTTTATCTCAAAAGTTTAATTAACAAATTTTTTGTATTTATCAATCAGCTAGCAAATGATCGCTTCCAAATATATTGGCAAGGTATATTTATTAGTTTCCACGTCTCAATGAGCATCCAGGCCATCCATATTTAATAACTCTATTTTTGAAAAGTGTAGGAAGGGTAGAATCTAGTGTACCCACATTTGTAAAAAGGGAGGGGTTAAAACTGGTATTTTTTAAACAAATAAAACAAATTCTAACCACACCAAGACTCGATTCAAAACCAAGCTTTCAGTCATTGTCAACCCACCAGACAATATGAGCTTAACATTTAGTCTACATGTCCACCAATTCAAGTGCAAACTTAGCGCACATGTAGTTAAAGAGATTGCATTATAGTGTTAATATGTATCTATGATTCAATCATAAATAGGTATTGTATTGGTAAAACACATACATTTGTATTTATAGGCCTCGATTGGCTTTAAATCTTAAACGGCAACATTAATGATCTAATCAAATTGTTTCAGCTTTATTTAGTTTCTTCATTCAATATTGATACACATGCGTTGTAAGATAGCAAACTACCCTCATAGGAATTATATTTAATTAACACTTCAAACATTCTATCATATAGATTACTTTATATATTTTATTAGTATATGATACATATATTGTTGTCACCAAAAGAGATTTATTTTTAAAATTATCGCATGAAATAGTCGAAACAATAATTATTTTCAAAAAGAAATAAGAAAGCAGTTTTGATTCAATTGCAAACATATTAACAAGGTAAAACCCAAATTAGAAGAATTAGAAATAACTGTATCAAACAAAATAAATAATTTCAATTTTTTATTGGTGAAATTATGTACACTCTGTTTACACTGAAAGGCAGCGGTCTATAACTTAGTTAACTGATTACGTGAAAGTCAGGGGCTGAATCCCGTCTGAGTATTTTTGGGACAATTTTTCTTAGGTGATTTCCCAGTTTCCATCCACGTAGATGTGGAAACATTATCTCTTAACCATACCATACTCATCACCATGACCAGGATTTGAAGACATGTCATTTTGTTTTGGTCCATCAAATGCAATGCCCATAAGAACATAAACTCTGTTCATGATCCTCTTGCTGTAGGAATGTATAGTTTATAAGTAATTTTTTCGTCACTTTGTGTCATTTTTAAATCTTGGGTAATATTTTCTTGGTTTGAGTCATTTTACAGTAATTTTTAGACATCTTTGAGTCATTATAAGATATTTTTGAGTCGTTTCAATGAATTAATAACTTTAGCCATTTTTTTTTGAAAATTTAAAGTAATATCTTAGAATTTTTAGGTAATTTTATAGATATTTTTTTGAATATTTTAAGGTCATAAAAATCTTGTTCCTGATCATAGTTAACTTACTTGCAAACCTAAATCATATATTTCATATGGCTCGTAAGATGCTACAGAAATCAAATATAATTTGAAATGTAAGTATTTTATCTTATATTCATGCCAAATAAAATTTTAAAACTCTACATATGGTATTAGTAGATTACTTATGTATATGAGAAAGTTTGTTCACTATATTTCACAAAGACTTATCTTAATAAAATGAATTTTTTAAAAAAACCGGTCCTGTAGGATGACGACCTTCGTCCGCCAGAGAGCGATCGTATGCTTGAAACAATACTGTGCCAAACTCACGCTTGTTTTGCTCATGTAACATTCATGCGTTTTAGTGAAATGTAACAGTGGTGTGAGGTCTTCTCATTGGTATATACTTGGTGCACGGGTGACAGGGCTCCACAACTTGATATATCCTTGGTTCTAGTCAAACTGAAACTCAGGCTTTTCTGCATTTGGTGGTCTTTTTCCTCTTTGGCCACTACTTATGATCATTTACCAGGTTACTATGTCAGCACAAGTAAGTCTTTAACTCACAATAGTCTAAAAATGAAAATTAACTGGACTTTTTTTTCACATGAATGTTCAGATGAGTATAAAATATAATATTTAAGATACTTTCCATTTCAATCAAATCTAAGAAGGCAGTCCAACATAAATCATGTTTAGTATTTTAAATACAAAGCTCACATTTAAGAATATTTTATAGATGATTAAAAAATTTATTTTTAAATATTTAGCCTTTTTAATATGAATTTTTCTATAACTGTTTAAGTGTATAATTTATATTATAATACAAATTAATTTTTATTTAGAATAAATGTTGGTCTTGACATAACTCAAAAGAGCCAAATCAGAAAACAAGCTTTTTTTTAAATATATTTCTTCTTTAATCCACAATTTTGCACTAAGAAGAGTATTACAATTTAAATAAATAATGTGTCGGTACACTTAGCAAAACTATTACAAACCACATGAAAGATTCAACTATAACATTATATTTTTTTGAATGATCTTACCAAACTTAATCCATATCAATATAATAATATGTTTATACATACCTAAAACACAATTATGTTTTTCCAGCCCTTCATATAGACCGAGACAGGATTTAGTACACTTACAAAAAACGTTTATTGGTGATAATTGACGGTAAATAATAACATAAACTATCAATCTCTATGTATTAAACATTGTCACACTTTAACAGAGGTGTAGGTAGTAATTTAGAAATCTAAATATAATTTTAAAAAGCAGTCATATTAAAACTTAGATTGTTCTTAAGACAATAACTCAAAGATAAAATATCAATAAATAGATCTCAAGTGGCCCTTATTAACTAGCATATTAATTTACTTAAAGCTCTTTAACAATTACTTTGGGATACTGAAATTTAACACAAATATTGATCTTTATTTATTTTAAATGCAAAACTAACCAATAATAAAAATCTTAGAACTTAAAATACAATATACAGATTGTATCTAAGAAAGGCCAACCATTTAAATATAGTTAATTAAAAATATATGGATACAAATTTTACACAAATTTATTAGGACAGCGTTTATAAACTATTATAGTTTTTCTGCATTCCAAATAAATTAGGTTACGAGTGTACAAAGGTTTTAAACAGTTTTAATAGTCATGATTACCGCTCAATACATAATAATTAAGCTTCACTCAATAAATACTCATATCTATAAAAATAGTTTACAGTGTCAGTATACAAATATCAATTTAGAAATTGGGTCCTAACAAAATCATATTTAAAGCAAATAAGAATTTTGAAATGTTTTTATTCATAACGATAATATTTAAGCGTATATATGGTCATATTTCTCTATTAGTAAAATGTAATTAAGTTGGCCTACATATTTGGTTTTGTTGACCAGTAATGACCGATCCAAAACAGATGAAGCTTTTTAAATATTTTGGTCAATGGTTAGTTACGTTCACATATACAAATATAATTCACCCAGTAAAATAATTATCAAACTATTTAATCAAAAGATTGTAACTGTATCCTCATTTAAATATTCATTGGTAGATATTTATAAACATCTATACATCATTGTAGAGAGAGGTTCAGTACAGAACATGGCACAGGTGGATCGACGCGTGGTCTTCAAGGCCTGTGATTGCCGTTAATATTGAAATTATCTTACCCTATTTATTTTTATTAAAATGTCAACCAACCAAAACCTAGTATATTTATATCTAGCATATTATAACCCTAGAAATTAACTATAATAATGATCAAATATGTACCAATAATTATCCAAACTTTTATGATTTTTGATAAGGACGCTATCGCTTTTGATAAAGTCATGTGTTCTTAACTAAAATGATCAAAGGTATAAACTTAAAAATGTATTAATCTTGAAATAATTTTAAATTTACAGGAATCTCACTACAGTTTTTAAAAGTCCTTCTGTTTTTATTTGCACCGTGTCTTATTACCTTTTAGGGTAGTGCGATATGTAATAATTACGCTACTGGGCTGGGGTTGAATAAGGTTTAATTTAGAAGTGTACCCTCATTTTCGTGGAGGTAGAGTGGTAAACAATGTTGGAGAAAATACTCTCAGTAATCTCGATCAGGATTATAGTCCCGATCTCGCTGTTATTGGCAGCCCAGTCTATTGCGAGAGTGACGACTAAGACTATGCGATCACCAAAGGGCACTTGAAAAATTTGTGATCAATGCACTTTGCAATAATAGAAACCAATTAAAATACATATTATCATTGTTTTAAAATTAATTTGTTACATAAAAGAAATATTACTTTTTATATGAATAGGTATTAAAATATATTCTATTTTTATAAATAATTATTGACTTAGTTTAACAGAATCATTAGGCACGTGAACCAAACATCAATTTCATACATTTTGTTTTTTATGGTACAGAGATCTTTGGATTCGAACTCTGGCTGGGTGAATTGGGGGAGGTTTTTCCTAAAAGATTTCTCACTCTTCCTCTGAGTAAATGAAGGTACATTTCCTCTGAATACTTTATTTCTAATATCTCTCCCATTAAGTGCAGACAACCAAAAAATAACAGATTTTAAACAATATACATGTAGAAAGTGCACAAGATAGATACAAAGCAATTATTAAATGTCAACACAACACAACAAATTAAAATAATAAAATAAAATAACAATAGCCCAATATTGGAAATAAATCACCTCATTCAAACTATCACACATAAAACATTTGCAATTGTTTGTATGTCCTTCTGTGTTATAGATGCAAGAGTTCATTCTTCTTGTCTAAATTAATAGATTCATATTGGATAAACCAGGAAGTTTCTGATATATTATATACAGTTTATCTCTTATTATGGTTTAAGTTGATCATTTCATTACACTAGATTTGTTAAAATTACGATTTACCTCTTCTTTTCCATTATTTAACTAATTTTTTTTTCAAACAATTAATTTAGGAGCTCAGAGACAGTTTACTAAAACCTTTGTTTATTAAATTATAATTGTGTATGTGTAAATTATATCTTTACCCTGGTTCTCAGGAGACTAATGATAGAAAGTGGGTATTAGGGACTCACTCTCAAATTTATTCTATGATAATTTTATTGATATATGAAGTTCAGCTGTAAGAAAGTAAGATTAAAGTTAATACTTGCCATGAAATTAACAAGGGTCACAATATATCGTGCAGCTGAAGTCTTAAAGGAAATTAAATAAGGCTAATGAAACTTCTAGCGAGCTATAAACAAGAACAATCAACTATTTCAAGTTGGGAATAAACTAAATAGACAGCGAGCTGCGCAGCTCAGAAATAACAAAGGAACCAGAAAACCTTATCTATTACACAGTTTCGACTCGCTCCCAACAAACGAAAGCGTTCAAATATGGTTTCTAATCTAAACAATACAACTACACCTTAGGCTTGGTGATTTAATGACCTAACGAAACCACTTACAAAAGTTTCTGATACCAATATAGATATTAGAGCGTACAAGCTACAAATAGTAATAATAATAATTATAATAATAATAGCAAAAACGAAGATACAAACATAACAAATAACCAAATTTCACAACTGAAATACAAGGTATTTTGGAGTCTACATTGTATACATGATTACACTCACACTGATGAACATGGAGTAAAAGGAATCAGTTTAACTGTATATGGCTTATTGCTGAAGGGTAGGACATAGTTTGAATCCCGACCAGATATACTGAGGTATATATTTTTCTTAAATCATATCCCACATTCCCTCACGTCAACAAGGGCACAGATCCTCTAAATTCTACCTTCCCCATCCTTTCTGCATTAGTGTAAATATGCGAATAGCTTGGACGAGTAGTATAACGTGGTGTGTGTAGTCTATTTTGAAGAGAAAAATGGTTAAATCGTTATCATTAGGTTGGTTATATAACTAATCATGTTTTTAAAAGCTTTAAAATAGTTAACCATAATATTGATATTTATTTTCCAAAATTCAAAATATAGTTTGGGTCTGATGAAGGGAAACTTAGCTAATTTATCTGAGCATATTTTCCAAATCAAGGTATTAATTTGGAAGCTTTTTGTAAATACCATATAATTGAGATTTTATACATTTTTATTTATATGACTCACGTTTATGCAGGATTGATTTTAAATTACTATATAAAAATAAAATTGGAAAATCAATGTGTGTACAAAAATGTTCGCGTGTCAAAAAACAATTTTGTTTATTGTTTTTTTCTGGCGCTGGAATTATTCTTTATTTGTAGTACAATTTAATAAATAGAGGTTTTTAATTAATTATACCTTATTTTTAACCGCCTAAGTTTAATAATACCGATTTATAGGTATTGGATTTTTTATCAATATAGTATCTTTACATATTGAAGCATAGAGGAAAGAATATAATACTTGACTATAAAATGTGTTTACATATATTATGGTTAACCGTGAAACAGAATTTTTAAAATTAGAATCTAAAATCCCTCACCTTATTAAGAACCTGCATTAAATATGGTGTAACTAGACTTATTATACATGAAAAGGTATCACTTATTTGAACCAAACACCACAAACGTAACTTATCGTAGTTTGTCTTGAATATATTAGAGTTTTTTTTTATTCATATGGATCACATATTTTCTCGAGGGGATTTGCTTGGAACTAAAAATTATCCTCGATCCGAAACAACTCGAACACCAATAATTGTCGAAAACATTTTCTCTCTATAGTCACGAATAGCTCATAATTTTAAGTTGTTTATGAGGTTTATGATCAAAATCCTATGTTGTTGAGCTTGGCTTAAAGCAAAATTGGTTTATGGCTCTACAATAATTTTGTGTATCTCTTGAAGCAGTATTTGTTACTGAACCTATCCCAAGTTTATTTTTAAAGTCTATATACACATATACATTTTTTAAGTATTTGTTATGCTAGCTCGCCTTTAAACAGACTTTATTATATATTAAATTGCAAACCATTTTAGAATTGTTGATATAACTATATATTTGGACGGTTGCTTCCCTCATTTGTAATAATAAAAAAATAATCACCTCAAAATCAACAAAATAGCCATGCAAAAATACTTATGTTAGATAATAACTACCCAGTTATTACACAAGTGAACTGGACGTTATTATTTTTTCCTAGCGCCACGTGTTACTACCCATTCAAGTTATATGCTGAGTGATATTATAACTATTAGTCCTGGATTAAGTGAAAGGGTCAAAATGAATATCTTAATCATAATATCTGACGACCCCAAGTTTACCAAGCCCATAGTCACTAGTTTATCAGTATCCCAAGTTAGTACTAAGACTAGGAACTACCCTTGGAGTCAGGAAGTACAAGCGTGACTAAAAGTCCTTTCTCTTCTGAATATTACAGAACTCAGTGGCAAAGATTTGATAGTTAAATTAAGGAAAACCATGTCTTGAGTCATGAGTTTTGAGTCTTGAGAGATAAAAGTAGTATGGATCAACACATTTATACTGTAAGAAAAAATATTTCGTATTCTAAATATATTTTACTTGGTTTTATAAACGTAAGTGTTTATAAGGTCAAATTAGAATTTTAGAGGAAATAAAAAAACTTCAATAAATCTGTTTTGTAATATTATGTTTTAAACGTCTAGCTAATATAAAATACTTTAAGGCATTTTATACCTAATTATTCATTTGACTACAGTATAAATTTGTTCAAACTCCATAGAGGCAAGTTATATTTTGTTATTTACCAGTAGACGTAGTATGTCAGGAAAATTTATATTAAAGAAAGAGAGCTTTTTTAAACTGTGATACCTCTAAACACTTAGGTTAAAGAGTTAGAAATCCTCTTTGTGATAACGCGATATAAGGTGTCAGTCATGTCTGGTCTGGTTTCACTATAACTGTGAGGTCCTGGATCTTCCTAGATCGATTAACCACCCTTTCTTCACTCAAATTATGGAACATTTTCTCTATATCCTCACTTTGTCATTCTTATCCCCTTAGTTTGCTAGAGTGCCAATAGCTTGGGCAGGTAGTAAGACGTGGTAGGGTAAAAATATACATACGATAATAATACACCAAAATTAGAATATTTTATATATATAGGGTTACTGCAATGTAGCTCTGTATAAGGTTTCCTTTGGGGAGGTTTGATTAATGTCATCATTTTAATTAGTATTTGAGATACAATTATGAAATTATTAAAATGAGAAAGCTAAAAAAAGTTTGGCATCTCACACCCTAGGGCATCGATAGACCTAAATCTTTTTTTTAAAGAAATTAATCACTTATTGCCTCCTGCTTTCTGAATTTGAACATTAATTGTGATGATGTGTGTACGTTTGATATACGTTTTAAATGTAAGTTTCTTTCCTATTAATTATACACCGATCCAACTTGTTAATTCTGGCAAAGCAATTACTTGCAACTAGATTAGAGCTGACACAAAACTCCGCACAGAAGAGTTGTTGACGTTCCAGTTACACGAAGAAGCCTAGTCGAATTTAAGACTTGTTATAACAAAATAGGTCCTGAAACCACATTTTTATAGGTGCGTCCTTGACCACTACTGCAGACAGAGTGCCGTACTCACCTTGGCATAGTTGGACCAGTTGGATCAAAACGTCTGGCTTTAAACTACTACTGGACTATCTCATCTTTAAACTATTTCCCCAACAATAATCAAATTCAATATTTAATCATAAATCTAATGTTAACATTTCAAAGATGAAAATATATTTGTATAGGATTTCAAATAGTTAACAAAGCTAAATATAACAATGTTAATTATAATTTACTGTTATATAACATTTACTTTATATAAAAGGAAGTAAATGTTTTAGTAAATCGAACTACTGTTTTGTGTGGATTAGATCCAGTTCACGTTATTTCCACCATTTACAGGATAACCATTCATACACTATAGCTACACTGTAAATATAGACGATAACTTAACTTGATTGGAACAGTTGCCCAAACCATCGCTTTTCTGGCCTATGCATTTGGCAACATATTGTAGTTGCTAGGTTGCCACATTTCCAATATAAATCAATGTTAATCACAGGCAGGTGAAAAACTCTAATTTCATTACAAGGTAATCATCTTATTCAAGGAACCAACTTTGCGTGGCCATGGAAACCACTTCTTATATACTAAGAGGACTAACATATAAATTAGTATAATGACATGTTTAGATTCAAAAACTAAACACCGACTGAATTATGAATATTCCATAATTTATAAAACATAATTGATTACGTTCCACTTGAAGTATAACCGTCTCCCACCTCAAATTATTACAGATTGATTAAATAAATCTTGACCAGGGAGTCATAATTTCCCTTGTCAAATGCTTACTTTCTATTTCCAAGAATCAGCATTATGAAGTCGTATTGTTTGTATCACTACTACATTATGTATAGAGATAAATTTTGTTGGGATTGTAAAATATATTTAGTATTAACGTAAGGGTCAATGTATTTTCTTGTAATTTAACTCACCCATCGAGACTATACCCATGTTTACTCTGATGGGATAAGGATGGGTTATGAAGAGTTTACTGGAAATGTATTTTCATTCGGATGGAGAAAGAAGGAAAAGCTTCATCAGGTAAAACATTCGTAGGGCACCCTGCTGGGATTTGAACCCAAAGCTTCACGTCACTGACAGTGACGCTTTAGATCATACTCTTGATTTTGACGACTAAGCTCAAATGACCTACCACACATAGAATGTATATTACTAAATGTAATATCTCATATTTTATGCAGGAAAGTAATTGTGATTTAAAATAAATTTCACCAACCGCTTTCTGTTTACTTAGTATGAAGAGTCGCTAATAGCATCCGCAGTGTCAAATCCCATGCTAGCACTAAATCCTATCAAACGGATAATCAATAATGTATAACCCCATACAATATCACATTGACCCCATTTTCAAGTATTATAGGTTTAAGTTGTAATGTAACAATAAACAAAGATTCTGGAGGTTACCTTCAAGCTTATAACTACAATCGGTTGGTAATCATCTAAATTAGTTTGGTATTATCTTAAATATGTTTTATATTACGAGTCTTTAAAGAGATGATGGTGGACAATGGTACTATTTACTTATTTGTTGGAAGTTAGTACATAAGTTAGCTAACGTGGCACTATTAGAATCTCATGAATTCAAAACTTGAAGACAAAATGAATCAAATATTTGACTCATGTTGTACATTAATCATCCTCCATTGAAGTATTGTTTAGTAAACAATTTATAGTTTTTTAAGTAGTTCTGATATCTACAGGTATGTGAAATTTCTAGTACATATATCGTGTTAGTTACAACTAGCTTGTTTTTCTTCCATTTTTCAATATTCCTTATTAGTTTTTGAATCTAGGGCTATCCAAAAACTATTTAAAGCAAATTTTTACCTAATTAACTCTGGAATGTTTACCCTTTTTTGACAGCTTTAGTTGCTTACCTGAGGTGACCACTCACCCCATGTCTTTTTTCATTCTGTTTTTTTATTTAAACATGAAATTTTTGTCATGTTTTACTAAAAGGTATTTTGGAGGAAATGCATAATGTGCATAAAAATATAAAAAATGAAAAAATATATAAGTTAATTGTATACTGTAATTTAATTGCTCATTTAAAGACAAAAGATCTTAGAATATATTAATGTTTTATATTTTTGTTATATCTTAATAAAAAGTAATCTAATTTTATGAATTCTTAGCCATTAAAAACATTGGTTAAAACCTAAAAATTTTCAATTTAAAGGGAATTAAAATTATTTTCGTTAATCTTTAGTTGCTTACGTGGGGTGACGTGCCACCCCAAGGCTCTCGGAACACGATGTATACAGCTCGGAAGCACTCTGATCGGCCAAATGAGAGATGGATAAATATCTGTGTGTTGGAGGAAAACCTAGAAGGATGGAAATTTCAACAATCACTCAACAAAATGTTGGCAAAATATATTTATGATTGGGGTGACACGTCACCCCGGTAAGCATTCCATGGTTAAGAACATTTTGCACCTCACATTTATGGGTTTATTTTCCCACCACATCATACTAACAATCTGGGATATCTACATTTAATAACGCTAATATGGTAAGGGTTGTAGATATATAATTTCAAGGACATTTACCTGCATTTACTTAGAGAAAGAGTGGGGCACCATTAAGAATAATACACCCTCAGTAAACCCATGTAGGTTATAGTCATCAACCTCCCCGCCAAAGGAAAACCAGACCAGACGAGCTTGACATATCTTAGTCTGCGTGCCTACCGATAGAGGACACCCTCATTTTCATTAGATAAGCTGGTGTATGTTTCTGATATATTTGATTGACAAAATCACGTGTAAACCTACGAAAAAGGACAATTATAATAAATGTAGCTCTTGTACGTGTTCACTCACACTTGTTCACGCTGACCCAGTTCACTGATGGCAGCGTAGCGTGGTGGTTCTCATTTCTAGTCTGAGTCTTGTCACCTTGGATGCCGATGAGGCTTTGTTCATTTCTAGCAGATGCTTAAGTGTGACCTTGAGGGCCATGGTTGACGCACTCTCACATCCTGGGAGATCATTTTAATTACCGGACCTTGGAATCTCAATCTAAAGACAGAATGTGTAGTTGCAGCCAAACATGTTATAACTTGATGACGCACATTGTTAGGTGAAACACTTCTTACCACCAGACTGGGCTAACTGAATATTTAAACATAGAAGATAAGGCTGAGGAAGGCAGAATTTAGAGGACATTCTACATTATCTGGGGGAGAGAGAGAGTGGGAAGTCATCTTAAAAAAAAAACACCTTAGTATATACTTCACGTATTCAAACCATTACCTCTTCGTCTCCAGAAAATAAGACTAGACAAGCATTAATTCTTTGTCCACATTCCCAGATATCCAGGTATTAATCATGTTATCTCGTAGTTTTATTATATGTTTAGTTCCTTAATGATTACATTTGTGATGATGTTAGTGATATGCTCTTGGGAGATAGATATGCATAAAAACAAAGGCTTAATAGGACAGGAAACTATTTTACCCCATGCTAGCTTTGAAATATTGTAAAATAAACCATTTTCAGTCGAAAAAAAAATAGATAACATTTTAGATTTTCTTCTCAGCAGTTGGTATTATTTTAATAATATACACATCTTATCATGGTCTAGAACGAATACATACAACTTAAAATATCACACTTTCATATTCAAACTAAGCTACCTGAGGCAGTAAAGACCAGTTTACTGACTCTAGCTGCCTGCTGTGGTTGGCCGTGTTTGGGAGTTCAACCCTCTCTCTGAGAATTTAAGTTCACTCAGATGTTTCTTTAGGTTTACACTCCTATAGTATGTTTAGTGTTACTTTTATAGGGCGATATTGTTTCATAAACTGGCGGTGCCTGAGATTATCATCCAAAAACAAAAATGCCTATTCAGTCGATACAAGTGACTTTGATTCCATTACAATACCATATGAAATGTATATTTTATTTACAATCAATTAAAACTGTGGGCAAACTTCAACCAAATACAGATTATCATTATTTAGTTGAAATAAATCTTTTGGGATACTAGTTGATAATAATCAAGTTTGAAAGATATACTACAAATTTATTGGGATGGTGGGTTTCAAGGAAGCAGTCCACAAAATAGCCAATCATACTTTCATAATAATACTACACCTTCTAGAAAAGCATACATTACTATATTTATATGTTTTCTATAAAACATTTAATCACTCTTAAAAACACCCCGATTTGAAGTAGTTAACATATTTTCACCCAGGGTAAATTTAATAGCGTTATTACAGTTGAAATACAACAGGAAAATAAAAACAAAATTCGACTTATGAGGAAGCTTCAATATGGGTAAATAGAGCAATAATACATGTTATGCCTTTTATATAAAAACTACTCTGGCTGTACTCTTGTACTGTAAGAGATTGTAATCAACTAATACGTCTTACTTTTCATTATTACTTAAATTACTGTTTAATCCTACGTAATATTCACACTAGAATAAAATAAATGTTAATAGTAGTGATTCTTTTATCTATTTCACCTGTTAAAACTTTGTAATTATTTAATTAATTATGTATGCTAAATAACTAAGAATATATAGGTGTAAAGTGTTCAACCAGTGCTTCTTAATAAGCAATTTTCTTAGTGAAATACAATTAATTTATACTAGTTATTATTTGTACTCACCAATAATCATCCCCCAAAAAGGATCTACTTATGCCGCACTATGTAAAGGCTACGCCCTCTTTTTTAAAATAGTCATATTCTTTATCAAGTAAAATATTCCAGTTGTATGTATATAACAAGACAGATATTAGTCTTATTAATGACGCCTAAGAAAGCCGTAAGAAACATGTATACAGTAATTTTGTTGAATTTGTCATGAAATGTGTTTTTAAATTCAGTAATTGTTCGGGGTTTGTTCTCGTAAGCAAGATCTATAAGGATATCCCACACAAAAAAATGTATCCAGTATTAGGTCTGGGGATCGTGCTGGCCATTAAAGTAATTGGTCCACTCAGTCCTATCCACCTCCCTTTGAAATAATTCATGTCCAACCATTGTCTACCACGCAAACAATAATGTGGTGGAGCAGCGTCCTCCTGAAAGTACACATCAACTTCATTCTCAACACTAAGCCAGAATTATGTTTGTAAGACATAAGTAGTTTTCCTGATTAACAGTACCATCAAAGAATGCTGGCCCTATTAAACTCTTACAAGAAATTTCTGCCCAAAATGTTATTCCCGTTGATCTCAAATCTTTATATAAAATAACAGGTTGGTTAATTAAAATCACTCCAGTACACACAACTGTGCCAATTGATATGTCCGTTCAGTTTTATAGCCTTTAGTAACATTCTATGCGGCAATAAAATTATTTTAAAGACATTTTTATATTCCAACACAATTTTAAGAAAATTGTAAGAGTTGTTCTGGAAGTTTAAGGGGTTAGTATTCAAGCTTAAATAATTCCTTGAAGGTCCTCGTGGCAAGAACTTGAATAGCAAACTAGGGCCCTTGGTAGTTGTCACTCAAATTCAAGGTCGGTATTCACCCTAAATTTCAGCAAGGGGCATTCCAAGTAGTTATAAACATTTAATATTCACAAGTGATTTGCCACTTCGGGCGGATAAGGTTGCATTTCCTTAAAAACTCACCTTGAGCAGCTTGTGTCCTTAAATAATTAAAAATGAAAGTTGTTGATACCCAATAGGTAAAATCATACAACTGAGTAAAATTTCTAATGAAAAAATTGATTCGGTGCTTAAATAATTTAGAAGGCCACATTAAGATCTTTTATCTCCTTTCTGATTGAACAGTTTAGATTTACAGCTTATATTGTAAATTATATAATTGAGGAAAAATTTATTCAACTATTTATGTTTTTATATTATTATTATATATCCAATGAAAATATAATGTTTTTAATCTACTGTATCTAGTTTATTAGATAACAAATACATTTAATCAATACATGAACTGGATCTAAGAAAGATCAATTGATCTCGATCAATAGATAGTGACATAGGCTGTTTTTATATCACCTCGTATTGCTCTCCGTTCTACGCATATGCACTTATTACTCTTGTGAGTCAGGGATGAGAAAGGCTTAATTTAGAGGAAGTGTAACTTCATTTTATTTGAGGGAGTGGTAAATTATTGATTAAAAACCACACAATCATGATCCAACTCCAAACTCTCCGTCATCAGCAGTATAAAGTCTATTGCTAAAATGATACCTTAGACAATGCGGCCACCAAAGTGTGTAATAGGGCTGCTATAAGTAAGTTAAAAATAGTTCTACTTAAACCTCTTTTACTTGTAAAACCCCCACATCAATGCTCCCACGGACTGAACGTCAAGATCTTATAATAGGGTTGGACAGTGATGATGGAGGTCAGGGTTCAAATACTGACCGAGTATATTTAGTGTATTTTTTACTCAGTGGTTTCCCACTCTTCTTCCATGAAAAAACATATATATTAAGTCTAAGTTCAGCCTTTATTATCCATATCCCATTAGTGTAGTGAGGTACGGCTACCCTGACTAGTTGTAAGACGAGGTGCAAACATACCAGCATAAGCTTGTTAATAATACTACCCGTTCGGGCTATACGCTTTAATACTAATAAAGCTAATGAGTTAGGAAAAAGGAAGGTTGACTATAGAGGGAGTTTACCCGCATTCCCGTAGAGGGAGAGTGGAAAACAATTTATGAAAAACCACCCCACTTCACCGGAGAGAGATTTGAACCTCAATCTACCCGTCCTTGAAAGTCTAGTTCAACACGAAATTAGCGCGTTATCTAACTACGCCACCGAGGTGGCTACTAAATTTTTTAACCGGCTTTAAACCTCATTGTAGGTCATTTGAATTGTTAACTCATCATTAATTAATGACTATACTTCTAATGATTAGCTCTCTCTTTTTTTAAATCTTTATCATTATTTTATCAACTATTTATTTTAATAATAACATTGTTCAATATGTGTTAAATTAAATCTAGTATCCTTAGAATAGACATCTTGGTTAAGAGTTTTTAAAATGGAAACAACTGTACATGTTAAAAAATTACTATATCTATTAATGTATACAAAACACATGCCTTCCTCTTAAAATCCAGTTAAATTAACTAAATAATTATATAGCATGTTATAAACCTTAATGAACGACCTCCAATGGCATTAAAAACATACAATTATCTTACATCAGAAGTGAAATTAAAAAAAAAATCAAGGATATATATATATATTTAGATATTATTTTTAATTACATTATATATGTGTGAATCTAGTTCTATTTAGACCTGATTAACCAGTGTTCAGATTAATTAACGTGATCCAAGCTAGGAAGGTTGGCCACAGGACGTCTGAAACATGTTAACACGATGACAGGGGGTCAGAGTTTTGGTATAGGTAGCACGAACAGAGTCACAAAGAGTAGCACTATTCTAGAGGATTAATAACGTGTCTTTAAACCAAACATAAACTATCCTACAACTAAGTTAGGAATAGCAACATTAGTCGCACGAGTAGAAGAAGGTAGTCTAGACTGAGAAACCTGTATTCAATTCCAAACAGGTGCAAAAAGGGTAATTTTTAACTATTGTACCCACAAAAGAATGTCGGTGCATTTATTTAAAATTCACTATTATCACACCTTCCCCTTATGTTGGTCATTCAAAATAGTTAATAGCAAGTTATGGCTCTAAACATTATATTTTTACTCTTAAAAAGGTTTGAATGTCACTTATCAGATACTTTTGAAATTCATAACGGAGTTTAAAAAAATGAGAGGCACTTTCCCCCATTATTCTTTAATCTAGCTTTAGAGTATGCTATTATGGTAATGCATTAATGTAGGAAAGGGTTGATATTAAACGGTATAATGTGGCTATTATGATACATAGATGATTTAGATTAATTAGGTAATAATAAAGAAAGTGGGGCAAGAAAAGCAAACATTAAATTAGAGGCTAGTAAGGAAATAGGTTTAGAAGTGAACGCTGGAAAGACTAAGTAGGCCCTATAGGATCACACAGAGAGTACGTATTGGTACTATAATTTAGAGATTACGGTTACTGAGCAAATCTTATTATTTGACCTGGTTAATGATTTCAAATATTTAGGCACAATCTTAATTAGCAATGACAATATTATATTGGTAATTAGGAAAAGAATACAGTTGGGAAATACTATAAGCTGTTAGCCTCTCTCCTGCTGTAAAAAAATGTAAAATTGAAAAAATACAAACCAATAATTTTATCAGTTGTTCTTTATGGTTGTTAAAATTGTCTCTTACCCTACATGACGAAAATAAATAAAGAGTGATCTAAAACAATAAGCTTAGGAAGATATTCGGTCTAAAAAGGGATAAGCTACTGGAGATTGGAGGAGGTTACATAATTATGATTTATATACCCTCTAGTCATCACAAGACATTGTTAGGATAATCATGACCTGTAGATCACGGTGGGCAGGACCTGCGGCGTTAACAGGAGTATCTGTAACCGTGTTCAGGGTATTAACTGGATAACCCAATGGGAGGAGACCATTAGGAACACCTACACGAGTAGCATTAGAATGAACCTGAAAAAGATTAGATATAATGAGGTGGACTGGATAGGCCTACTCCAGATAGGGATAAGTGGCAGCAATGCACTTTTGAGTTCCTAAAGCCATAAAGTAAGTGTCTTACTACCGGTACAGATTTTAATTATTTAGTGGGGTAGGAAGATTTAATTTAGAGTAAATGTACCCACGATTGATGATGATTATGATGATGAGTTTGTGAAACAATTTAGGAAAAAAACACGTTAGGTAAGCCTGGCCAAGACTTGAACCCCAACTTCTCCAATACTTGAACTAGACTTGACTAGTCTTACATTTATTTTACGTGCTCATTGGTGGAGCTAGTATTATTACTAATTCTGCTCTTTCATCAATAGTAATATTAATATAATCAATTACTCGCATCGGTTGTCGCATGGTCTAACGCGTAACTTTCATGATGGACTAGATTGATGGTAATGGTAGGATTGTGATTCGATATACTGAGGATGTATTTAATGAATGGTTTCCTCCTCTTTTTCCAAGTAAACGCGAGTGCAACTATACTTTCATCATACATATTATATTAGTGTAGTTTATTGTACGTGTACAGTAGCCCCATGGCTTCTTTGGTGCTGACTGACAGCTCACAGCTAACCTCTGACAGTCAACATTTAGGTATATACCTTAATTTTGACCATCATAAAGTGACATCTGCTAAACACATGTTTTGCAGATCATACGGATCAGCGTAGTGATACATAATTTGGTCTGGTAACTTTTCAAAGCTTTCAGCTGTCAACTGTGAGCTGCCAGTCAGCACCAAAGAAGCCATGGGGCTATTGTCTATCCAACACGCGTACTATGACGCAAAAGCAAAATCTCTGCTATTTCATATAAAATTATTTTAATATAAGCAATCATAACTGATCTATGATTTTCAAATACCGTGGTGCTCACTCTTTGTCCTTGTTACGATGTTGGTTTTAATCATTTTACGCTAGTTGATCCCTTCTCGCAGTTAAAAACTTACTAGACTCTATTGTGTATTCCTGCGTCTCTTAAACAGGTTTAGCACCTCTCACTTCACATTTCACATGTCTGGGAAGAAGGTAAGTAAGGAATTATATTCAAATAATATTTTAACTGCAAAAGCTACTGTGAAACAACAATAATTATGTTTGGAAACTATAAAACTTCAGTATTACAGTCTAAAGTATATTTTATATAGAACTGAATATTGTCCCACTGAATGTTTTGGGAAAAATAAAAAATAATTGGTTAAAAAACCCATGAAAAAGTTGATTCAATTTTGTAATATATATTTCTTATTTAATATTCAAACTCATATGAAAAAAGCAAATTAACTAATTCAATTTCTTTGTAGATGTTTTTATTTTTAGTAAACCTGTACATAAGTAGCAATTACGTTAATTATTTGCGTACCTAAATAAAATCTCTCATATTTTTCACTAAATATTCTAATGAAATACAGTGGTTTTATTACAGTTTTGAGAAAATATAAATTTATACTTCCTCTGCTACACGAAGTTTTTAAAAGTAAAAGAATATATATTATAAATCTTAGATGAGTTCTTTTTTGTGTGATACGTGGCCATGGTTTTGTATATTCAAGTAATTTGAATGGTTTCAGGCATCTCTGATTTAAAACAAGTTTTATTTATTATACCAGCTACCAAAGATATTTTGCAGCGCCAGTTGGAATATAAAATTTTATTAATAATTGACATCTAATGTAATAAAGATTTAGTGTTAAAATGAAAATAATAATACTATATAATCGTATGATATATGAGCATATTATGTTCTACAAGCTTTAATTTAATATTAATATTGGATTAATATTTGTCCCAGCAATACACCCTGCACCATTCATCACTCCCGCAAAATTTAATACATTCACTTAGGTAATAACAAATATTTTTAGAGTTGTTTTCGATAAAATAAAATAATCATATTATGTAAATTCTTATGTTATTAGTAATTAATATACCCTAGCCTCCATAATGTCGCACGACCGGAACAAGAAAACAAATTACACGGTACCTTCATTTCTTTGATTCTCTTTATCTACAACCTTTATATTCCTTTGTACGTCTGTATTAAATTAAATTATTAGTAATAAAACATCCATCTATTTGCCTTTGAAACAAAACTTTCCACCTACCCAATGCCCTTTACCCTTGCCTCTCGAATTCCCGTTCAAGCCTCATTTCATAATCGAAAAACTAAAGGCCCTTTCAAAATGTGTTTTAATCCTACGTTTTGGTAGGCCTTTATTACTTTCTATTCACTCGTCTAAAAAGTCGCTAGATCCTGGTGCCAGATTCATAATTATTTAAGGGGGAAGGCAGGTATTGTTCCTACTTTTAATGCATCCTATTATTTTATTTAGATGTTGTAGATAAGAACGTAATATAATTCACACTCGAATTTTCTAACAATTTTTGTTGTCAGTGAATCTTACTACCCGCTCAAGTTACAATCATATAAATTAATTAACATTATTTGTTAGGACTGGGGAAGCTTTAATTTGAGGAAGCTCACCCAAATTTATTTGGAAGCCGCGAGAAAATCTATTTATGAAAAAAACACCTTCGCTACATCTGGCCAGGATTCTAACACCAATCTCCCCTTCATCAGCATTTCATTATATTGTGAGAGATACGGCTTAGACCATTCTACCAATAAAGTTGGTCTAAAATATACCACATAGAAATTTGTATATTTTTAAATAATCTTACTAAACACAATATATAATTTGAATACAAGTCATAATGAATATCTGACCAGCAAATGCATATGGTAGGTAATATGATCGTAGTTTGGTTGTTAGGGAAATTCCGCCAATCTTATTTTATTTGTCTTTTAATATTTACTTGAATAGTATAGTAACGTGTTTGGTTGATTTATTTCACTCTACATCCAATTACATTAATATTGTATATTATGTGTTAAACCAAATTGCTGGTCGAGTTAAATATGACACTACAGCAGTTCCCTAATTTTTCAATTTAAATTGATACTAGTCTGGTTGGTGGGTTCGTGGGCTAAATCTAATACCGGGGTTGATTTGGTTCGCTGGTGACGTAAAGGTCAGAATTCAAGTTTTGGTTAAGTGTAATTGAGAATATTTTTCTTAAATCTTGTTCCAGTCTGCCCCCACCAATATTCACTGGCATGTCTTCTAAAACCCTGCCCTGCTCATCCTTATCAAAATAGTGTAAATACTTGTATAGATAGCTTGTAAAATACAATAACCAGATTTTTAATTATTAATTATATAATCACATACATAAATTATCAACTCCAAAAATAGTAAGCCTGACGTAAATTATATTAAAACATTCTTAATGTGTGTTGAAATTTGATGATTGTGTGAACAGCAGTCCTCAACATCAAGGGCTAATTTCAAAGAATTAACTAATCATAGTCCACACTACAGGTACCTATTTCAGATTAGTAACCTAATTAACTTAATTTATGTCTAAATTAAACTAGATTTACATAACTTATATTTGATAACAACATTTTTAAGATGGGTTACTTAACAAATAGATTAGAAATGTTTTATTATATTATGTCAAGAATACATGTATTCATTTGCAAAATGAACAATCTAACATATTATGAAATTTTGCTTATAAGATTAATTGTGCAACAGAATAATCTGTCCTCACCTTAATACAATACAGTAATTTACTACCTAATGATAATTTAAAGTTATACAACTTAGCCTGAACAATCCTTACCAACTCCCATACAAATGGACCGAACTAAACTAAACTCTAAATTCTACCTTTACCTAACTTGTTTCAGCATAAACGATCTTGATTGAATACAAATTAGATGTACTCAATTGAAATGGCTTCACGTATCTCAATTTAACTTGCATAAACATGATAGTGTGTTGAGGACTTGACGATAAATCTTGCACTTAAATAGGCCTTGTTTTTCTAAAAAAAATATATAATGCTGTACGCTGATTTTATATCTACTATAAATTATTCGACAACAGTGATAGTAGCAATATTTTACTATAACACAGACAAAGTAATTTATAATTTGACTAGTTGGTTTACTTTAAAGTTTGATAAAATGATTTACAGTCCAGTCTGACACGAGAACCCTGGGTTTGAGGCTGAACTCGTTAAGGTTTTAACTCATTAAGAGTGATTGGGAAGGCAGGTGGTCGGAACTCAGCCCGCTTTTAGTGTACTGACTTGGCCCCGGCTATTGCGGCACTGCACTATGGCAGAATGGCTGTATATGTTTCTTAAGGTGAACTAAAGACGGTGATAGATGGTAAGCATGGAGTGGGCCGTGGCCCGGATTAGCCCGAAGATCAAAGTAAGAGGCCATGTGGCGTATGTCCCGAACGGGTAGTAAGACGTGGTGCTAAAAAATCCAAGTAATATATTATCTACAGTATGGAGTCTAATATTTACTCAAATGTTACATGTATAAATCCACAGATGATGTAAAAAGATTTCGTCCAAAAGTGATAACAGACTATGGATTAACAAAACTATTATTGCAACATTAATTAAATATAATGCCAGAAATGGCTTTATTAAAAATGCACAGTAAACGTCTTACCAATAATTAATGTTGAAGCATTTAAACTTAAATTAATATTTGGCAATGCTATATTTTGGCCAAGAGGCTAAGTAATTTACAATTAAATATTAGACTAGCCATCCCGCAGCCTTGGGACAGAGTGTCTCGCTAGATAATATTTTACCATGCCACCCAGTGGCTTGAAGCCAAAGTAATTTACAAATAAATATTTGACCATTTAGTCTAGTGGCATAGAGAAAAGTTTATTTTCAACTGAATATTAGAATGGCCGTCTAGTGGCCTTGAGACAAGGTATTTTACCTTAGAATATCACATAATTACATCTAGTTGCCTCAAGATAAAATAATTTACAAATGAATATTCTATCATGCCATCGAGTGGCCTAAAGATAAGTTACTTTACACGGCCATTAAAACATGTCGTCTAGTGACTTAAATTCAAACAAATCAATCTTAACTTATTAAAATAATCTTAAAAATGAACTAAATGTCACGAGTCAATCATATTAGCTACCATCTACAATTAAATATATATTTCAAGTATTTAAGCCGAAAGGATCTTTTGGGAAATGATAGACCAAGATTAAAGGTTGAAAAAGAATGTTGAATTCACATGAAACAAGTCTTCCATAGATAGCGCTGCTTACCTAAGCGGAAGCTGGTAGTGTAATGAGTATCAAGAGAGACGAAACATGTCAATTTATAGTCTTAAAAAGTCATCACTTTATCCCAGAGATGGACCGAGGGGAATGCAAAGGAGAGCAGAGATGGTTAATGAAAGAGAACATGTTGCATGCGTAGATCCGATTGAACACCTGACACTGTCTCAGTTGATTCTAGTCCTGGAAGTATCTACGACTTTCCACTGGGTTCCTGGTGCTTCTTTGTATGGAACTTGTGACATAATCTGGCATGACACACCACGTGATCCTTGACTGGCACTCTCATCATTTGAACGGAAACGTGTAAGCGGAAAGGAAAGGTGAAGTCTCTCCGGGGGTAATTGTATGCCATAATTACTAATCACGGTGATAACATGCCCCAAATGTTACAATACCAAGTGTGTCCTTAGATATTGACCACATACGTGTTGGTGGCAGACATAATGGGATGTGAATGTCGGAGAAAAGTAGTAAGATAAGAAAGAAGAATAAGGGTGTGGAAGTTAAAATGGAATAGGAAAGAGTGGTGTACCTAAGAAAGAAAATAAGTTTAATAATACCAATGGATGAGCTGCAAAGTTTAGAGGTGGAATGGGAAAGGTTTATGATCATTTTATTGGGAGCTGCAAAGGAGGCTTGGGGGAGAACAAGTGATAAGAGTAAGTGGAAGGAGGCACCCTGGTGGAACGACAAGGTTAAGGAACAAGTAGAAAAGTAGAATAAAGTATTCATAAGTAGTTTTAAGAATTGGAATGAGAAACTTAGAAAGAATATAGGGAGAAGAATTAAAGAGCGAAGCGAATTGTGTATACACACACACACACACACACACACAATTCGCTTATATATATATATATATATATATAATGTCATTTTGTTCACTAGTTTCTGGAAATGCTTTTGTGAAGGCTAAATAATCTCACATTCTTAAAATATTTAGACAATATTCGGTCTAGGATAGATAAATAAATATTTAAAGTTTATTTATAAATCTATTATAATTATTTTGATTACATTATAACTAAACAATTAAATCAACACATATATGTGAAACTCTTGGCTGCTGGACTCTGTTTCTTAATGAGCGTTAACGCTTGAATTATAGGTATTTTTTATTTTTTATTATTTCCTCCTTAAAATAACTATTTTTTAAGTAACCCAATGGTATTCCACTAAGATAACCTGCACACTTGCTGGACTTGTATCTACGAAACAGCTCCATTGAGGCCATACACATCCACTATCAAATAATGGAGACAAAAACATTTACTTGGTATAGTAATTACATTATTTTATTGAAAATACTCTATTGTTTTTTATTCATTCCTTACCAAAACTCCTATCTCGATGTATTAATTTAACCACACTAACATAATAGGTATAAATACAGTAGAATATAAATGTAATGCACAAGTTTTTGCATAGAGGGATAGTGGGAAACCATGTAAGAAAAACTTCATTTAATACAGCCGTCCGGGATGTGAACCCTGATATCCTCGTCACCATAAACAAGATTATATGAACTTAATATTCAGTGCGGGTGTCCTCCGATAAGGATATCTATTACTCTGGTTATATATTAGGTTGTTAAACATTAGACTATCCTTATTTTCAGAGAAAAATGGACAAAACAACCTTTGAAATTGTTACTTTAAGAAAATATTTTCTGAGACCAACACTTTAATAATGAGCACAAAACTCGCTTGTTTCTAACATCCTAATTGGCAGTCAGCGTTTCAAAATAAAATGCATGGCGAATACGTTGCCGTTTCTACACACCATACTATAAAGGGTTTTATCTGGGACTAGTTTCAGAAATTCAAAAACCATGTTCTTTTACTGCCATTGAATGGCTAATAATTCCAGTTGAATGAACTGTTAACCATTCAATACCGGTTTGCAATTATTTTCTAGAGTCTGTGGCTCTGGAAAAAGTAAGTAGAGCTATCAAGAAAAAAATGTGTAAGCTCGTCTAAGAACTTATAGCCTTCATAAAATTAAACAAAATATATAAAATGTAGATATCTGTAGTTTTTCCCACAAATTTATGTTAACTGGCTCTCTTTTGCGTGTAAATATTTATGCAAATGAAATATATAAAAACTTTCTGATTTTGTAAGGAAATTGGATAAAGAGACACTGTTGGTCGTTAATAAAACTTGTTTTTTCATTAAACTAAATATTTAACATAAACAAATGATTAAATGAATTAGAAAATATATTTAAATGTTCAAGCAAACATTTAAAAAAAAATACAAAATATATTATATTTTCTATCAATATTAAATATAAATTTATAATAATGTAAACTTCTTCTAACTAAGAAATACATCACAGATTTTAAAATAAATATTATTGCTTTTGGATACTTTTAGAAAATATTAAAATAACATATATAGCTTGTAAAACTGTTAAAGTCAATTATTCTCACCCCTTCATGCCACAGCATACCTCCCTTTGATTCAAAAATATTAACTTTCAAAAAGATTCAATGTGGTGGAATTACAGTAATTATTTAAAAGCCTGTTTTATGTCAGTACATATCATACGTATCGGTAATTTGTTAGACAACAGTTATTTGGCTGTCTTGTGGATTAATTTAACAACAGTTCGTGCCACCCCTCTCACCAAGGACGCGACTCACATTTGTAAAAAAAACCTACTCAACTAGCAAATTATACATACTTTTAATGTTTTCTAAAATGTTAAACTTTGAACATAAATAGTTCAAAATTTAATTTAAATCAAATAATATAATTAAAATTTAAGAAAAGTCATATATAATTTTGCTGGACTTTTGAAAAATTTCTAATTGGTAGCTATCAGGCCAATCCAAGAAAAATATGAGTTTTTTTTAATGCACAGCGATGGACATTTGAGAACATTCTCGATATATTTTAAGTTTTAATCCTATAAGTCGCCTGAAAAAAACAATTTCTGAATTAGTATCTCAAGATAATAGAGTATTAATTAATTGAAAAATGAATTAATCACTTTTGTCAGCCATACCTATAAAATAACAATAGTGAGCAAACATTTATATTAGTCGAGATATCTCGCAAACTTTACATAGAAACTATCATGTAAACTTGAAAATCGACACTTTTGCAATTAAAATATCTATACCAATAGGAAATTTATATTGTAGCAACTTAACACTAGACCATTTGGAAATTGATGTCAAATTAACGGATATGCATTTACACTTGACCAGATTAAATTGACATCATACCATTGGTTTTGCACTGACATTAGAGAAAATTGATACTATACCAATGGATTTGCATCGGCACGTGATCAATAGGACGTTAATGTCATATGAAAGGATTTAAACTTACACTAGACCAATAGGAAATGATGTAATGATAACGGTTCAATTGCCATGATCGATCCTTTATCTAAAAATACGAGATTTTAATGTATTTGTACTCTTATCACTATTAGAGTATATTAAATTATTTAGAAAGTCCTAGTCTGGATTTGCTTTAAAATGATAATGTTTTTCCATTTAAAGGTAATAGTTTGAGAAATCTAGATCATTATTGTTTCATCATTGTAATCATCCAATATCTTTAACATTGAAGCTTAACTATTTTCATTAATAGAAGATATGTTTAGGAAAGATTGAACTTCCACATCCTTGTTTTGTTCCTGTATCACTACGAACAAAGCTATATCTAAAACCTAAAAGTTGGCTAAACGTCATGTTAAAATATATTATCTTTCTATCTCTAATATCATATTTGCTAATTTGGGTGTAGACCTATATGTGTCCAAGTGGTTTAATTTTAAGAAAAAAAGAAATTCGTAATTTCATAAATATTATTAATTTATGTGAATAATATTCCAATACGATCATAGCTTTGTTTGAGGCATTTCGTTTGATTAATATGGTGAGGGTCTTGTTTCAGTGGTCACATGAACAAAGGTGTCACTCTCCCAATATACTAGACTGCCGATGGCAGATGAAATAGGGTTTGAATCCAGGTTGGTTATAATGAAAGGGCATTTACCTAATTAATTTACACTCTCCCTCCATGCAAATGTGGCTGCACATCCTCTGAATTTGATCTTCCCCATTCCTACCTCATTAGCGTAATTAGTACATATGCGTATAACGGGATTAGGTAGTAAGAAGTAGTGATAAAATATCAATATATTATATTATGACGAGTAACCTGAATCTCTATTAAAAAAACAATACACAAGGTCAATTGATAAACTTGATCGGAAAATTGTACAGTTTCTTTATCCAGATATTTATTTTCAAGTTATGTTGCTTTATGTATTCTCTCGAGTGTATCATTAGCCGAGTTCATACCATGAGTGATACTTTGTTCGTCCCTGAGTCGCCCAGGTAAAACCGCAGGCCTGAGAGTCAGGAAGCTACTACCAACAAGGTCAATAGGTCCACTCTGCTCTACACTTGATTTGACAAAACTAGGCTCGCTTGGCCTGTAGACAGGAAATGGAAAAGAGGCCCACCAGGGATATTAACGGAGAAATTTCAGCGGACGATTATTACATTCATACTAACAGAAATTTGCTAATCAATCAGATTATAATAATTAATTTGTTCTTCATTGCAAATAATAAATTTAATTATAAGTTACCTGTTCTGGTGGCCACGTAGTCTAAGACGTCACTCTTATGTTAGACTAAATTTCCAATGACGGGGAGGTTGGGGTACGAATCTCTGTCGGGTGTGTTCAGAATGTTTTTTTCAAAATGGTTTTCCACTAAATTATTATAAATTTATCAAAATTATTAGTTACAGTAGATCCTGTAAATACGTTTTTTAATAAATATTTTTCTAATCATAAAATAGTGGACTAGGAGATGGACCAGTTTTACACATCTGGAACCACGTATTTGTGCAGGGCCTTTGTCCATGACCGATAATAATATAGGTATTTATTTTGAAAAAAATATTTGTTTAGAAAACTGCAAAGAATTTTTTTAAAGTATGAAAGGTTATCAATTTCGATCATATTTTGTGAATGAATTACTAGTCTATCTTAAATTACTAAATAAAATCATGAAACTGAGGTATACTAATTGCATCTATCATTGGACTTTTTCTCTTATAATTTATTTTTGAGAAAAAGGACAGATTCTCTGAACCTAAGAAGGATTTAATCTTTTTCCATGATCTGACGGTCCCCCTTCACTGGTCAAATGAAATATGACTCAATTCTGGTCATACTTTTTACAATTCGTAGTCCACACATATTTTTTGGCACATCCTGGAATAATAAAATAATTTAATTTACTTTATAAAAGTAATATTAAAAGACCCAATTAAATTTTTATGATATTTTGTAATGAATTTGAATATTAAGTGAATTACTAGAACATAATTTGACACTACATATATTTTGATATTAATACGATCTCTTATCATTCAGATACCATTATTACTACACAGTAATACCAAAAACCATCACGTATAATATTATAATATATATCAAAACCCAATTTCCTTAATATGTTGGTTGCAATCTTAAACTTCCCTCAACCTTGACTTATGAATGGGTATGCTGTGTGCTTGAAGATTATTCTGTAATTTTGTTTTATTCTGGCACTACACGAGTATTTAATCGAAGATGGATTAAAAATGGTTGGTGAAAACAACATAAAAATATAAATATAAACACGAACAGCGTCCATAAATAATATCTTAATAAGTTAAACAAAGGACACAGCAATTTTTAGAAAGCATTTCTCCTTTATAAAACGTAGGATCATTTTGAATAGAACTCAAAACATAAAGAAATATAAAAAAAAACATTGTATTCTTACACCCTTTTGCAATATACGAATTTAACTATATTTATTGGTTAGGGATGAAAAATTGAGAAATATACTTGCATTTGCGTTGAGATAGAGTTTAATTTTGTTTATTAAATAAACACCCCTAGTCCATCTGAATATGACAAAATTACCAACATATCCGTCGCTGATAAAGCAAATTAAATCAGTTTGACGTTTATTCTGCATTCCCTACGATGGTGACAGGAGTCAGTAGACACTGAAAACATCTCTGGAAATGAAATATATAATCTGATCATATTATTTTGTGTAGCAATCAACATATGGGATTGTTGATACTGAGGTAGTTAGGGAGGGCATCCTTCGTTTTTATCCATCGCTGCAAGAATTTTCTAAAAAATCAGAATCTTGACCACTATGTGTGATTTCACTAATACACTGGGAGGTGGTCACAATGGATTTCCTCTATGACACCAGGATCCCTACTGTTATTTTGAATATTCCACCCACCTTATCCTGTCTGGAAACAGAGAATGGTCATTATTATTATTATTATTATTATTATCACCGCGTCTTACTACCCGTTCGGGTTATACGCACTTACGCTAATGTTAATGGTAGGGTGATTGTGAGATGAAATGGAGGACCTACAGTTTAACATGGAACCCGAATCACGGTGGAGGCCTGGCATTCCCCACATTCACAAGTTGTGATTAATACACTTCTTGTCAGAGGTGAAGGAATGGATTGGCAATCAGATAAATCTATGCTGGGACCAAGGATTACACACCAAACCCCCAGTACAGAATTCTGGCACCTTACCCCTAGGCCACCAGGTCACCAATGCCCATGATACATTATGCATCAAATCAAATATATTAGATTTGTCATGAAAAAGTTCGTTTTGAGTACATTTTGGTACTGTGAGGTGGATGAATCACATTTAAAATGATAGATAGCCACCAAAGGTTGCATATTGTTAAAATTTCAAAAGAGGTTTCAGGTGGCTCTAAAATGCATATGTATCATAATACAAATCCTCAGAAATTGATAACATTGAATTTGGTTTTTCATCGTAGTTTTCTTTCAGGTTCGATATGTTCTACGCCGGTCTGAAGACAGATACAAGTGAGAAATGTATAGAATAAATGTTATTCTTGCCTAGTTTTTCTAATGGGCTTACCTTTTAAAGATCTTTATCAGTGGCGTAGTCTAAGAAAATTAACAGGTATGCTGTACTCTAAAAGCTCCAGGGTGGATTTGGGGGTCAAATATTCTAAAGCACCATTGGCCAAGCAGGTCAAGAGATGCTTCCCCTGGAAACATTTAAGCAAGAGGACCTCTAGTTTAGAACAATGGATTTCAAACATTTATGTTTTTTTTTTCGTAATCGCATTCTATCTTGGGAAACTTCGCAACTCCCAACTCCCTTTGTCTCTCTTTTTTAACTTATTTATATCTTTGTTTCAATATCCACCTTTACAGCCTACTACATATTCTGACTTCATAAAAGTACACCAAAACTGCACAAAACACACCAAAATGTGAAGATTATCATCTCCAAGAGTGTTATGAGCACACTCCTTACTGAATAAGAGTGACATACCCTATTCAATTGGTTGAGTGTAATTAAAAGTAAACACATGTAGCATTTTCGTTTATTTGAAGTATTTAGCATGCAATTTCTGGGCCGAGTGAGTATATCAGCACACGACTTATAAACTAACTTAAATTTAGAACAAACACAACACCCAATCCCCCGGCGGTTAATTCATCATCGTGAGAGGAGAAATCAATTTTTTACCTATGATATTTTTCTCGGCTATGCCGGAAATCAAACCCGGAACCCTTAGCTCAATGGGCAGGCAAACTACCGACTGGGCTATGAGGTCGGACTCACAGGTAGCAATACGTAAAGTAAAAAAGAAGTAAAATGATATAGTACATGGATAAAGCATTCATCAGAACTTGGTGGGAGGACTAGGGAGGATTGTTCAACTCACGTTGAAATAATAACTAAGAACCTAAAATTATTAATAAATCCTAACTATGCTCCAGAAGCTGTTCAAATCCCTAAACTATAGTAACAATAACAAAGGGGAGATTTTTCCTATTAGGCCTATTACTCTATCACTACGTCATTTATTTATTGATAAGACATTTACATCTGAAAATAAATTTTATTTTATCGTTGTCTGATAGCTCATTTTGAAATTGTGAAATTACACTCTTAACTTTTGGGATTCCTTTATAAACCTCTAAGCAACAACTAAAATAACAAGACTGAACCTCCATAAATACTTCATATTAAAAAGAAAAACACTGTCTAGCTACTATACAGTAGCCCCGTGGCTTCTTTGGTGCTGACCGACAGCTCACAGATAACTTCTGACAGTCGAAATTTAGGTATATAACTAAATTTTTACTGTCAGAAGTGACAGCTGCTAAACACATGTTTTTGCAGATCATATGGTTCGGCGTAGGGATGCATAATTTGGTCTGATAACTTTTCAAAGCCATCATCTCTCAGCTGTGAGCTGTCAGTCAGCACCAAAGAAGTCGTGGGGCTACTGTAGTTGTAATACTATAGGATAAATACGCCCCACGTTGGGCGCCAATTGTAATACTATCGGATTAAAAAAGCGCCGCTCTTTGGGTGTCAATAATAAAAACAATATGATCAATCGCCCCGCTTCGGGCGTCGATTGATTAACTGCGGATTAATTCCCTGTTATTGCTGTGATGATTTTAGGTTGTCTTAAGCTCCGTGATCGAGCGCCTATCATCACTGTACGGAAAAGATACCGTTTAATCAGCTGTCTATAGCCCCGTGTTCGAGCACTAATTAAATCGGTATTAATATTATTAAAGAAAGAGAAATGTTGTTGGCTATTATTTCACACATGGTTTATTTATATTACACCAGTAAATTACTTGCACATATTATAGTTAAATGTTTCTTATCACTGCACACTTGTGATATAGATGTGATTTATTTTATAATGTGTTAGACTGTGACTGACGTGAGCGAGGTCCCGGAGATCGTCCTCCTCATCGTCGTCGTCGTGTCAATTGCAATGGTGCCATCAACATACGTACAATGGTGTATATATGACATATCCCTTGCATTTTCTCCCTTGGTCAACAATGTAAAAAC
>CABFOW010000032.1:183549-194728 GCA_902141385.1 Timema californicum | reverse complement strand
CCCCCCCCCCCAGTTTACCCGACCGAGATTTGAACCTCGATCTCCCCGTCCTCAGCAGTCGAGCTTAACACGACTAGCGCGTTAGCCAACTACGCCACCGAGGCGGGTCATTCAGTTGTCCTCTGGGCAACGATACATATTATGATTATTACTGTAATACTTAATAAAACAAGGGCTAGGCCTTTATAAAGTGCAGTGTTCGAAAAAGGGATAAAAAGTTCAAATTCAAGTTTGTTCTCCACATAACGATACAATATTTATATAAAAAATCATTATTTATTTTAAATTAAAATGACTGGCCACCAAAATACCCTTATTATAATGCCCAAACTATTATATCCCCAAACTACCTTAAATAAATATTATATTCATTTTATAAAACTCAAATAGCTAGTCTGTTTGTTGATCTTTCAAAACAATCTCCAATAATCCCTAACACATCAATAACAAAGCAATATATCTCGTCAGTCTGAAACGCTAAAAAAATCTGGATGGTAAAAATACTCGAAATAATTAGTTCATGGTAAAAACTTAGGTCTTTTAAGCCTGTTTAAATAATCTAGCATATAATAAATATCTTTGTCGTCTGAATCAAATAGCATCATTAAACTTTGGTATCTCAATTAAATCCAATTAGACACACTGGAATACTTTGAATAGTCAGCTGACAAAAATAATTGTTGACATGTTATTTTCTATTTAACTTGACGATTACTCACTAACCTCTATATCTGCTTCAAGTTAGTGAAACCTGAAGTATAAGCTCAGGTTATATGACAAACTAACATTTAAACAGGTAATAAACCTCTTAACCTAGAATTACAATTAACCTCAACAAAACATGATGTTAAAACAATGTACCTAGCTGGTTTATTCTGTTTGTTAAATGCACTCACTCTGGTTTTTCAAATGTGTGATTAGTGAATTAGTACCCGCATGAAAATTCCAGGCTCATCTGGTCTAGTTCTCCAGTTTTGGAGTGGTCAGTGTTTGATTCCCTGCTGGGTGTAATGATAGTGAGATTTTCTCAAATCGTTTTCTAATCTTCCCCCAAGAAAGAATGGATGTCTTTTCTTTCAATTCTACCTTTCTTATCCCTACCTCAATATAAATACTAAAACATACGTATATCCTGGACAGATAGTATGACTTGATGGGGGGAAATGGGATCCAAAATCCAAGCTCATTCGGTAGCTTATCTGTATAGTGAGATAAGGGTCCCGGGTTCAATTCCAGTCATGGCAGAAAATTGTATCATTTGTGTAATGTGAGTTTCCCCTTTCATGTTGATGACTTAACGGTTGGGGGCTGGATCTTGTCTTTTTTCTAGATTTAAGCTAGTTTATAAGTCGTGTGCTGGCATAATCAGTCGGCTCAGAAAGTGCACGTTAAATACCTCAAAAAAATGAAAATGGAAACGGAATGTTGAAAATATGTAACGTTAAGGGCTTAAACTAATATAGAAACATATTTTTTTATACATTTTCCCCTTTTAATGATGTAATCTTTTGTTAATTGTGACAACATATTTCTTATTGAAGGGGGGGGGAGGCACGGGGAGTTCAGAATAGTGTTGGAAAAATTGTTTATAAAATAAATTATCACAAAATATCATTTATTTTGAGCCATGACAAACCAACTTAATAGAACTAGATCAATAGAAAACAAATAGCCAAGTAGGGGAAAACCCTGGCAGTACGATGATCTCAAACCAAATTATGTAAACCATGAGATGTAGCTTGTATAAATTACCATCTCAGTTCTAAATAGAGTGAATTTTTCAATTATTTCCATTATCCAATTACCCTGAGAACAAAAGGTTGTTGTTTAAAGTTATTTGATATTCCAACTTTAATTTTAAATAACCAAATGTAATTATTTAGCTCAAAATGAGTAGATTCAATTTTGAATCCAATTTTAGTTCAAATAAATTAGAATATATACATTCTAAACAAAATAAATACTTGGGGCACTTGTAGAACATAGCTGTTTATGCATAAAAAAATCAATTTTAGTGTGTAATAATATTATCATTAATGTCTAAAAGTTCTAGAATATAATAAGTATGATATTTTTAATGTGGATAAGTTTCACCGCAACAAACAGAATAAAAAAGATTGTTTGGAGGGAAATATCACCAGAAAATTAAAATGCATTAAGTTATATAGTTTTTTCACCAAATAGAGAATGATTTTCTTCCAGACGACAGATATTACCACACTTATATTTGGGGGGGTGGACGTCATGTGGACAAACACAACTTGTTATTGCCCCAAATATTTTTAACAATCAAATGTGTTGGATTAAATAACGAAGCTATTATATTTATTAGGTATGTTTATAGCCAGTTTTAAATATCAAATTATTTAAATTGAAAAACTATACCTGGACACCTGAACGTCCCGGGCTGGATTACCGTGTCAAGATGTCATTTTTAAATTTGAGAAATTAAAAATGTACACCTTATCTAATATATTTTCTGTCATGTAGAGGATATAAACCCAATTTTTAAACCAAATGAAGTGAAAATTTGTTTTCTAGATGAATATGTTTAAAAATGGGTTTCCCAAAATTTAGCGTTTGACTGGTTTTTGCACCAAATCTTCAAATTTGCTCTTCTTTTAAACACCTTGTTGTTTTCCCCCATACCCTCTCAACCACCTGAGTTATACGCATTTTAATTACGCAGAGATGTGGAAGAAAGAACTTGGTGTACATTTTCTTAAATTTGCGTGGAGAGAGAGTGCAAAACCCTACATTTAAGAACATATTTGGTAAATCTGTTAAGGATTCAAACCCCAACATTCCAATAGTAGGCAAACAAGAATATAATTAAAAGCCTGACCTTTAGTATTTGTGCCTACCAATTAAAGTATACCCATTTATATGGCCCTATCCACTTAATTTCTCAACGAGGTACTTCATATTTCGTATCGGCTTACACCTCTCCACCTCACAGCTTACTAGGTGTCGGCAAAGCGCTTTTCCTTGACTCATTCGATTTGGGTGTATTCGTGAGAAGGGGGCGGCAGCTCGGCACAGCCATCTCAAACTAACTAAACCGCACCCTCTTTTGTTTTCATGGCCCGTAGAAACGTGGTCAGTCCTTGGCGCACAGGTGTTTCTGAAATGGTCGCTCTGGTGCGCTTTTGGGAGTCAACTAGGAATCTGCCCTGCCCTAAAGCATTCTGGGAGACGTTCCGGTATGTGGTTTGAGAAATGGCCGTGGTCCGGGAACCAAATCATAGCACGTAGAATTTATAAAATCAAAATAACATTTAATAATTGTATCAGCTGAGATCTTCATTATTATGAGGGAAGTGCTAAGATTTTAAATATATACCGTACATTAATTACATAAAGTTATCTTAACATTGATAAATGCGACTATTGGCAATAATAAAGCACTTGTGAATTCTGTCCTTTCAGAAAGCGTAAGAGATATCAACTCCCAGTTATAACTACTTCTTGTTCAAGTTCTGGTTAGAGGCCTCATCATAGGTATTACACTTAAATCAGAAAAAATTTGGAAGTTGCCAATTTAAAATGTGTAAATGTTTTAAATATTTTATCTTTTCATACTCACCATATTTATATTTAATACTCCATCAAACATAATTTAAATTTAACAGTTAACTATGTAATAATGAGAGGTATATATAATCCTTGAATTCGTCATTTTGTTTTTATTATAATTGATTTACACTCATATAAACACCCAGAGACAGAATCACTAAAGCTGCGTTTACATAGGTTCAGTTGATGGGCAGGTTCAATTGGCGTTAGTTGACTGCCAGTGACTTATTTGTACATTTTAATAGGCCCGTCCACATGAAAATTGGATTATGTGGTTTAGAGGGCCTGTGATAGTGCAAATATCACATTGAACAGCTAAAATAGGCACATAAACATCACCAGACCACACCCTGAACTTTTAGTTTTATCTAGATCCCCATCATATGCCGCCATAATCATTTAAGCTTTGTTTCAATATCGATTAGCCCAAAACCTTCATTTTAATTTCAGACACAATTTCACGTGATGCAGTTGTCACATATGTTTTTTTATCTTACACAACTGATAGAAATAGTTCCATAAAACATAATCTCTATCTTTTTAGAGGTCAATGAATTTATAATTGGGTATTCCGAAATTTTAAAAAAGTTTTATAATTTAATAATTTAAACTCTATCGTAGAGCTCTTTAAAAATGCTGTATAGTTTATGGAATGTCCTGCTGCACTGCCACCTTTTTTCTAATATTTTCTGAATCGTAAAAATCTGTTCCATTGTTGATCCATTTCATTGAAATCCTCACTGATGATCCCCAAATATCTCTACTGCAAGTGGCGTCAATCTCATTACAAATATGTTAGATAATTTATTATAGCATGTTTATAGTAATGAGATATCTCTATAGTCATGACACACTGTTTTATCCCCCATTTTGAAAATAAGTATGAAAATGTGGTAATAGCTCATGGTTCCATACGGACCATAGCAATTTATGGATTTTTATTAACTAACTTTTCACCACCTCCCTTTATTAACTCTGCTGGTACTGAGTCTATACCTAGAAATTTAACTTCTTTAACTTCCTAATTTTTTATAAACGTTATATACTTTTATCATCCCTAATCAATTATCTAGCACATATAGTATATGTTTAGTGAGATGAGATGAAAGAAAACCCTGAAAATCCCTGTGAAAAAACACCAACAGAAGTAAATATTTACCTGTAAGAGGTTATGTAGAAACTATACATGTTTTACTGGTTGACCCAGAAAATGTTCTAGCTCCACCTTTACATATAGATGTTTCTAAGGTAAAAGTTTGTAAAACTCAAGAAATTGTAATCCTAGATCTTGGTATATTTTAATTTGTTTTTGTTACAGTTACATGTAGGTAAAGTGCTGTAACGCTCAGACCAATATTAATAGAAATATAACACTTTATTTTTTGTGGGCATCCCTCATCCAGCACAGATTTAGGAAGATAAAAGGCAGTAAGCCTCGTTCTGAAGCATTAAAAACGTTTTACCTACGCAAGTTTCCTAGAGAGGCCTAGTCGTATGCCACAGCCGGTGAGGGTTACACCTCTTTACTTCTATGTTCCTTGATAGATTACCTGTTTCATGAGAGCTACACGATTTAATAAAATCACTGTTTTTTATTTAGGATTTTAATTTACAGTGTTTCTTTGTTAAAGGATCTGAGTGATCTTAACGTTCAAGTGTATTTTATTTAGTTCATAATGTCTCGATGATCAAACAGGATTCTCAAACTAGCCCTGCAGTCAGTGAATAATAATAAAAATGTACAAAGTGTGAGTGGTTCTATAAGTAGTGTAAATAATCATTGTATAGAGCAAAGTTTTCACTCCATTATACCACTAAATGTGGTTATTTTTACAACTTAAAGCATTCAGTTAATAGATAGGAAAATGAATATTATTGATCCGTATCTAGAAAGTAATATAATTATTGTTGACGAAAACTGCACAGTACTTTAAGATGAATATTTACTGAGTGAACACAATATTGGGACTATTAATACTTTGGACACAAATTTAGAATTAAATGAACATAGTACACAAACTTTCAACCACAAGAACTCAATTATTTCACCTCTAAAGAATTTTATGGAAATGATAAGAGTGAAAAAGTATCCTGCAAAACTTAAAATATTCCTGAAGTCGTTGTTTAAAATGCTACCAGATATAAAGAAAATAGTGTAGAAAATCTATCAGTTATAGGAGAAAATGAAACAAAAGATGATATGGTTGATAAAAAGGAAAACGAAGAAAAAAATCTAAAGCTTGTATTCAAAAGAAAAATAAGCAAAATGGGAATACATATATAAGTAAAACTAATCAAGTTATGCCATCAACAAATTTAGTCAGACCCATCTGCCCACGGGAAGTATCAGAACAACTTTACAAAAATTTAAGGTAGAAGGGCAACAAATCTTTGAATTATATTACAAATTAGACTTTGAAAGTAAAAAAGATTTTTACTATCTTGTATGGAAGAAAACAAAAAGAAAAGAATATATATACAAAGAACAGTGAAAGTAGAAGAGGTCGATCGCTTAGTTATTATTTGTCCAAAGGAGGCGGCAAATTTAAAGTCTGTCAGCAATTTTTAATAAAGACACTTGATATTAGCCAAAGGATTCTGCAGTATTCATTTGACAACAAAACGAAAATACACACACCTAAACTAGACATGAGGGGTAGGAAAGAGCCTCTAAATAAGACTTTTCAGGAAAGAAGGCAAATTGTTGAAAAATTTATAAAATACCTTTCAGCTGTACCCTCACACTATTGTCGCCAGAGTACAAACAAACTCTATTTACCGGTGCAGTTTAAAAATTGGGCCAATATATACAGAATATATGTTACTGATTGTTAAGAAAAAAAATAGATCCATTAAAAGAAGATGTATTTCGAAATAATAAATAGTTTAATATTGGTATTCACTGCCCGAAGAAAGACAACTGCTTAAAATGTGAAAACTTAAAAAATAAACAAGATGATACTCCTGACCCTTACCATAAAAAGCATTTAGCGGAAAAAGAGGTTTCTAAAAAATTTTGATCTGGACCAAACGCATGCTAAAAATGATGAAACTTTTTGTGGTATCATTTGATTTTCAGAAGGTACCAAATACCCTTTTGGATGGGAAAATATGCTTTTGTACTATAGTCGTAAATATTATATTAATAATTTTACTCTGTGTGAAAGTGGAACTAGAGATGGATTTTGCTACCTATGGGTATATAACGATGGGAAGAGTGGGTCAGATTAAGTTTGCAGAATTTTTTACAAGTTCCTGGCCATAGTTGAAAGTAGACATAAAGTGAAAATATAGCTTTGTATTGTGATAGCTGTCCGGGACAAAATAAGAACCGGCAGCTTTGGGCTATGGTGTATTATTTTATAAAACATTCGGAAAGTATAGATCCAATTACTTTGAACTACTTCATTCCCGGTTGGATTCAATCCAAGCGTGTATTGAGTTAAGTTACAGGAACAAAGTTATTTGGGCTCCATAAGAGTGGGCAACACTAATTACCAACAGTAGAATATCACCAAAACGCTACAATGTTGATGTCCTTTCTTACAATTCATTTTCTAACTGGAAATAATACCAAGAATCAGTTTTATCGGATACAAAAACCAAAAGTGAAGAAGGTGCAAAAATCAAAATACGTGAAATATGTAGACTAACCATTTATAAGGGTAATGATGTTGTAGGACGTTATGATAGTTTTAATTAATCATAAATTCCCATTCATTTAAAGTTTCAGGAGAAAAAAAGATGGTCAGGTGAAGGATTTAGACTTAAAATTTTATATTCAAACTGTCAACCCATTTTAGTTGCAAAGTACAAAAATTTGAATAATTTGTGTTCAAAAGGAGTGATCCTAAAACGCTATCAACATGAGTATAGGAATCTTCCAAATAAAAACAACATTCAAGATTGTTTGAATAAAATAGATGAATATGATGATGTGGATTAAATTTAATATTTGGTTTCCAGTAAATTCAAGTTATTCAGTATGTATTCTAGGCTTTTTAAATAATTTATTCTCCTTATTTTGTAAGATACATTTAATTCATAGCCTATGTGGGCATATGTTTCTGAGGGGAATTTTCCCCTTCTTCTTTATAACTGTATTATAAATATTGACATTTTATAAGTTTTCTAAATAATTATAATCCTTAGGACTAAAGTAATTATCTTCAATTTGTCAAATAAAAATGTATGCCATACTGTAGACATAACAAAATAAACAATAGATTAAAACAATGATAGTAATATACTATGGCATGTTAATTATTATTAATGTGGCTACAATTTCATGTGGCTTGCAGAGTTCTCCATAGTAAAACGTGTTAACACTCAAATTTTGAGTTTTTTCAGTATATTTAATAGTAATATTAATTCTACGTTAGTTATTTAACCACAAAAATAAGATAAAATGTAATCTTTCATATAAACATAGCTAGTTATTCATAATATAAATTGTCTTGGAAGAAAACAACAATTTTGCTCTCCTATAAAATTTTAAAAAAGTGGCTTACAACCTTTTACCTTAGAATCGTCGATATACAGACTGGTTTAGTGAAGAATTTCGTTAAGGCCTAATATAAATTAGTAAGTAGATTCGCCTATTATGCAGAAGTTTTTCTCAATAATTAAGATGCTGAACTTAAAGAAAGAACTATCATTTATCATTTGTACTTTTGAAATATGATCCATTTGAGACGAAGCTACACTATACTGAACTGACAACTTGGATTTCGTTTAAAGCAGTTTTGCATGAATTTCTTGGAAACATGAAAGAAAACAATTATGAATCTCTGCTGTAAGCTTTGCGTACAGTACTATAAATATATGTATGGGGTAATAAGTCTCTTTGAAAATTTATTTTCTAATTCAAAATTGGGTTTCTTACATAATTATTTGGGAGCTTTGTGTGATGAACATGGGGAATATTTTCACCAGGACATATCCGTGACGGAAGAGAGTTATAAAGTTCACTGGAATACTGCCATGATGGGAAATAATTGTGTATTTCTTAAGAGCGAATGCAAGACCTACTATTAGAAAAAATATCGATGGAAATTATTTATACTATATAGAATGCACAATGCGCCTATTAACTGTACTATAATATAAATTAATATAACTTGTATTTTAACATGAAAAAGTTATTGATGAAGATTGCATATTATATGTATAGTAATTGTATGTTACATAAAATTGGCAATTAATTAAATTCGTAAATTTTAGTATATATTTTGTTGTATACGTGACACAGAAAAATTAATAGCATTTTTGGAATCAGCTCATATATTTCCTTTGGAATCAACCTTTCATGTTCTGAAGGTGTGAAAAAAATTGCTGGCTAGTGTTTCATCTAACGTAAATATAATGACAAAGAGTAATTTCAATAATTTCACCATCATTCCACTGAAGATATTTTTTATACCTTCAATCTAAAATATGTTCTCATTGTTGCCGTTGTGTATCAAAAATGTTTTGTCTGGGCCTAAGTTGATCCTTCAAACTTTCATCTATACCGGCTCGTAATATGAAGCGTTGACTATATCTTTTTCATAACGTGTTATTACAAGTAACGAATAACAATCTGATAAGAGATAGTACCTAAAATACTAGACTCCTTAGAGCTGGAGTAATGTACAGTACATAATAAGACCAACATAATAATCACTTACTTATATCCACAGAATGGAACCAAGAGAGCGTTCCGCATGTTAACAATATATATCAATACGCATACACATTGGGCTTCCTAAAAATCAGAAAGGGATTATTTTTCTTTTTACTGACATGCTCTTTTATTGAAATAATTCTTTAGGTCCTTGATTGTGATTTACAAATATTAATGTGAAACAATTCCATTCATCTTGGTGTATGTCTACCTCGTCTCTAATTAGGACATGTAATAGAGATAAAGTATCTACTGGCTTGGGAACTACGCCCTAGTGTAGATCCCTAAGTGTTGATTTTTTGGGATAATAAAGATAAATTATGTGAGGAAAGAAAACTAGTTTCACACTTAAACTCGTTAAAATTGTTGCTAAACTTGATGATTTTTATATTTAGTTGAAAGCTACTCAAATACGGACACGTATAATATTTGCCTTAATTATCTAAGGAGATTATACTGATGGGATAGGATAGAAAGTGTCATAGGAGGAGTTGAAAATCTCATTTAAAACCATTAATACGCCAATGAGTCGATGTCGTGTAAGATAGTGAATAAGGACGACACCTTCTTGATGGTGGAATTCCTCATAATTAGAGATTTATCATGAAAATAGAAGCCCTAGCGCTTCAAACTATGAAAAGAATCTTCACATAACTTGGAAGGTTCTGTTTTGGTCGTAACAACATAGTAACTGCATTTTTGAAGGAATTCTAGATCTAGTTTTTTCAAAGCTTCAACTCATTGACAGAGCTGTGGCAGTTTGTGTGAAACGTCGTTAAAAATGAGCCAATTATACAATTTCTAATGCATTTAAATGAAATAATTCTCCTCAAAATGTCCATGGTATAAAGACTTGTTAGATAGTATATTTCAATTTAATTTTGGAGCAAACAATATTTGGAAATATTTAACCACTAGTTTTGTGGGAAGTTAGGAAATTTCTAATCGAAATTTTATTCTTGTTAAGATTTGTATTCAATTTTAATTTTCGAATCTTATATTTGAAATATTCGTATAGGACTTAAAATTTTAAATCCAAATAGATCCTAAATTAGGATTGATGGAATTTTATTTGAAATTTGAATATTTTAATAGAAACTATTAAAGATATATTATTTGGCTTAACTGTATAATTTTGGGAATCTCGTAATATTTTTATTTTAGTCATTACTTGAACACCGCTATTGATATTAGCTTTTATTGGACTCAATTATAAAATACATATAATTTATCCTAATTTTATATTAGGATTTTATAGCATTACACTAGAAATTTTTCTATTATGATTCGATTCAAAACATTCTATTTTTAAATTAACGGATTCATATTAATTTCAAGGTAATACGCAGAGATTCGAATTTGATTATAATTTGAAAATCTGCTATTCGCACGGACTTAAAAACCATTATTTTCATATTTCGGGACTGCTGAATGTCTACCATACGTATCAATATTCCAGAAGATGCCTCCTAAGGTTTCCAAATCCAAATTTGATTTCAAGCAGCTCACTACATTTACTAGGTCTAGAGAAATATAAGTTACCCCTGAAAAATATCAATTGAACTGTGTTCAAAATTTATTTATTTTATTGCTTCTTTTAGTGGTCCAATGCCTGGTATTGGCTGGTCTCTATAACATTAAGATAAAATATATCTTCTCTCATGGAAGGTTTACAGTTATAGCATCATTAAATTATATGATTAGTCCTGCTAATTGTTTTTGTCAGAAAACATGATGCACATTCGTATGCGTTCCGTTCTGTCCATTGGCTAGTAATTAATTTACACTACAGTATGATTTAATAAGATAATCAGTCTTGTAACTGCGCACTGATTTATCGATCAGTTTAAATATTGCTAAATTTGTCCCTATGCAATTATATGCCCCCCTTAAATTATACTTTTTGTATTTTAGAAATATATTTAAATAACTTATAGA
>CABFOW010000032.1:148986-183464 GCA_902141385.1 Timema californicum | reverse complement strand
CCCCCCAAAAAAAAATGCCATAACATATTTTATCATCAAGTTAAATTAATCAATGGGTAATTTTACATGACAGTAATTGTTTAATTTAGTGTATTATTTTAGCCATTTATATGAACCCTTGTATTTGAATAAGCATATATTTTAACATTGTTAATGGAATAAAAATTGCTATTTTATACTTTAAATGCAATCAATTATTCTTTGTTGTTTTGAATAACTAAAGTTAATATAACACGTACCCAAATTATATCGGATATTGATTTAACATAGGAAGTTACTCCTAATACTACACAGCCAGTCCCAAATCACAGGAATTCTTACGAATTGTGTATCAGAAGATCCCGGGTTCGATTCCCGTGTCCAGGTGTCATTTTTCAATTTTCAGAATATGATATCTAAAAGGTGTAATCCTCACTAAAATGCATTAACAATAGTTTCAGCTATTTGTTTCATTATTTATAAAGAGTAAACCCCTTCTTTAGCCCCATCAGGAATACAACCAAGGTTCTCCAGCTTTCTTTTTATCAACCTCACATTATTGCTGGCGCAACATAACGTGGCACGTCAGTATCAATGCACGCGCAGAGAGGCTCATGTGTCTGGTGACTAGTCTCACTGATCACCTCGTTTAAAGATGTGTGTTTTCAACCAGATAGGGCAATTTACTTTGATAATTACTGGGCGTCAGTCTTCATGGAAATTTGTGAAGTGAACCTTTCAAACGCTCCGGAATTCGAATAAGCTTCTCAAAGTGTTCAAATTATAGTGATGAGGTGACCATCACTACTGGTTGCAAAAGGTCTGTGTTTACAAGACTTGAAATTCTAGACGCTTACATGGAAATCAGGGAGAATCGACTAGACGGATGTAGTTGATTTTCAAATTATTCACTTGTTTATATAAACACGGCAAGTTCCAGAGCCATTTAGGCCTGTTTACACCCAGGTCTACACTGAAGCTGTATTAGAGAACGAAATTGGTTTTAATGAGACAGCAGAAATTTTGTTTGTATTTTTTAATGGTTTTTAATTTTTTAGTATAGGCTTCTATTTAGTAAAAGTAATCGAATCGAACTTAATTGCAAAATGAATAAATCTTTTTATTTTTTACTACTCTTCCAAGCTACTCATATATTAACTCAAGGGGAATAGGAATGAGGAATGTATACCCTAATTGAGGGTGTCGGGGAAAAAATATGATAACCCTCATTTTATGAAAAAATGTGTTAGCAATGATTTCTGATAGCTTACCTACAGAACTAAAAGTTATTTTTATAGTCAGTCAAGACCTAGAAGAGGGTAGCTAATATCAACTAGTATTATATTTATTTTTTATGGCCAGGTTCACAGATTTCACTGAAGCTTAAACAGTGAAAATATCCCACCTATATCCGTGAGGGCTATCATGATTTGGCACTGACCCCCTCAATTTTGGTAGGAATAAAATAAGTTACTTACTAATATTGTTAAAACCGTTTTAGCATATTCATTCAACAATTAATGTTAACCTGCAGTAATCGATTTTTATAGACACTATCATTACCAACAAAATAAAACCAATAATATAGTAAAATGTTAACGATGTTGGCCGCAAAGTAATATGTTTGAAATTTTGAAACTTTTCTTCTGTTCTTCCAACCAAATCAGGCTATATAGTAGAGAAAAAGTTTATTCACAATGGCACGGAGGAATGGCAGAAACAACTTATATAAAAATGTTTCCAGTACACTAAACAAGGACTCTAACCCTGAGCTCCCCGTCTAAGTTAAACCAATCTAGATGAGCTTGAATCAAGTTTGGGTATCCACAAATGTCAATTTATATTTGAAAAAGCTTTTCTAATATTAAATAATGTGTCGACAAGACAGGTTTATCTATTTAAGCACCAATATTCCTACTATAAACCTAAACACATTACTGGATTATCTTCAAATACCTTGAGGCTACCTACATTTTGGTTAAGCTCAATGCTGAACCTAAAGGTTAAAGCGTAACAACATTGATGAGCTCTCACTTGTTTTGAGACAGTCATCTAATTACGTGACGCCTAGAAATATTTAATATTAACTATACTGACACTCAATAAGGAGCTATAAAAGTATAACAGTGGTTCTTGAAGTTTGAATAAAATCATTTGGCAATGTATTAATGCTACACCCAAAAACTGAATGGCTGTGTGCTATCATCATTAGCTACTGAAACACCGCTATTGAATATAGCCAGATAAACAGATTCGTCAAATTTCACACCCTATATATCAAAAGTAATATTTCATTAATCTGGGTGTAATAATTAGAAATACGTTATATTAAAGAAAATAACAGTTTAATCAATCTATATCCCTATCGAACGAGAAGTTCCTTAATTATTTACTAGTTTACCCGCTGTATTTTTATTAGTACAATAGTCGGGTTTAATTGCTCCATTGCGGTATAATAATCCCAGTGATTTGGGTAGTAAGATCTGGTGCTAAATAAAATAAAAAAATCCCAGTGATTTTAGACGTTTTCAATCAATTTATCATAGACAGAAATAATTAAACACCGCAAATTAACAATAAAGATGAATTTCCTAGATTAGTAAGCTTATAAAGATGCTTTATGATATAAGTACTATATATACACATGCACCGTTGGGCACGCGGATAGAGGTATACATATCTATTTAGTTTAGCAGCTAGTCATACTTCCCGCTTGGGTTATACGCCTATGTAAAAGTTACTCTAATGTGTTAGAGATCAAAAGGGTTGAATTTAGAGGAAATATAACCACATTTCGTGGATGAAGGGTAGAAAATCATTTAAGAAAAAAAAAGCCCTCAGTACACCAAAGCAGGATCGAATACAGATCTCCCTGTCGTCGGCAGTCTAGTATATTACGAGAGTGATGGTCTAAACTATGCTGCCACTGAAGCTGTTATCTCTTTTCTTTCACTATGGCTAGGTGAAGGTCAAAATTTTAATCATGATAGGTGTAATGATGAACTTTTTCTATAATGGTCTCGAATTCTCCCTCCACACAAATGCGGGTACATTTCCTATCATTTCTATATTAATAATTTCTATCTTATTTGATTGTAAGATGTATATAGTGCTTGGTTGGGTAAACAAATGCTAAATCCAAAAACATTCCCTTTTCTCCTACAATCACAACCATCCTTCATTAACCAAATACCTATGTAAAAATAGATTATGTATTTAATTATGTACTTTTATTGGGATTGCTGTGTAGGTCTTATTTTTTTAAACTTTTTTTCACACGTAGACTATGTAAATATAGGTTTAACTTTAAACAAATATAGTTAAATGCCTGTATAATTTAGAAAATAAATACAAAATTTGGTAAAAGTTTTAAAGAAGTATTTGGATAAATTATTTAACTTCGGGTGTATGTGTCTTTTTTTTTGGTTCAATAGGAATGAAAGTTTAATTTGTTTAAATATTATAGGTTTCTTGTATGGCTCTTACTGAATTCCGGGATATTTTACCCTTCGATATAAACAAATAAAAAAACGGTGTTAAGTTTTATAGATATCTCAAACTCAGAGCTGCCAAAAATAATATATTAGGGAGAGAGGCGTTCCAACCCAATAAATTTCACTAATTATGTTTTATTAAGTAGTTATCATTCTTATAGGCGAGTTCCTTTTCATTCCTATATGTTACTTATTTCTACCGATTATAAATGAAATAATCAATTAAAGATATACTTTTTCAAAAATAAACAGTGATACCCAACAATGTTATCATAAGTCTTTTTAATTGAGTAAATTCAAAAAATGACACATTAATCCGGGAATCAAACCTGATACCTTTGGCTTATCCCACGAATTATGGAACAGTTATGGAAATAATCTGTATCTCGATTATAATCGAATAAATTGTTTCAATAAGAGAGACCTGGCTCATGTCCGTAATTATAATCATTCATCCACCAAGCTTCGACTTTCATTTATCTAATTGTGTATTGCTAATTTCTACTGTTTGCCATCTTAGTTGAGTCAGTAAATAATTTACATAGGGAGTAAAGAATCAGGAGCTCTAATCCTGGCATGGCCAATAAATTGACCATTGCAGCAGTGATAAATCTGTGGTAAATGGACAAGTGATTATGTATGTTCTATAATTTACTTGTATATTGCTGTGGCTATAATATGTTTGTTCAGAAAGTGAACTGTATTTCAATCAATAAAAAACAAGGTTATTCTCAACAGTTTTATAGTTTTCAACATATGGAATATGTTTAAAAGATAATTAAGTAACTTTTTTTTAATTATATCATGCAATTTAGAATTCGCTCGATGATAAGCGTCCATACCCTAGGACCTAGATGTTAAACATCTAAATAGATTATCTAAAATAACCCCTTGAGCTGAATAATCATTTCAACATAATAAAATAATTAATCTTTATTGCATTTATAGGTTATACATTTTTATGTCGATCAATTATAAATAAATATAAGAATTTATATAAGAAACAAGTCATGTGACGTACATGTCTTTAAAGTCGATCACATTTTTTTGTAAAATAAAATACTTGTAAGTTAAGATTAATCCATTTAATTCCTCTAGTTGAATAATTTTGTAGACACGTAGTTAAAAATACTTTTTTTAAATAAACAAATTATATATATTATTATATATTAACAACCCCTTATTAAACCTAATCCTAGCCCCCTTTCCGAAAAAGTAACACAATTCACACCAAAAATCTAGCTTCTTAAAGCAAAGCCATACCAACACTTTTTACCACTTATTCTCATATGTTATAGTACATTATAGGCATTTACATATTAGTATTTACAAATTCTAGCCTTATCTTAGTCCACCCACAAATATAATACTAATCAATTAAGGATATCTAAATGTTGCTCAATATTGTAAGTGCCATATATGACGTTAATAAAAATTTTAGTAGAAAGTCTTTAGTATGCCTATACTTGAGGCCTGACACAAGCCCCAAATTAACGTAAATATTAATTTTAGTATACTCTTAAATTTACAACATATATGCCAAATATGATATATATCCGTGTATAAGTATATTTAATTATATATACAATACTACCACACGTTCTAAGAATAACACCCAGAGAAGAAACGCCAAATTGAATTGCTATTTCCCTTGTGCAAACAATTATTATGTATTTTAATTATAATTAATACATTTTTACTCACTATACTCACCTAAATACATTTATTCACACTATCGGATTTTTTCATTACTCTTACACATATCGCATAGTAATATATATTGTGCACCAAGATCGATCATTTAGTTTTGAACAGTATTTGAATTATTTTAATAATAAACTTATATAGAAAGATAAATGCCAATAATGGTTGATATTAAAAGTTAAATAACTGTATTAAGCCCAAATATAGTATTCTTTGAGGAAGAAAAAATCTGTTTGGTTCACCATACATTTCCCACATAATATTCTAGTGTTTGTGAGATCTACAGCATGGGCCAAAGTTCCAAGCTACGCTCATTTGTACTCTGCAAACATTCGAATATTCAGGTTAGAGTCAAGGTTTATGTACTCAAACAGTTATATTATCGTGATACATTAAGTCACTCTTTAAAATTTAAAGATATAACCAAGACCAAGTGTAGTAAACTCATTATTTAATTAAATTTAACTATTTTGTTTAAATTTCATAGCCATTTACTTATAGGCAAAACAATTATGGCTAGTCATTTTAATTATTTCGTTTTAATAAAAGAAATATTTCAAGAAATATTTAAATGATAAGTTAGCACTGAAACCGCTCGTGGAAACTTATAAATGAGTTGCATGCCAGCTATATAACGTTAACAATTTGAGATGTTCCTCACGGTAAAACTAATGTGAGATTTGTCTAGTCATTTGTCTAGTCACTATTTTGTCAAACTTATTGTTACTTGTTAAATTAATTCTATTTTTGGAACTTTTCCTCTAAATATTAGTATAAGAAATAATATAATTATATCTATAATAAGTTAGACCCTCATATTATTTAAGGTACAATTGAGTTTAGTTAAAAATATGTATTCCTAGTAGATTATTGAGATTTAAAAATAATTAGTTCATTTCAAATTATTTAAGAACAATAGATCACGCACCATTACACGATACAAACGGTAGTTAACTCCAAATTTTAATATCAAGTAGTACGAAGCCTCTAAATGTTAAGAATATCTTAGTATGGTTAAAAAGTATAGAGACCATAATGCTATATTTCAAGTGATATTTGTTTTAATTCTTCACTTTTACGAAACAATTAGCTTTAGAATTACAATATCTGAATATTTAAATACTTTTATCAATGGATTATTTTGCAGAAGTAAAATTAATTCGAAACTTATTATTTCCACATATGACAAGCTATATGATTTTAGATAACATTCCTGTCACTTATTGCCAGGGGAACACAGGTTATAAAAGAAGAGTCGCATAAGCAAACTAAATTTCAGAACCCCTCATTAACTTTTGATATTATGCTGATGGGTGTGTGCTTTTGCCAGTGGAACGGCATTTCGTGGGACTATAGAGCAGCCTACCATGTAATCTTGCAATTGCGGGATGAATTTAGAACAGATTGTTAGCATTCCATGGGTGTTTACTTTTTCTTCATAAAAAGAAAACTTAGGGCCATTATAATATCTACATAATCAACATTTTGTAGATTTACACTGTGAGCGACATCATACCAAAACATAATTGCTAGCTGAATATTTTGTTTATAGAAACTAATTTCATATTTAGAAATAATGGAGATGAAGTATTTAATAATACTACGTGTGGCTTTTTTATAAGATATATAATGAAACTATAAATAACATAATTATAAACTGATTTTGATATCTCTCTTCTGTTTTATACCAGTTAAATAAAATATATTTTTTCTGCTCAGTGTAGAACTTACAAAGTGTTTAATCAAACTAGTTGACTAAATGAATATCTAACTTTACTATTTCCCGAAATAAATACAGACTATTTAATGTGTCGATCTAGGGGATACGAGAAAATGCCAGTGTTTTAGTAGTTTCTATAGTAAAAAAGTTATTGTCAAAATAAATCAAACATTTCTTCTATTCAAACATAGAGTTAAATTTGTATCACATGGTGATATCAACAGTGGTTAACTGTCTGTCATGGGTATCCTGTAGAGGTATTATCTTACAAATTTTTTAAATGAAGAAAAAAAGTATCATGAAATTCCCGGACAAACCTGACAGATTATTCAAGAAATGTCAATTTTACCATGTAAAGAATTGTTAACTCTATGTTCCTACCGAAGCAATATTTGATTTATTTTGACTAAAAAATGTTTTTATATAACACTGATCTTTTCTCTCGTTCCCTACATCCCTTACTTATTAATGGACTATTGCTTTAATAATTTGTATTTCTACGGACCTTATTGAATTTCAATATTTAGTAATTTCGTATTAAAGTAATGTTTGTGGATTTATGCATCTCAATATTGTGAGTGCCATATATGATGTTAATAACAATTTTATTAGAAAGTATTTGCCTATAATTGAGGCCTGGGACAAGCCCCAAAATAACGTATACATTAATATTAGAATACCCTTAAATTTACAATATATATGCTGTGTTAATGATTTATGATGTTACTAATGTTAATCTTGTTTTGCTTCAGATGTACCTGTGTGCACTAGCACTACTGTTGGTTGAATCAACTTACGGTGGTTACGTCTATGGAGGTAGCTATGGTCCTCAAGAATTCTACTCAGGATACAGCCGCTACTCCAGCTACCCAAGCTACAGTGGCTACCCGTCCGACTATTCCAGTTTCCCCCTGTCCAACCACGCTAGCCATCCGTTGTCCGGATATGCTAGTTATCCCACGTCAGGCTACTCGGGCTATAACAGCTACGTGCAACAGGAGCCCTCCAACCCAATCTTCACAGTGTTAGTGGAGCAGCCCTACACTGTCACCAAGTCTGTCTCTTCAGTACCTCTGATAGTGATTCCTCAAGATAGTCTTAACATGCTCCAGGATGGTCACATAAGCTCCATTTCTCCGACCAGACCCGTCGTCATCCTGCCCGCGGTATGTTGATTAGTCTAAGCTTTTTGTATGTATGAATGATCTTTTTTTATATATAATATCACTCCTAAGAAGGAATAAATTTAATTTGATGGAAATCTTCCAGATTCATAATTTATAATTGATTGTGTCCATACACCAAGAAGTGTGTTTACAGCATTGTTTATTTAAAAATTCAAATAATCTACAAACATTTAAAGCAAAAAAAAATATTGAAATAAGATTTCAATCTGTTGATAGTTTGTTTTCATTAAATATTATTTAAACATTTTGGTAGCAAGATTATGGCCATTAAAGATTTCTTATATTAAAATTACAACAACCGACAACTTACCACCCAGAAAAATATTTAAAATAATTCCATAGTGATACATTTTCAGTGCAAATAATTGTCTATGTTCAAACAAGTACAATCGGAATATAGCACTCATACCAAAAGGCTAGTTTTCTATTATTAAATTTCCATTTTTATTAAAATGTTCATTCAACTTTATATTTGTTTTTAGGTGAGCGAATAATAATGTTTGTATTTTCATTTTTTTTATAAATGCTCCCTCTTCTAGTCCTTCTATAGATGGTTATCAGTGGGTTGAGGATCCCACAGAACAATCATTTTGAAAATATTTTTAAATGTGTTTTTAGTTCATAACTAAGATTGTATTGTTACTGTGTTACTGTGTTTCTTTGTTGTTAATTTATCTTCATTTAAGCATATCTTGTGTTTATGTATACTTATGATATGTAATATAAGACATTGTTAATTAATAAAAATACATTTATGAGTCTTGTATCTATAAGATTTATTCAAGAATACGGCATGTTATATTTCAGGGCCAGGAAGCAACTCCGGCTGTGAGAGTGGTTTTGCGCAGGCCAATGCTAGTGTCCTCTTCTCAGAGTACCATATCCTTCCCTTCTGGTTTCACCGTGGTGCATGATGGACTCCGAATGCCAATTCCAGTGGGTGCCGTCATCGCTCCTGTCCCTACTGGCACCTATCTTACAGCTTCCAGACCGTATGCTGTGAGAGTAGTGTATGCAATCCCCACTGGTCCTCTACCTATGCAGTACCCCTTCTTCGAGACAATACCCACCAGGTAAGATATGGAATTGAACTTACGCACCACTCTCTCAATATGGTGAAAAACATATATTGGGAATGAAGGAAAAACTTAACATAGCTAGCATGCAAAGTGTACCTAGGATACAGCTTCTTTAAATATAATTATTTTATTCATAAACAAAAGGTGAGATTATTAAAAGGGTTATGTTAGGGAAATAAAACAAAATAGCAAAAGTTAGAATATCAAGGAACTTTATTTAGGTATTAACAAATATAAGAAAAGTTATCATACAAGGGCAAATTTAGTGAAAGATGAGATTAGTAACATGATGGTGGATACGATCAAAGTTTTGAGTAGATGGAACGACCACTTCTGGCATATTTTGAATGTTCATGAATAGTCCTAATAGTGGGAGGTTGTAGAAATTCATACTGCTAAACTACTAGTCCCAGATCTAAGTAGTAGTGAAGTCAGAGAAGCTATTAGGAAGTAAAAAAAGCATAAATCCTTAGGTATAGCTTAAATTCAAGGAGAGTAAATAAAGAGAGGCGATGAAAAGTTATTAATATAAATTCGTAAACTGCTATGCTCCATATAAAAACATGAGGTATTGACACAAGAATGGAAGGAAGTTATTATAATACACATTTTATAAAAAGGGGGATAAAACCAAGGGAGTGACGCATATGTAAAAGGAATAATAGTTGGGGATCATCAGTGTGGATTTAGACGAGATAGATAAAAAAAATATAACTTTTAACTATTGGGCAAATATTATAAAAACAAGTGGAAACACAGCTTGACTTTGCATCAGTATTATAAATAGATTTTAAAAAGGTGATGATCTGTTAAAATAATATATATATATATGTTAGTTGTTTTTCTAGCACTACGTCATTCTATCCGTTTAGAGTTTGCAATTATGTACTAATTACGCCAATGGTTTTAGGGATTAGGAAGGTGTGCCTTTATTTGCCTAGAAGAAAAGTGTAAATCTATCTTGGGAAAATCACTCCCAGTACACCCAGCCAGGATTTGAACCTCAATCTTCCCGTCATCGAGAGTCTAGTATACTGCAACGCTAGCGCGTTAGACCATAGGGCCACCAAGATGGGTGAAATGTTATTTAAGTTTGGGACACCAAAATAACTTGTCAACCTTATTGAGGTATGTCTTACTGAGATGGGTGGCAGGGTACGGGTTGGATTTCACTTCTAAGATACTTTCGGAATAGATAGTGGATTGAAACATTGAGATTAACTTTTCTCATTACTTTTTAATCCAGCCTTAGAGTATGCTATTAAGGTAATGCAATAGATTAGGTAAGGGATGACTTTATATAGTAAAATGCAGTTATTAGGATACGAAGGTGATTTAGCTTTGTTGAGCAATAGTAAGTAGGATGTTGCAAGACATGAAGATATTTTATCAGAGGCTAGTAAGGAAATATATTAAAAGGGAACGTGGAAAGGATTAAGTAAATAGTCACGGACAAAACACGTATTGGGGAATATAATTTAGAGAGCACTGCTAACTACATATCATTTGACTGGGTTAATGAAGTTTAAAATTTAAAAAAAAATTTACTAGCAATAACAATATTAGAATTGAAATTAGAAAATAATACAGTCGGGAAAGGCATGCCAATAATTTGTTGTCATCTCACCTGCTGTCCAGTAATGTAGAATTTAGAATATACAAATAATAATTTTATCAGTTGTTTTCTATGGGTGTGATGAGATTTTAGAACCTTGTTCAGGGTACTTAATGACACACCCAATTGTAAGAGACCAGTCTGAAGACCTAGACGCAAGTGGGAGTTAAATTTGAATTGACCTGAAAAAGGTATGGAATAATGAGGTTGACTGGCTAGAATTAGTTTGAGATAGGGATAAGTGAAGTACTTTTGTAGTTGTGGCAATGAATTTCTGAGTTCTTAATGCCATATAATAGGTAAGTATATTCAACAGACATTTAAATATTTATAATAGAAAATATACATTCACACTCAACTATCTATCATATAGTTCGTAAGTATTATAAATGTTTGGTACAAATGGTCTGGATAATATGGGCTTCAAACAAGGATGTTCTTGTATAAAATATATGATGAACCAAAACTAATTTAAAAAATATTGACACATGTTTTGGTTGAGTTTCAAATCATGGAACCTTAGGCTTCAAAGTATTTAAGGAACAAATAATTATAACTGTAGATGGTTACATCCATCAAAAGTTCGATAAGAAACCCATTAAATTGATTTTAAAAGATTTTGCTCCACTAGAAACATTCATCCCTAATATTTTATTTATGAATTATAGATTTTAAATCGGTCATTTTTATCATAGAGAATTAATTATAATTTTTCTTTTACAGCTTAAGATTTGTAATCATAATTTTCTCAAACATGGGTATCTTAGACATTAATGTTACAAACGGCAAGAAGTAAGTACACAAGAATGTTATTATAAAGTAAGAATATTTGTAGATCAACTCTAGCAAGAAACGAGAGTTTAAATGTATAGATATTGTGCCTGCCAATATGGTTTGCCAAAATTATAAAAATGTGAAAATTATGCTTTTAGAGAATACCAAATATAATATCTATTACTTCGTATAAACTATTTAGTTTTTCTGTTATATTTTGACATAAAACTTTAAGTTTGACACCGCTAGTTTAAAATGGTGTCCCAACAGCACACAAGAATATAAAATCAGATATATCAAGCTTGAATCACTTCTACTTGCCTAAAGTTTGGTAAAAATCTGACAAGTTGTTCGAAGTATACAGAAGCAGACAAACACACATAAATAACCAGATGATAGTGGGTATTAAGTATTGTCCCAAAGAAAATTATTACCACTCCTGTATAATATGTTCTAGGAATCAATTTAACTATAAACGACTAAGAAATATTTATACATTTTTAACAACCAATGTTTGGGGCAAAATCTGTCATATTATGTATTCTTTGAATGTGGAAACGCGCCTTTAAATTAATCATATGAATAATTCTAATGAATAGCGCAGTATATTCTAAACTAAACAATAAGATATTAAATATCAAAGGCTGGCAAGATTAATATTCTATATGCCAGTACAAAACAATAAATAAATAACAGAAACTTAATTATTCCCATTCGTTCTCATAAACAATCATATGAGTTGGTTTTCATCCAAAGATAAAATAATAAATTTGTTAACTGAAGGGGAAAAAATAAAAATGCTTTAAGTAATAATATATTCGCTTCACTTCCTCAAGTCAATTGCCCACCATCAGCTCCTTATGATAAAACATGTAATGTAAGGAAAAGTACTATTATTTAATAAATAGGCACCAATTTATGATATTTTAAATTAATTGACAATTTTATTGTGGCAACATTCTCGGTCCTCTTGAATTTTTATTAAGGTAACATAATGTTATACTAATCTATTATTTAATTATAATATACATTTGCCTTTAAATTGCTAGTTCACCAATATATAGCCTTCATAATTGAATTCATGATTAAATGAATATATATATATATATATATTTCAAGATCTAAACATTTTGCTCAGTTTCAGACATGTATATTTATTGGTCCACATAGGTGACCATGTGGACCAATACGTCATTAACGTCATGAATGGTTCACAGGTAATATGAGGCCAGTCTCAACTCTAAGTCTAGTGTAGTGAGGTGAAAGTTCCTAAAATAATTCCCCATTCCCTTGGTATGCATTTGGTTACACTTTCCCATCCCTGCCCCGTTAGAAGGAGTATATGAATAGTACTGACTTATATCTCGCTTACAATGAAACGTTAACCTTTAGCTTCATTAAATACACTTTGGTCCGTTCCAATAAGCTACGACATATTGGAAGCAAGTTACATAATCTTGTTACATTTCAGGGTAGATAAAGGATAGATTTAGTCTTAATACATAAAATGAGACCAAAAATGTTTCCATAGCTATCTAAAACTGGTCAATGAAAAGTACAAACTAAGATTATGTTTTGATTGCATTTCTAGCCAGCCCAACCAAAATTTCAACAAAGTGACCTCCACGGCTGTGTCCATCGTAAACCCAACTTCTCCAACGAAGCTGCCTGCCTTGCCATCAAGACCCCAGCAGCAACCACCTCAGTTTGGTTCAGTCTTTGCTCATCAGATTTATGGCAATGACAACAACATTGGTCTGGAGGTCAACCGACCAGGTGCTCCTGTTGTTACCATCCTTGATTTCCCATCTTCGGTGGCGACCCCCTCCGTTGTGTTTTTCCCCCAGACTAGCCTAGATGAAGGCTCAGAGCTGGGTAACCGCGAGCCACCCCAGGCCGCTGCTCCTGCTGGCATCGTGCAGTCGACTGCCCCTCTACCCAATTTGTCAGTGTTCGTCAATTCCAAGGAGTCTCCCGTACTTCAGGCTATCAGGGACGAGGCGAACAAAAACCAAGATCATCAGGATGAACAGCTCAGCGCAATAAGCAAAGACAAGATTCCAGAAATTCTTTACAACTAAATTGATCAATATCTAAACTAATATGATCACCTTTAAATGCCTTATTTAGTAATGTGTTGTTATTCATGAATTTAGGAATAGCTTCTTGTTTAGTAAAAAAAGACCTACAAAATCCATATTCTAATAATGACTCACTTTAATTGGTTTTAACTCTCTTAGAGTGGCATATAATAAATAAATAGTTGAAGTTTTTCATTAATTTCTCCTAAGGGATGCGAAATAATTAATTTTTAAATTTAATATTGCCTTGACAAACAAACAGTCAACAACAGTGTATATATGTATATAAACTTGATTATATTTATTATTTAATCAAGGAAGCTTCCAATAATACACTTTCAAGAAAATACTAAAATATTTACGTATTTGTGTACTATATATATATAAAGTATGGAATCTTGTTCTTGCTAAGGATAAATTCATCTAAATATGGCAAAAGAAGTTATATTTAAGTCAAAATAGATGATAAATTAAGTAAAAACTTACTTCTTACTCCTGCTCCCGCTTAGGAACTAGCCTGCCAGTTTAATAGGTTTGTGTAATTTTTGTCCGTTTACCTTTTTATCTATTCTAATTATTTTCATAAAATCAAATTTGAAGAGTTATTAAAATTGTATTTTGATGGTCAGTAATATATACAAAATATGTAAATATATCTTTAACGAGCTATTGTGCCAGACAAGAATTCATGAATAAAACACATGCAAGGAATATGTGTGAATATCCGCTTAGTTTTGAAAGATTTGTCTATGTAAAGGAGACCAATTTATTATATTATCGTTGATTGAGCCACAATTAAATTGATCTTATTTTGATAAATGTTTTTCGAAGAAAGAAATCCCTGGTTTAATATGTCCCACAATGGATATAATAGAACCCCCCACAAAAATGATGTTACTTTATCAATGCATCACTTTTGAAACACATTAAATTAACAAGATAGTTTTAAAAGGTGACACACTCTCACTAATACATCTTCACACTCACCAGATATTTGAAAAATACATTCTGACAATAAGAACTGTTAATATCAACAATAATAAATTATATTGATTAGCATTTAGACCAAACAAAAAACTAAATTAACTAGTCGCATTTGTACACATTTTGAATGTGATCATGCCCAAGTATATAAACCAATAATAAGCATATTAATACGGATACGGGATATGTAGAAATGTATGATCTGCTTATGTTATATAGATTTGAATGTCAAATGTTACTTCAATATAATTAAATCCTAGTAATAATTTAAATAGATCATGGTCAATAAATGTAAATTTTTAATATGGTCGTTAGCTATAAGTTGGTTGCAGGGGAGCAATTATTATGTTAGATTATAATCCATTAAAGGACAGTTATATTAGTTACCATGACACACTTTTAATAATAGTGTTGAAAATGTGTCAAATTATAGTATCAACCATTGTTGAGTATTCTTATGCCAGTTAGTAGTTACCATTAATTCTAACATCTTAGAAGAAATATTTCTGGTCACGAAATTTGTATTCGCAAAAACAGTATTGATATTTTCAAGTAATACCTTTTGATGTTTGAAAAGTGTAGTTTAATATTATAAAATTATTTTTACTAATTATTGAAAAAGAAACATGGGTGCCAGTGATATCAAAGTTACCATGTACTACCATATTACTAATTAACATATCGATATATTTTATAATATCTTAATATTAACTAAATAAAATTTGTAATTTTATATTTATTGTTGTTTTGATGAAAAGGCATATATAATTCCTTTAGTAAAAATGGTTGAAATGTTTATAGTAAAGCAATGTTTGACTTTTCATTGACCCACTGTAAAATTTAAGTTCTATAAACACTATCTTACATCATTAACAATAGCAAATAGTACTCTCCATTTTGCCTGAAAGTTAGCAAGTTTACCTTTCATGATTCCATTATGGTGTATCTTATAAGAGATGGCCATATAACTGGTATTAAAGTTAAACGGAGAATATATATAAATGTTAATTTTTAACTTGTGGTCAATAGGTTTTAGGCTCTTTTTATAATCGGAATTTTAAATTTGTCTTTTAATTAAATACTATAAGGGTTTTCATTATTATGTATTTCCAGATAAAAAATGTTTCAATAAAGTATTGATAGTCTTCAAAATGTAAAATAATATTTGTCTGTTTTATTTTTGTCTGTTTTGTAGAAAATAATGCACACAATAAAGTGAAATATTGACAAATAAAATGTATTATATTTTATAAAACGATGAATCACGAAATTAATAACAGGCCAACTGAACTAAAAAACATAGGCAAAAAGAGTTATCCTTATTGCCTTGTAAATATACAGGTCCTAATAACAGTTTTTGCTCAAAATGAAAGTAATGAATATCGGTCACCGGTACCTTTATTAATAATTGTGGCCAATCATCACAATAAACTTTGAGGTCAATAGCCTTACACATTAGGGAAACACAAAACATCAAAATGATGAACTTCTTCCCAAGCTTGGCATCAATAGCAGAGAACGTATTTAGCTTGACTATTCTAGGGGAATATCCCACCAAACATATGTAGTCACTCTGGTTTAAAAGAGGGGATTAATAGGGATCACACGGGATATGGAGCACTAAAAAGGGAACAAGGCTCCAATTAATGAAATAAAAAAACATAATTCAAATTAGTTTGTTTTAAGTATATTTCTCAAGTATATTAATAACAAATGATTGTGTGATCATGGAAATAGTGACGTACCTAATCATTTACAATTATGATTCTAATAGTGTACTGATCAAGTACTTATTTAATGATGAAAAATAGTATCTTAAATATATAGTAAGTTGTAGTACATAAATGATAGGCATATATTATAAAGTATTGACACTATACACGATTCATATTCGAGTATGTCATAGTTAATTAAAGTTTCATACACAATTTTTATTACAAAAATGAAGGCTAAACATATTAGAGATATATAGAAATGTTATCTATAAGCAGGAATAAGGTTAAAATAAATGTAATAAAAAACATATTATAATTAACAGCCTCTCCAAAAATAAAAGGCTAATAAATAATTTTTCTATTTTAATGGCTAGCTTGCATAGAACGATTAATTAAATTCCTATTAAAATACCATATTAATTTTTAAATTGTTCCATTAAGTTTAAAGAGGTAACACCAAAAGCTATTGTCAATCACCAAATAACTAATAATATTTAAATAGTAATAATACTAGATATTTAAGGACCCAAATAGATTATACATATAAATCGTAAAACACCGTGATCTTGAAATAGCAGCTTCAAACAACTTATAAAATAAGTATTGTCTTGGTGAATGTAAAAGAAGTTAAAGCATTTAAGGGTTATTTTAATTACAACTTTGTAAACATCCATTTTAACAAATATGTGATTCTATTAGTTTTGTATTAGAATATTGATTTGTGATAAATGATTTGTATTTGAAAGCCTTTTATAGATCGACTTGTATAACGCAGACAACAGAGCTGCCAAAAGTGTGGAAACTTTAAACTATATATTTCCAAGCTAGAAGCTTCGCTTTCCCCACACCATTAAAATGTAGCCAGTTCATCTGTAAATTAATTTTGGGAAGGTATTTTTACATTTATTTTAATCAGAAGCTTGCAGTATTATTGGTTGATGATTAGGATGTTAATAACCGAGGTATTCAGTTTTAATTTACTCGTGGGTACATGACGTAGAAAGCTTCTAGTTAGCCTTTCAGCTGGACGTTTATTTCTTTGGGACTGTATTTAAGGTATAAAAAGTAATAGTTCTACTGAAAAAAGAAGTCAATGTTGTAGTTTGTAAAATAATTAAACTGAATAACTTTATATGGTACTACACTTTACCAATGAAACCGAGAATAGGGAGATAGTCGGAGACATATAAAAGTTGAATCAAATTTGAGGCATGGTTAATCCTTTAAAGATCGTCATAAAAAATATTATTATCTATTCATCGCCATAATTTACAAATCCAACATATACTTGAAAGGCTGAAATAAAAAACATTTGTAATGTTATCCTATTTTCAAACAGACACATAAAGATATATTAGTATTATAGTAAAAACCTGATAATAAAACTAATGTTATCATACATACATACATACATACATACATACATACATACATACATACATACATACATACATACATACATGCCATGTGGCCATTTATATTAATCTTATACATTTGTTTCACTTGTCGTGAATTAAAATAGGTACCCCTTTATGACCTAAGGTGACACTCACCTCTCTACACCAGAGGTTCCCATTTTTTTTCCCAAGGAACCCTAATTGATCATACTTTTATTGGCAGAGCCCCATTTTGATAATAGCATAAGTGATTGTACCTTGTAGTGTAGTTTAAATAATTTCCTGTTTCACATGAAAAGAAAGAATAACTATAAATAAAAAATAATTATTATAAAACATTTATTGTATTAAAAAACCAACGTAACTATTTAATGTGAAGAATGAAATTTTTTCACATATTTACTTATAATAGCACTAAAATTAGGCTTAATGTCTGACAATTGAACGTGAAGATCTGGAACTGCATCAAATCTGTTTCTGTACTTGTTTTTGGTGTAAGCGTAAGCTGAAAAACCAGTCTCGCATCGGTAAGTCGTCACAAACGGAAGCAGAACCATAATAGCCTTCTCCACGACTGCAAGGTATTCATCTTTAAGTCCAATCTAAAAGTAATTTAAGTTAGAATCTCCTAATTCGAATTTTTGTTTTAGAAGGGATGAACACTTAATGTCAATCAAATTCTCATATTCTGACACAGTTAGCATCGATGGTTGGGTATGATTTGCGAATGGATTCTGTACCCAGTCGATGTCCTGTAACTTCTCCGGGAAATACTATTTCAAGGATTTTTTAACGTTAATCAAACGTTCAGGTATGTTTTTTTTCCACATCTGAGGTTATTTGCAACTCATTTTCTTCCAGCAAACCATTTAACAGAGTAAAACTTTCGTAACTTTTTTGTTCAACATATTAGATTCAGAAGCTAAGTTTGTTTTTAAGTGGAGATATTTTATCTCTTACTGTAAATGTGGTTGTGTTTCTTTCCTCTAAGGACTTGCAGATTACGTTGAGTTTATCGAATATATCGGCCAAATAAAAAAAATTAATCAACCATTGCTCATCGTGCAATGGTTCAACAAGCGTACTAACGCATGAAGAAATGGGTTGTTTGGTGAATAATATATTAAGCTCATTGCGCAATTCAAATAACCTGGATAAAACCTTTCCTCTCTAAAGCCATCTCACTTCTGTGTGTAGAAGAAGTGATTGATGCTGACTTCCTACATCTTCACACGCTTTTTTAAAAGCCTTGACTGGAGTGGGTGTGATTTAACATAATTTAACATTTTTACGGCTAGATCTAGAACTTTATTTAAGTCGGATGGCATTTTCTTCGCAAGGGCATGGCGATGTAAAACGCAGTGACTGCTACTACATTTAGGTGCAACATTCTTTATTCTTGTTAAAGTTCCTTTTATTTTGCTGGTCATAGCTGCAGCTCCATTGCTGCACACGTTAATACATTTCTTCCAATCAATATGCTGGTGTTGACTGATGTAACTATCAATGACTGTAAAAATTTCTTCTCCAGTTATGTTGGTCTCTAAAGGTGTACAGAGTAACAAATCGTCTTCAATAGATCCTCCGCAGGGGTATCTCACGAAAACAAGCAATATTGATAACCCGGCGACATCTGTACTTTCATCAAGTTGTATAGCAAACATCTCACTGTATTTTAATCTACAAATTAATTAATTTTCAATATGGTCTGAAATCTTATGGACTCGATCAAATATTAGGTTGTTGGAACACTGGACTGCTGCAACTTTCTTCGTTGCATCTTATCCAAGTACGCAGCTGACGATTTCTGTCATACATGGTTTTATTAAATTTTCTGCAATCGTGTGTGGTTTATCAGCACGAGCAATTCTATAACTTAGCAGGAATGATGCTTCTGTTGCGTGTTCCTTATCTGTTTTTACATATTAGTGTAAAGCAGCCACACCAGTTGTATTAACTTCTTTGTGTCTTTCAAAAAAACTTAAGCTTTTATCCTTCAGTTTGGGGTAGTAGGGTTCAAGATGTCGTTTAAGCTTTGCAGGTGCCAAAGAGCTATTAAACAGAATTTTGTTGCAAATAACGCATTGTTCATCCAGATTCTCAGCAATTCCTACAGGAATAAATCCGAAGGACAAGTAGGATTTGTCATATTTCCTCTTTTTTGAAGCAGTTCTTTCCTGAAGTTCAGCCCTTTTGTTGGTTGGTGTACTTTGTCGGTCTTGCCCAGGACAAGAGTCTTCCGTATTTACCGTACCCTGGAATAAATTAACAAACATTAATAATAACCAACAACAAAATTAATACCCATTAATAATAAACAACCAAAACATTAAATTAAATAAATATTAATAAACAAAAATTAAGAAATTAATGCGTGTAAGGTGAGTGAGTAAGCCAACCAGTTATTGGCTAGACTGTATTAACAGATTGACTTTGATAATAATAAATATAACTTTCTTACAGAAAAACCAGCAACAGCTTCTTCTGAAATCTTTTCAGTAGACTCTGCTGGTGAATATGAGACAACACTTTTGCCACTTGCGAGGTGACTTTTTAGCTATTTGTCCATTATTATAAACTGAAATAATAAAAAATAGAAAAAATACTCACAAGTGGGTTAAAATTTTAGTATAATTGCATTTTACATATTTAAGTAGAAATAAGAATAACTTTGATTAAATTAATAATTAGTTAGAACAAAAATAAAGCTATACAAAAGGAACATTATTATAGCCACCTATAATTTTTAAAACCTACCATTCATTTCACAGAAGTAAAGAGGTCGGTTCGTTACAGCTCTACTACGAATAATCAAAAACCTACTTGCGGACATCGAAAATTCCAGATTAAAACCATAGGAAAAACTATCACTGCAATGTCTTCTCTTTACACCACATACGTAAGTAAAGTTTACGTCGTAAACACGTGCAGTCTTGTCGCGGTAACTGACAACTGGTGCGGGCTGCAATGACCGTGCACATGCTGTCTCGACAGGCACCCCCGCCACCCCACCCCGCCCACGTTGTTTGATTATATATATACCTACAGCGGCACAATGGCTCGGCGCGGTTATGTTATGACTCTTTTCTACGAATGTTTTAGTTAGTTCTCGGATGGAACTTGGAACCCCCTTTATCTTTCCACGAAACCCAGGGGTTCCACGGAACACCTTTTGGGAAACGCTGCTCTACACTACTTCATAGATAGTCTTTCAGTGTTTAGGTTGCCCACACGGGTGGCCAGTATGGATGGACGTTGCCTGGGAGTCAATCAAAATGAAGGCACCTGTGTGGATTTTATTGGCTTGAGTCACTCCAGACCAGGATGAGGGATCTTCGAACATTCACCCATAGCTCTAGAGGCCAGATACGAATGCCTTGAGAAACCAACACACATAGACCCAATTGACAAATCCGACACCTGCTGGAGGTTATCCCACCCCCTCTCCGGACATTACCGAATTTACTCTCCTATCTTTTATTGATTGGTCACAATTCAAATTCCTTTAAATTAAGGAATCTGGATAAGTCTATTCTTATCACCATCTATATAGTAAGAGGAACATTTTTTTAGTGAAGTTGTTTAAATTTAATTTTTTAAATTAGTATTTTGGAATCCCCACTTTTTATTTTTGACGTTTGAAGGAAAACAAGGTTTTTTTTAACATGAATGCACTGGAAAATAGTTTCAGAAACCTTTTTGCCCAATTAATAATAGTAAGAAATCGGGAGCCTTTTTTCACGAAAATTACAAAAAAATTTGTACCGCAATAGCTGGCACACCTTGGGACAGCTTCTGACATTACTGAAAACATCCGAAAGTTTATTTATTACTGCAGAAAAAGGGAATGATTGAGGAGTGTTATCATGTAAGCATTGGTCGCGCTGTTTTACGTAAAATATCATGTGATGAGGTACGTGTCCTTTTTAAAGTTTGGTTCCATGATAATNTTTTTTTTTTTTTTTTTTTTTTAGATTTTATGGTCTTATTTGTAAAGTTTGTGAGTTAAGATCACGTAAAAAGCTAGTTTACTCTTATTGTATTAAAATTGTTATGGTGTGGCATACAGTGGCAACTTTTATCATTGGTGATTCCAGATTCATAATGTGTTTGCTAAGACATTCTCGCAGTGTAGCCTCGACTTAATTATGTTTTTCAAGCAATTTAATTAATCTTCTATGTCAAAAATGATTAAAATAATGTATTTATGTGCGCCTCCCAGTAAAAAGCAAAAAAGATGATGAGAGGAAGTTAGGAAAATCTTATTTTATATTTGACCTAAACCAACTGACAATGAAGTATATAATTTGTTTGTAGGTTAGGGTCTCGCTCCTCCTCTAACTATTTTACCTCGCAGGACTAAATCTCACAGCTTAAACAGGCATGGCCTAGCTGCTGGAGTGTGTCTAAATCATATGAATTCACCGGAAAATGACTGGTTATTCTATGATAATGAGAACTTGGGATGCGCAACATGCAAGAAAGTTGTAAGTATATAAGTTGAAATAAAATAGGTATGAGAATGTTTAAAGAATGAGTAAATTTAAAAATTTCTTCTAATCGAGAAAATAGAAAACCACGGCAATTTTTTTAATATAGCTGCAGTGAAAATTGAGGAAAAAGCGAAAAGAGAGAAAGCTTTGATCAGATAAATAGATATAACAAGCAAAGTGTTTTGTACAGCTTACTAGGTGGAAAAAAGGAGTCAGTCATTCAATAACTTTGAGGATGAGTTAAATATGCAAGAGTTAAACGGAATTCAACATTCAACAAATTCATTTATCAATAATGTTAAACACAAATTGCATTAAGTAGGAAAAAGGTCAATAAGGCAAACCATTAATTTAAGAAGTAGGATTTCACTAAAAATTAATGAGTCAATAACACTTGAGTCTGAATTGAAATATATGTTTATAATTATTTATGTCTGAGTTCTGATTGAATAAATAAGTATTTAGGAGCCACTGAACCTGTTCATTGAATTGATTGAACTGGAAAGTGTAACTGTAAATTTAATATTCTCAAGCTTGGTGTCACACTCACATTCCCGAGGATTTACTGAATAATTTCTGAGAAATATTTTAATTTACTAGAATTGTGATGGAGTGCTGTCATGTATGAATCACTCATTGGTGTTGCAAGATCTTTTCAAAACAGTTCCCTTCTATTATCCCGTGTCACTGTGCAAGACACAGACTATAGTTGTCCCTCCATAATGCCGTAAAAGGAGTTGGTTTTATGAACAGTTTTATGAATTTATTGGTCAAGCTATATGTAATCTACCATGCATCTCCAAGAAACGTAAAATAGCTTAAGGCTTGTTTACAAATGCTGTAAGCACAAGTTTATAAAGTAGGACAAATTCTGTTTATAAGATGGCTCTCCTCCAGCTCAAACACTGTTGCCACGGATATAAATCATGAAACGCTAGCTTTACAGTCTAAGGCCACGGACACACACGACACTGGTAACGGAGCTGAAAGCGGAGAGCAGAGCAGAGCTTGCAATTCAAACACACAAAGAGCAATGGCGACGGCCACACAGAGAGCGCAGCTGACAGCGGTGCAGAGAGGGGATAGGCGCGTATAGCAGAGCTGGTTGCTGAGCGGACAATTCACTTTGTGTTTTGAGACTGGTTGGGGCGGATTGCATTATATTTTATGCGAGTTTTATTTAATATAGTAAAGTGATTTTAGGGAAATGGATTGCGAAACACTGATTTCTGAAGTTCAGAGTAGAATTCCTCTTTGGCAGATGACCAATCCTCAACACCACAACAGAGGAGTGCTTGACAAACTGTGGGATGAGGTGGCCCAAAAGCTAAATTGTACTCGTAAGTATTGTTTTTATCTTTAGACTTAAATAGTCTTGCCAATCTGAAGTAAATCTTTATTTAATTTCAAGTAACTCTTTTTATAATTTTAGTAATCTTAAGTTTTAAAAAATTATAATATAACTGTAAATTATTTATATGTAATTGATGTTTTTATTTGTACTAAACGGGTATTTTAAAATACTTATGTATTGATATTAATAATAATCGTACTATTTGGACTACACATTTTATTTAAGTATTTATTTATATTTTATTTATTAAATTAAAATTACCTAAAGTAGCTAGCTAAATTTTACTATAACTCGATGGCTCACATGACAACACAAAATAAAATATTTTGGCTATATTAAAGTAATAGGCACCTGTACATTATTATCTTATATTAAACTTAAGTACATTAATATACTAGTCCTAGTTACTTTATATTATTAATTATTGGATTGTCTCTGAAATAATTAGTAAAGGCTGTGCGAATATTTTTTGCTTGTACTGTAGAACTGTTGTTATTTCTGCGTATACACTGATTACCATCTTTTTGTTGGTCACTTACTTCTTCAATAGTTGAGATTTCTTGAAAGTGTGGGTCTCTGTTGCCATCAAGTGTTCTTACAAAATTATGCAAAATACAAGCTGCTTTTATGATTGATATAGCTAGATCCACATTAGTTTCTATTTCTTTTGCTAAAATTCGCCACTTAGCGCGAAGAATGCCAAAAGCACATTCTACACATTTTCGTGCTCTAGATAATCTCTCATTATATGCCATTTTTTCTGGTGTCAAATTTGTTCGAGGATATGGTCTCATAAGATAGGTCTTCAATGGATAAGCTTCATCCCCAATTAATACACAAGGTGATTCTATTAGGGAACCTGGGAAGCACTGTGGTTCAGGAACATTGAATGAATTGCTTTCAAGTAAATTATACAACGTAGACGCAGACAATGTTCCTCCATCACTTTGTCTGCCTGCCCCTCCAACTTCTATCACAATAAATTTGTCATCTGCATCTGCAACTGCCTGCAACACGATTGAAAAGTGCTTTTTGTAGCAAAAATACAATGACCCACTATTATCTGGGCACTTAATTTTACAGTGTTTTCCGTCAATTGCACCAAAACAGTTTGGAAAATCCCAACGAGTATAAAATTCTTTTACATTTAATTGTAATTGTTCTCTTGTTGGAACTGGCATATAATGTTCTTGAAGCTCATCCCATATTGCAGCACAAGTATCTCTAACAATTGCTGCTACAGTTGATTTTCCCATTCGAAATTCAAATGAAAGAGATCTGAAGGAATTTCCAGTGGCCAGGAACCTGAAATAGGATTTAATTATCTCATAACATTTTTGTCATTATTATTAACCTAATACCTAATAAACCCAATACCTGATACATTTTGTTTACTATTATATAATTTATGTTTTAGTAGCCTTTTTAAGATTTCACCCCTTTTGTTTTTTGTTTCAGGAAAAGATGCTAGAATGAAATGGAAATATTTGAGGGACCAGTTCAGGAAAGAACTTAATAAAATTCCTATTTCTCGTTCTGGGGATGAATGTAGCAATTATAAAACATCTTGGCCTTATTTCGAGATGTTGTTATTTCTAAAAGATCAACTTAATGCTAAACAAATGAGTGGTAACCTCCGCTATACACAGTCACTAGATGATCAGGATAGTAATGAAACTGAACGTAAAATTAGTGACCAAAATGAAACAAATAATGATGATTTATCAAATGAAGAATTACAAGAATCTTCTTGCACTACAGGAAAAAACATACACCAAACGAATATTTCATATAAAAGAAAAAGGTCCAACTACAATACAAGTGAAGTAAATGCAAAATTAGTGGAAATAGAGGAGCGAAAATTGCAATTACTTGCAAAAGATTGTGCTAACAATGACGAACAAAAGTCTGATGACTATCATTTTTTGGTCAGCTTATTGCCACTGTTCAAAGACTTTTCAAATATTCAGAAATTACGTGTACGAACTAAATTTCATCAAGTACTTATGGACGAAATATTACAGCAAACTAATTTGTCAGCAGCATCATCTCCAGGTTTGAGTTTCACTTCGAGTGGCACTTCTAGTAACACTCAATACCACAATCTTACCATGCCAACTACTAATGAACAATACCAGGTTCAATATCCACACTACAGTAATTTGGAATGATTATTTTAAGTAGACCTGTAACTGGTTGAAAAAATAAATATTTTGAAAAAATTATTGCTGTTTTTTTATAAGAACCTACCTGTTCTTATTTATATATTAATTTGATATGTTTTAACATGAATTACAAATTAATGTTTATGGTATTTTTCCTTAAACCCCTTAGGAGAAATGTTTGTACAACAATTATCTATATTCATTTTAGACTCAATAGAGAATATACACATTTTTTAATGGTCAAAATTTATAAAAGCTAGTTTTAGTTAAGTGAATAATTTCACTTACCTAAGGGCCACGATGAGTCTTTCTCTTGGTGAAATTGGTTTTCTCCAGCCAGTGGTTTCCTTGGATAATCGGTTTTCCAATAAAGATAATAGAACATCAAAAGTATTTATTGACATCCTCGTGTATTCAAAAAATTTAGTTGGATATTTTCGAAGTTTTTCATATAAATGATGGAGTTCTCCATAAACTTCTCGCTCATCGTTTATTTCGTGGATCCAGGCTTCTCTATGAAATGAGTTAATAATACGAAATTTTAAAGCTGTATTTTCAGCTAATATCAAACGCCTGCTTGACATTCTGTGGCTGTTAAAAGACTGAATATATTTTTATACGCTATGATATTCTTTGTGTGTGGCCATAGTAAGTATTCCTGACTGCTTTGCTCTCCGCTACCAGTGTCGTGTGTGTCCGTGGCCTAAAGAAGGCAAAAGAAGAGAAAAAAATAATTGAGATGTGTAAGAGGGCCAGCCCAGCCTCAGTTGAGTTCATTTTAGATCTAGACTGATGTGTGATGTTCTCTAGGAATTGGTAGAACTCAATCACCACCCACAAGAAATAAATACTGATTTTAGAAAAACTCACATCAAATTCAAGGATTTTATTAAAGTGTTTGGAAACTGAAGGCGATTTAAAGGTCCCAAATAAAAAAAAATCTTCTCAAGGCTGATTAAAATGTGAAGATTGGTGGTGTGGTTTTACATAATAAAGACAGATTAAAATAAGATCACTCATTTCATCAAATGCTTTTTATGAGTTTCAAGAACTTGGTCCAAAAATACTCCTTTCTTGTCGTGATGTGGAAATGGCAAGATTTGCTATCATCATGGGTACACAGCCGTATATTTTGCGAGTTTACATATCCGGATTAATGGAATCATGTTTCGTCAGTAAACCATGTAAGGGTAGGGTTTTCTTTAATTACATAAATACTTGTTAAATAAATATTTATTAAACAGGTATTTAAATATGATTCACTATATAAAATATTTTTTTATAAAACAATATTTTAAATATAAATTATTTATAGTATATAGTTATATTTGAAAAAGGTTTCTATGGTAAATAAATTGACATGAGCCCACATTTTATAAGTTGAAAAAATAAAATGGGGGGTTCATGTTTTATTATTAGTACATTGCATACAATTACCGTATCTATCAATAAGCACATGATTTACTAATATTAACATATTATTAACTATTATTTATATATTTTAATTAGTTTTTGAATTTAAAAAGTAAATACAATAGATAGTATTCCTAAATAGAAATTCAGTATTTCTAAAATAATCAAACGTACATTTAAGTTAAGTAAATTGATTAATATTCTTATAGATTAGTTTTTAAACTTTTAAAGTGTAGATACATTAAATATTTTTCCTGAATTTTGTTCAGTAATTCTAAAACAACCACATATACTGTACATGAATTGAATTAAGTTAATTTAATTGATTAAAACTCTCATTAAATAATTTTAAAGGTTTTAAAATGCAAAAACGTTAGAAATTGCCCTGTGATAGGAATTTTGGGGCTATAAAACAACTTATAAGGAAGAGCGACAGAATACTTACAGTGGAGGAATACTGTGTGCTCATGAAAAGGATCAATGTGTCTGGACTTTTCACAATGAAATAAATTAATTTTAACCATATTATGTGGACCAAGTGGTGTAAAAAGATGTATCCTTTAGATGGAACAACAGGAAGTTAAAAACTTTCTTTTTCTCAAGAATGCCTCATTCCCAAGAAATATTAAATAGTATTTAACTATACAAGATTAAGCACTTCGAATACAAGTCAGATATAAAAGCAGAAATAGTTTATTTTGAGTAAATTGATGGACTGGCCAAATACTTAGTTAATCTTAAATGTTACAATGAATCTCCTGGTATACTCCATGAGGGAGCATACACCACTAGTACTATTCCAATACATATGAAAAAGGGAATTAACTTCTTAAACTGACACAATATATTCCTGCAGAATACAGTTTTTCATGAGACTCTTTTAAGATGGCCTACAAAAAACACTCAGAAATAGTAAAGGGAATAAAAATAAATATGCTGTTAATTTATGTACAGATGTTTATCTGACGATTCTTAACAAGTTTTGAATTTGCATTTATTGTATCATTTAAAATAATATTATTAAATATCTCCTGACTGTTTATTGCATCTTTCATTATAAATATTTCGAGAACAATGTTTTTAAAATGTCTTAATTTGTAAAACAAAATGTGTATGTATACTATATTACTATTATTATTAGCACCACGTCTTAGTACCCGTTCGGGTTATACGCACTTACGCTAATGTGTAGTGGTAGGGTGATAGTGAGATGAAATGGAGGACCTGCAGTTTAACGTGGGATCCGAACCACGGTGGAGGCCTGGCATTCCCCACATTCTCAAATTGTGATTAATACACGTCTTGTCAAAGGTGAAGGAAGAGTTTGGTAATCAGATAGATCTGTGCCGAGACTGAGGATTGAACTCCGGACCCCAGCATAGAAGTCCGACACCTTACCCCTAGACCGCCAGGTCACCTATGTACACTATACATAACACAAAATAATATCCTGATGTGCGACATGTCAGAGTAATTTTACTTTCATAATTATTACATAAGATAATTGGAAAGTTAAAGAAAAGATTCACATGAAACATTGTATCGTAAATTCTCTATGAAGATTTTAGTGTCTAGTTAGTTTTTTATTCAATATGCCCATTTCGCAACTTTTAATTCAATTACACTAATGGCTGTTTGTTGATTTATATGATATAAGGAGGAAAACTATATTTTAAAAAGGCCTCCTAGTACACCTAGTCGTAACCTGAACCAGAACCTCCCCACCATTAAACCAAGATAGACGAACTTGACGTTTATTTCCCTTACTCACTGGTGCAGGTTTCATGTTATTATCTGGACATTTCAATAAACATCCCATACACTGTTTCTCACTCTGGGTCGTGTGTCGAGAGTTTGATAACGAATTAGCATGCTTATGGCCCATTCCATTAGAGTTTATCTAGATGTCTTGTATATAGTATCGAGGCCACACTTGAGGGGTAATAAGCCTACGAAACTGGCCCATGTTCATGTAGCGATACGAGGGATTATGAGTTATTCTTTTTGTATTTCAAGGTCATAGTAGCCATCGCTGTTTGTAAATTGCACTAATAAAAACTAGTAGCTATCTAAATGATTATTTTTAATGTATATGTTGGTAGGACTATGGCTAATACTAAAGGCCCTTTGCATATTTATTCAAATGATTCAGGAAACTTATTAATATGGGTACTAACATATTTATGTTGCGATAGTGGATTTTTTGTTTGAATGATTATGCTGTAAGGTAGCTAGTTTGTTTTTTACCAAATTCAAACAACTTTTAGGGTGCAAGGGGACTTACGTCCTAATAAAATTAGTTTAGTACAGCTATTAAAAATTGTGGATTTGTAAAGGGTCTAGCACACCAATATATTTAGTACGTACCTTTTAAAAGCAAGTGGGTTGGTTAACAGCTTAATGATAGTATTTTAGAACAGAGGTGTAAAGAGAAGAAGAACTATATGGACAACTACTCCCAGTTGCATCTGACAAAGATATGAAACCTGAACCCTCTTTCCCTGAGAATTCAGAATGTTACAAGCCTGACACTTTGGACCGTTGGGCCACTGGTGTGGGTTCTTAAGCGGGAATAATATCGTGCGTAATGATTACCAGCGTCAGAGGTCTTGATTTATTGTAAGCGTGTGTACATTAACTATAATAAATCAACTTCCATTTTATGTAAACAGTTTTCAATGTAAGTTATACGACCGTAAAACTATTATTTTTATTGACTCAACACTATGCACACAGCTTATTTTAACTGGATGCTACCAAGACTTACGACTGAAATAATTAAATTTTTTAAATAGAGCACTAAAAGATAAACTATGCCTATTTTCTAGGTCCAGATAACACTGTCCCTCTTCTCATAAATCCCCACGTAACTGAAAGTGAAGCTATTGTTATAGGTGCAAAGCAATAATACAGTGTTGAACTTGCTGTATGTTGACCTTCCCCTCCTCCCTCGCCATCCTTTTAAATACATCGGTTCGTGTGCACACCATTGTAAATCAAACTAGCCTGTAAAATATCTAACACTTCTTGCCTTGCTCAAAGCTAATTTATAAAGTGTCTATAATGTTGATGTTCCTTAACAAATCATAAATCATCTCGATACTTGTTTCAACTCCCTTGAAATGGGAAATGCAAAACTAATTTACTACACCTAACGCTAGTTAAGTGAGTGGGAGGAACTCATTTCATCGTCAAACAGCGTACTCAAATTATGGCTCTACACATAATAGCTCTCAGCATGTAGGATCTTTTTAGGTATTCCAAGCATAAGGATATAAACATATTTTTAACACCTATTCGAGTTATACACTAATATATTAATCACTTTAATAGGTTAACGATGGGAAAGGTTTAATTTAGATGATGTGTACTCGCATTTACATGGAGAGAGATTTGAAAACCAATCAGTAAAAAACACCCTCAGGAGGCCTACGCCCAACTGGGATCAATCCCCGAGCTCTCAGGCATTAACACAGTCTAATCTACTGTGAGAGTAGAGCCTTGTACTATGTGTTCAAGAGGCCTTTGGACTATTGTTCTGTGGTGGAATTGCTTATATGGCTGATCATCAGTAAGGAGATGGATCACAATAAGCGACAATGGTGGTAGCATTTCAATGATATTTATTTCTAATAAATTAACAAGAAAACTGTTTGACTTATTCGAACGGAATTTTCACGTCTGTAAAAGTGCAATCTTTAACTTAGCTAATAGCTTATTCATATTCACCCAGTAATACAAATTATAATTCAATAAAATAATTTTAAGTACATTGCATTTAGTAAACTAGGCCTATAATTAAAATTTGGGCTGACTTACTTTAAAACTGTTAACATTACATTACGACCCGTTTACTTCTATATTTTTTTTATTAACGTGAACCATAGGTTAAACATTTGTAACCACCTATAGTTCTAAAAAGATCTTGATTATATTATTTCAGGGTATAGATTAAAAATAATAATTTGATACTAGACTTAAAGCCTAGTAAGTATGCTCTAGAACAACTGTGTCGATTTATTTCAATTTTCAAAATGTCCCGAGACAAATTAATGATCTACAACATTTTAATATCATAAAATAATAATATTTAGCACCGCGTCTTACTACCCGTTCGAGTTATACGCTTTAAGTACTAATTACTCTATTGGATTAGTAATTGGGAAGGTTTAATTAGAGGAAGTGAACCCACATTTGCGTGGAGGGATAGTGGAAAACCATTTAGGAAAAACTACCCCCAGTTCACCCGACTGAGATTCGAGCCTCGATCTCCCCGTCCTCAGCAGTCGAGCTCAACACGACTAGCGCGTTAGCCAACTACGCCACCGAGGTGAGTTAATATCATAAAGATGTATTCTGTGACCTATCAGTGTAAATTTAAACCAGATGACTAATTATTTAGCTAACATTCGAGGCGATGTTTCAGAATGCCTTTATGTTTGTATGGATATGGTTATCCGACTTTAACCTTAAACGGCATGTTCTATTAACGTCCTTGAGAGAATATTTATTTTGAGTTGCGTCAAACACAATTATAGGTGTAGCAAATTTGAAATGTTCCATATAAAACTTAGGTAAAGGTGTTCTTGTGACGTGGTATTAGGCCTGAGAATTAGCTAAATCATCGTACAGTTTAAGAAAGAAGCTTGGTTAAAGTCCAATATCAAATCATCGTAGGGGTACATGACAGAATTAAAGTAGAGTTTAACAGAGAGTTGATATAATGATCTCACTAGCTTCTTTCCGTAGCAATCGTACTCTTACGTCCTGTTTGAAGGGAAAATATACCTTAGGGTCACTACCCCATCCCCGTGGACCTAATATGTCAGGTTAGGCTTGATGGGATGGATAGGTAGTAGCAAATAATTGTGAGGTTCGTTTTAATATGTTTTATTGAAATTGATTAATTATTCTATTGGATCAAAATGTGATGTAGGACTTGGAACTAATTGAAAAACTTTACAAAAAGGTATTCGTTTGGTCAATTTCCCTAATAATAACTTCATGCCCTGACATATCTTTGGTATTATAATACTAGCTGGTGTCAAACACCCGACCATCCAGCGCTGCGCTGTTGTTATCTGACTTTGAAATCAAAGATGGGTTGGGGCGTCTTCCACCGTACAGAACAGAAAATAGCTGTTAGATATTCTCCTCACAAGTTGGTACATGAGTATGTAGAGCACTCTAGACTATCCCCACTAGCAACTAGCGATCTTCTGTTTGGCCCGCCTTTCCCCTAAAAGGTCCAAAGACTCACTGTTATGAACCCAAGAATGAGAGGCTCCTCCCCTAAGATACTATTTTTGACAACACTCTATGTTATGCTACTTGGAAGAACAAACAATGTTTTTAAAAACATTGCCCAGTATGAATACTAGACGGGAGAGTTTACAGTGGGAGTTCTTGGCCTTTCGCCACTCTTATTTGCTTTAGTTTGCCTAAGGCTGCAAGCTATTGTTCATTCACGGGAGGAGCTTACCTGGGAAAGGTCTACTAACGAGATTTTTCCTACATGGTCAAATTTTTCATGGTCTCTAATTTTGAATACTCGTACAACCCTCATGTATGAAAGGGGAAATCAATGGTCCGTCTACTCTTGATGCATTTGAGCCTATTGAGTCAATTCAAATAATTCGTATTGATCTGAGGCACAGACCATGAAACTCTACTTAGTTCTATCTTAGAAGTTGTCTCAAGTTTAGCTCTTAGTTAGACATTTCTCTCAATTATCGATCGGGCAAGTGTTTGTAATTATTTATCGTTTACCAATACGAGATAATAGTCTTCTGCTAATAGTATGTTAAGTAAATCGATGCGTACGTTTTCAAGGTACGGTTGCTAACCTTTACGAATCGATTCCGAATCAGAGACATTTTAGCTGCTACGCTTGGTTGATCAATCTCTACTCCGTCGATCTCATACGCGATCCTAAAGAAGAGATGACGTATACCGTTATGTATGGTTCTCAAATAAATCCAACAGCACCCATAATCAACAGCAATCTTCCTCTGATATGTGTAAGTTAATGCTATGGTGAGGTGTAAAGTACTTTTTGCTGGATAGATATAAAAAAATCCTTTCCGTTAGCTAATGGGTGAGGAGTATACCAAGAGCAGGAAAATACTGGAACTGCTCAAAGTGGTATCGTATGCAGAATGATCCCCAATGTTCAATATATCTTCATCAATTAGTTCCAAAACTAGTAGCCTAAGTGCTTTAAATAGAGTTTTGGCTTTCAGAGAACTTATCTCAATGTATTTTATCTGGTACGAGTCCCGTCATCAACTCTTTTATGATTAGAAAACCATCTAATCCTGACGTGTACCCCGTAGAGCATATTTTCAGATGTGTTTGGAGATAGAGCTTACATTAAATGATTATGGTTTGACACTACACATAATTCCTAAATCGACGGGGTAGACATCATCTAGGAGAGGGGATGGTGACTTGGAGGGGTGATGCCCAACTATATAAAGCAACAAGGAGTTTCACCTCTCTCTAAAATGTTCCGTCAATTGCGTTATAAAGCCAGTACAACGTTGGAGATGAACACGACAACACAGAAGTGTGTGATTTGACAGTACACTTTTTAGGAACACATAATCCAGGGATATAGAGGGCTTTAATGAAAAGTGTGTTGTGTATTGGTTAAATAACGGTAGCAAATTCAGTTTTTACCATCATATAATCGCCAGTACTTCCCAATCCTAATGTGTCGGAGTTGACGCCCGATCCTGATCTTGATGTGGTAAAGTTAACGATCAATCCTGATCCTGATGCTGTGGTGTTAACAGCAGTTGGGCATGAAAAAAATGCCACCGATTCGATCCTCCAGTTTCTTCAAGTCAACAATGGCTGAGACAACGAAACGACAACTAAACTTGATGCATCAATGTAGGCTTATTACACTATAACCTTTAAATTAATCTTCTCTATTTAATACATCTTAATCCTGCTCATAGGAATATGGTTTAGCTCTTAAAGCACTCCTTTGCTCATAAAGCTATGATTTATTAGTCCGTATGATGTAAGGTCTTTATAGAGGAGGGATATGAAGGGTATGCACTTGATGGAATATGGAATAGCACGATTTTATACATCATGTAGCATTGTGGAGTGAGGGGAGAGCATAATCTAATCCTTGGTATAATCTGTATGCCAATAAAGGTAAACATTCTTTATGTAATGATGTAAAAAAAGGGTGACTTGATGGTCTAGGGGTAAGGTGTCAGACTTCTATGCTGGCGGCCGGGGTTCAATCCTCGGTCCCGGCAAAGATTTATCTGATTACCAAACCCTTCCTTCACCTCTGACAAGACAT
>CABFOW010000032.1:106591-148963 GCA_902141385.1 Timema californicum | reverse complement strand
CGGGGTTCAATCCCCAGTCCTGGCACAGATTTATCTGATTACCAAACCCTTCCTTCACCTCTGACAAGACTTATTGTGAATGTGGGGAATGCCAGGCCTCCACCGTGGTTCGGATTCCACGTTAAGCTGTAGGTCCTCCATTTCATCTCACAATCACCCTACCATCACACATTAGCGTAAGTGCGTATAACCTGAACGGGTAGTAAGACGCAGTGCTAATAATAATAATAATAATAATGGAAAAAAGTACAGTCTTGGTAGAGGAGGGAGTTGAAGGTTATGGACTGGATAGAGAAAGGAAAAGCACATTCTACTCAGTGTGTTGTGGTAGAGTAGGCTATGAAGACAGATTATATGGACATGCAGAGCATGAGGCATGACGTCATGAAACCTGGTGTACCAAAGTATGATTCTGTGAAGGGGAGAAATGGAAAACATCCCCGTCCTAAAAGTCGGGCCCTTGAGGAGAACATACAAGCCTTTAAAGTGCACTGGATGATTCTAAGGGAATGAAACTGAGTGGTGCGGGTCACGATAAAGAGCTTGATTAATTGCGGCATAGAACATGGAAGGAGGGGGGTGAGTAAGAGAACATCGTGCTTGTCTCACGCATGCGTGGATGGATACACCCAGGAGAGAATGTGAGTCCAGGTTTGAACACTACTCTCAAGATACAATCTCATGGACATTAATGAAACCCATAAGTAATAAAAACCATATACCCATCAGTTGTCAAATTCATTCCAAGTCGCTCATCCCCATCATATGCCGATAACGAGATATATTAAGGTGGCACATATATAAGTTTTATTGGGTCTTTTCCACCTTAGAAACAGGTGGTGGGTTCTCTATAATTAATACTTCTGGTTTGGATGACATCATAGCAGAGTTTGGTTCTTCCCGAGATAATGAAATTAAGAACATTAGTAAAAAATGTATTTACGACTACACTAATAAATGTTATTAGTGTAAAATAAGATGTAAAGTAACATATAAAATAATAAAATAAATAATTTACATTAAAAATCAGATGATATAAAATTAAATATATATTTATAGTGCTAGTCCCTCAAAACCTAATATTAGTCTTACAATAAATATTAGTTATTCAATAGTAACTTAATGCATACTGTAAGAATAAATTAAATTAGTAAACTATACTTTATTAATATAATTATTTATTAAAGTTTATCGTCTGAATATAATTCTTGGAACTTCAACAGGTATTTAAGTTTGTTGTGCCAAAATTGATTAATTATAGTCATTCACTAAATTTACACTTTTTTTTAGTAGAATGGCAGATTATGCAGTTACAGTTAATATTTTATTACTATTAAGGGTTTTTACCACAACTTAGACAATTTTATTTTTGTATTTTACATAATATATTCTTACTAAACCATAAATAGATTTAATAAAGTATTTTAGAACATTACCATCTGTTGAAACACCAGCGCCATAATATGGTATATAGTAAGATTGGCCTATAAACATTATATTTAAAAGGAAAAATGTCATTAATATCAATATTGTTAAATAAATAAGTACTATATTATATATATACCAAACGATTAATAGAGATATCATTCACAACAAAATTAGTAAATATATCAATATACTTCGTTCTAATACTTAAACACTTTTTGGTATTTAAATTAAAGTCACCAACTACTGATACTACTACTACTACTACTATTATGACATACATATTTTGACAGAGCTCCTTACATTGTCAGGAACATATAATATCCACTTGAGAGCCAAAGTCAGTGGACGTTCGGCAATTAAAATCAACGATGATGGTCTGCTCTGGCATTGATTTCTGATGTATTGGGCTAATAAAACAGTCTAATGGAAAAATATCTGCACTGCTTATTAGGGAAAATTAATTATTTTCAACAACAAAAAATGTTAAATGAAAATTGAGGTTCAAAATTGGTATTTCATTTTAATCAGAAAAAACGTATAGCTCAAATGGGTAGTAAGACGCGTTTATATGTAAAAAAAAGGAGACTAAAATTAGTTGTATTTCTCTAATCTGAAAAGACTCAAGAACAAGGGTTGATACCTTATGGGAAGATAAGTAATAAATCGTAATTCTTTCTAATAAAATTATTTACTTTTTGTAGAAAAAATAGTTACTTTACTACCAGTCTACAAACACCACGCAAGATAACATTGAGCTGATGGCTCATCATGGGTGTTAGAATGTGCAGACTGGTCTTTCCGGTGTGACACCAAAGTAGATTCTTCTTCCGTGTTGCCAGCCATAGGCAGTGACCTAGATGGTGGTTGCTAGTTGCGTAACAAACTAGACGTAATTAAACAAACGTATATCATTTTACTTTAGTGCTAACATAAAAATAAGTTTTTATTAATTCTTTAGCTTAAACAGAAGGATGGGATACCATTTAAGAATAAGTATATTAAGTGGATAGGGAACACTGTACCGTAATCGAAATAGATTATGTCGGTGCCTTGCTGGATAAAAGCTCCGAAAAAAGGGATTTTAAGATATGTCTTTGCCTACTTTAATCCTTACCTGATTATAGATTTAAGAGCTTATTAAAATCAGGGAATTTAATAATCTGAAAGATGGTATCTTACCTAAGACACCCTAAGTAAATCTTTTTTTTTAGTAAAGTGTTCATTGTAACTAGGCCTACTTTTAAGAGAGTGTGAAGAGGAGGTTATGGTAAATTTAGAATATCTAAACATAGCTTTTTTCTCTTTAAAACAAAAGGAACGTTTATAGTTAGTAGCCCTTTCTTTTCAGGGAAAATAATTCTTATTTATGAATTATTTGCCCCATTAATTTTGATAAAATTTAAATGGAACTAAGAGCGGCAAGACACAAATAAATATTGCTGCCCAAAAATGCGTGAATATATTACTGGGCTATTATCCTCACTGCCCGAAATAATGATATATCTTCTTCACAATAACTAAATTCACTCAAAATCTTAAAGAAACTAATCATTAGTAGGGGCACTTTCAGAGCTCAGTAGACACCCGACTACCGCTGACATGCGTCAACAACATAGTGATAGTAATAATAGAGCTTCTCATTACCTAAGCTACTTTTTTTAGTTCCACGTCTTACTACCTGTTCAGGTTATACATATATATACTAGTTACGCAAATGTGTTAGAGATGAGGAATGTTGCGTGGAGGAGAAGTGTAAAACCATTTTGGAAAAACCCACCTCAATTCAACGAACCGGGATTCCAACCTCAATTTCCCTCTCATCAACAGTATAGTACAACGTAATAGTGATGCCATAGACCATTCGGCCACCAAAGCAGTTTATTTTGTCAAAATGGGAAGTATATTGATCATATCTCAATTTAAACTCCCATACAGCTTAGGCCTTGGCCAGCCAACAATTTCAAGGAGAATTTGGTGGACACATCCCCCGATTGCCAGAAGCTAGGGAAAGTTATAGATATTAAACACCTCTTGAAGCTTTCTGAAGTGCTTTTTATGGTAACACAGCCCTCTAATTTGTACTTCTACCTCAATTTTGATATTGTTTGAACCATAAATAAAGGTATATATATTTTTTGTATTACATTTCGGAGGGGGGCTTGAACCCCCCCAAAAAAACTGACACTGGTCTTGCATACAGTCACTTGAGGAAAGAATGGAACTGCCCTTCCTGAATTAACCACCTTAAGTTGACCAAGACATGATTCGAACGATTTGAAAGCCATCATTCAGAGTCAAAGACAAGAACATTGACGCTGAACTAGCCCTACCATTGTTGAGAATACTTGTCCTTATCTAGGTTAGCAGCTGCAATCAAGACAGTGCTCGTGATCGTTGAACCGGCCTGAAGACACGAGTCATTTGAAGTTGCAGCCACGAGGCGTTGTCTCCTTTTCCGCTCTCCTTGTTTGACACACCCTTTACTCACTCTTTCTCCCTCTCTCCCTCGTTCACGCCACACCCTTCTGAGAGAGCATATTCAACGAACCATATATAAAGGAGTACTCTCCCAATTTTAAGTGTTGGCCAGTTTGGGGTGGAGTGAAGTGGGTTTGTTTCACCTTGTAGTCTGATATCACAGGGATACATTAGACATGCTGTTAAAGGTGAGTGGATTTGGTTCAAGATTATATAAGCTAGTCTATATTATAAACATATATTAAATGTATACATATTCTTTTTCAACAGATTTAAAACATTTTAAGGAAATAAATACTTTATTTGGTGGATGGCCGAAATTTCCAAGGCATGAGTTTTCACTAATCCCAAACTCCTGTTTTGTTGTGTATACTAAGTTTAAGACTTCTTTTATTGAAAAATTATTTATGTATGTTACATAAAGCTTCTTGTAAATTTTTAAATAAATACAATTCTTTAAATAGCCAACTAAAAACCGAAAGGAAAAATGTTGCATTACATATCAAAATGGGCTACTTTAATTTGTATAAGTAGCAATTCATTTATTTATTTATTTTTACCTTTAGTAAAGCTATCATTTTTCCTCACAACAAAAGAAAAAACATTTAAACATAGCTGAAGAAATCACACCTGAATTCAGAAATCAAACCCGGAAACTTTGGTGCCATTCATCAATGTCTTACCTCTGATTCATCCTGGAAATGTCCCGTGACCAAGGTCATTCATCCATCTTAGTCAGAGTCTGTGATGGACGTGTGATATTATAAATTAATTGGTAGCTATCATAAAACTACCCGCCGGTTTTTCTGAGAATTGGCATTTTTTCTGCCACTTTTACAAACTTATAAAAAAAAATATGAATGCATTGAATAGCAAGACATTAATATTATAATTAGATAATATGTATATCAAGTGAACGACCGCAATCATAAACAATGGTAATATAATTGAATAAATTAATAAATGATTATATTAAAACAATTTTTTACAATATATTTTTAATGAGAAGTTTTGATGTGGCCAAGAGTACTATTTAGCACAGGTTTCCCATTTTATTTGGTCTGGCTAAAAACCCAGCTGGAGATGACGCTAGGTTTGTTTGGAGACCTGTATGGTTAAGAGATCTTGGTCACTAGAACATAAGATAAGAAATAAAAAAATTAATAAGCAGAATTTAAATGGTAAACTTTAATTAGTGCAACATTTTTCTCATAAAGTGCAGCTCAAGTCCAAAAAACTCTTAGTTATAATTTTACAAACACGTTTATTATTTAATTGAATCCATTTTACCAATAATATGTACTTTTTTAAGTTTTCCAAAGAAATATTTGCTTTTAACTATTTGTTTGCTACAATAGAATCTCATTTTGTTTAAATACTCTTTCAAAAATATTAAAATTTCTTTGATTCCCCTCTATGACAATCAGTTTACGAGCAATTTGTAACAAAATGGAAATAAAAGGCCTAAAATATTGTGATTGTTAAGAAAAGTATATATAATCTTACAAAAGAAAGGTTTCCCTCTTATCATTATCTTGTTGATTCACTACAATAATTTTTAGGTTAATACATAAATGTAAGATAATATTGTTAGTGTGAATAGCTTGGGTCAAAAATAGGTAAGATTTTACGCTCAAAGGAATACCAGATGTTTTCTGCCAGCTCTTTTAATAATCGTAGCCTATCCATAAGACCTTTTTGGAACCAAATCCTTATAAAACATTCCTAATTCTCTTAAGTTAATAAGATAAATGAATTAGTGTTTTTGCTGATCTTTGTTCATGACTGGTGACTTTGAGTCACTCAATTTTCAACCCTTTATTTGATTTGATTGATATAAGTTATTAACCTAATATATATATAGTAACTGGAGTAATTTTATCAAAAATTTGTTTTATTATATAGAGTCTTACCTTATGTTTAGGATTTCTACATATTATACTACCTTATTTACACATACAGGAAGACAAGGATGAGTTTTAGCATTAAATTCGCCCTTATTCGCCAAAATAGAGGACTGAGAAATTTAAAAAAATATTCTCATCGTATCTGATTATTAACGAGCTAAAACGTTAAATGAAAGATCTTATTTACTTTCGGACATCTGTAAACTAAAACAATTTAAAAAACAAAATATCACCAGTGAATCAGGTTTAAAAAAACTAAAATGATTCACTGGTTTAAATCGCCAGTGAATCAGGTCAATATTAAACTACAACCATTTACAAGATTAAATAACCAGTGCATCAGGACTAAATTAAGCTAAAAACATCTACAAGCTTAGATATCCAGTGCATCATGTCAAAATCAAGCTAAAACCATCTACATGCTTAGATTGTCAGTACATCAGGTATAAATTAAGCTAAAACCATTTACAAGCTTAGATCGCCCCTAATTAAACTAAAATCATTTACAATAAAAAAATTCCAGTTTATCCATTCCAGAATAAACAACTAAAACCATGTTACAAATGTGAATTAAGTAAAGCTATACCCGCATTGTTGTTTGCCCGCCTTAACATTTAACTCTTGCATTGGCTTGCTAGTGATTGAGATATCAAGGCTTGAATCCCATTTGAAGTACTAAGAGTGTTTCTTCAAATGTTTTACCTCCCGGTAAATGAGAGTACATTACCTGTAAAGTTATTTCATTTTCATCCCTAGCTATAAGCTTAATTAATATGTTTACATATGATCCAAATGGTTAGTGAGATGCTATCAAATAAACTAAAACTATTAACAACAAAAAATATCCCTATTGGACCTGCTTGGGAAAGAATTAAGTCATTAAAGACATCAAAAAGTTTCATGGGATCCGGTTTAAAATGAACTAAGGCTTATCGATTCAAAGTTAGGAATGAAAACGCACACAACAATATTGGTATTTAATTTAATTTTGCAAAAGTCTAGTTAAGTGATGGTTTAACGATTTTTCTATGATGCTCTGCAGTGGGAGTTATATACAGCTCAAGCTTCTCAAATGAGAGTTAATTATATTTGGGGATGTTTTGTATCATCGAATTAATCTTGAAATAATTTTCAACAATTATTTGACTAATACTTTATCTGATTACTCGCTGATGTTAACCATGTGATGAGTCTTACTGTCAAAAATAGATTTAATCTCCTTTGAACCATTCAACGTAGTTTATTCCTCTTGTGTATCTAGTCATTGTGCGTTATGTCATTTTGACTACATTATAAAACTTATGTTGCTTTGCCCTAAAAACTAAATCCATTTTTATAACACAGCAAGGGATCTGGTGGTCTAAGGGTAAGGTGTCGGACTTCTGTGCTGGGGGTCGGGGGTTCAATCCTCGGTCCCTGCACAGATTTATCTGATTGCCAAACACTTCTTTCACCTCTGACAAGACGTGTATTAATCACAGATTGTGAATGTGGGGAATGCCAGGCTTCCACCGTGGTTCGGATTTCCACGTTAAACTGTAGGTCCTCCATTTCGTCTCACAATCACCCTACCATTACACATTAGCGTAAGTGCGTACAGCCCGAATGGATAGAAGATGTGGTGCTAATAATAATAGTCTAACACAGCATCTTTCAATTAATTATAGATTACAGTCACACTGTAAGCCTTTTACCGGTGTCAAATGCACGTGGGCCTATGTATCAAACTAGTTTGGTCTTGATTGCTAATGGTAAAGAGTTTGGGAATCAAATCCCTGTGGTGTGTACACGGGGTGTTTATTTATGAATAATTTATTTTACTCTTCCTTCAAACAGATGTGGCTAAATTTCCTTTAAAATCATATATATTTAGTCCCTACCCCATCATTGTAAATATACAGATCTTATTACATATATATATGTATGTGTGTGTGGGTGTACACCACCCTCACCTTCCGGGGGCTACCTGTGCTTTATACAATGATGGGGTATGGACTAATAACATGTAATTTTAGAAGAAATGTAACCACTATTGCTTAAAGTAAGAATATAAACTATTCATAATATATATATATTAATATTACTATATATATAATTTGTGTTAATTTATATATATGTGTTTATATATATATATATAAACACATATATATATAAATTTCTCGGATTCAAACAATGGCAGAGATATCTCAACGTTTGCACGTAGCGTGCATAGCCTTAGCTCCGGCCAACCCATTCCTAGAAAAAAAGAGATAATGAGATTTACGCCTTAACCCACGTACCCACTAATGCAGTTATCAATTAAAAAATATATTACATTAAAATGTATATCATCTCAAATTAATTTCTAAATATATTTATAAATTGTGTGGCCACCATTCTAGACACATCCAGAATACGCTCGTCTAAGCTACATTATTATGTTGAGCGCCACTTCGATAAGCAGTTTTCGAATTTTAAAAGGGCTATCTTATGTCATGAAGATACAAGAATGTGTCTTCAAAAGGTTTTCAACACTTTAAGTATAATTTAACTTGTATATTCAGTGATCCCATTCAAATACGTCAGAATATTTTTGAGTCAAACATTAAAACACGTAAGAATCACATTGTACTTGACTACGGTCTACGAGAATGTAGGAGATATAATCTAAGTCAAGTGCATTGAACATGTTTTTACAAAATGATATTTTCATTCTGATTATCTTTACTATCTCTATACACATGGTGGTACAATTATCTAAGTTATTACCCTTAAAACTAAGATAAAACTTAGAATTAACAGGTAATATATTTATGGTAAACATGTCTTCAAACGTGTATTATATACCATCTATTTTTTAAATTATCTTCTAAAAATATATATACTTACTAGTTAATATATTACAAACCTACATCGGTGGGAATTTTTACTACATGCCAGGATCGTCTGGTATGGTATGCCGATAACGGGTAGGTTGGGATTTAAATCCCGACCAAACATACTGGGGTATTTTTCTTTAAATGGTTTCATACTTACTTCCTATTCAATGTGGATACACTTCCTCTAAATTATACTGTCTTTATACTTACCCCACTAACTTAATTAAAAAATGCGTGGATCGATAACATATATTAAAACGTGGAAATGTACCCAAATTTGCGCGAGGGAGAAAGTATGAAAACAATTCGTTGAAGGCTAATCTCCATGTCACCGGCATAGCCTAGTAGATATTCCCGACATGCATCCCTGTGTCCAGTGATGTGGACTAGTATAATATATTAAGTAGTAAAAATAGCAAAGATATATTAAAGTGGGTATGCAGGAACTGCGAGAAAATGTAAACATTTTGGCAGTTTTGATAGCGAAACCTTTTTTTTTTTGTCCTAAATAAATAAAATATTGCTCCAGTAGCAAATTTTAGTTTAATTTTATTCACACGGTTATATCAAAAGTCAACTGCCACTGTCAAGAGCATAGTGGCATTAGAAGAGAAACTATTTAGATGAAAAGAAAAAGTTGTCATTAAATTCCAGGACATCCTTGAAAGATATTTAACATCTTTGATATCACCATGGGAAGAAAATTTAACTAAATGTTGCTACTGGAGCAATGTTTTATTTATTTTGGAAATATTTCTATAAAAACTGCAAAATTACTGGCCTTTTTCTCGCGTCCCCTTCTACCGCCCCTTAAGGGGACAAAGTAGCCCATAATGTGACATTAATTAGCATTGTATCCAATATTACATTTTGGATGGCATAGGCCTACAAAAGAATTTAGAAAATATAAGTTCTTAGGAGAGTATGAACAAAAAGTTTAGTTACTATATTAAAGAATTAGTTTATTTCATGCCCAATTTATGTCGACTAACAATTTATAGATAGTTTACTTTTAGGTCCACTTTTTTCTTACTCCTGTTCATTGATTTCTATTAAATAGGTGGTTGCAGCTTTCGCTGTATTAGCGGCTGGGAGTGCGTTCCCTCTTACGTATGTGACTCCAACAGGAGGGCAGCAGCATCAGCAGCTGGCGGCAGGTCCAGCCTTGGCGTCATACCATGTCCCCGCTCAATCCAACTACCAGACACCTCCAAGTCAATCTCCATCTTATCAGGAGCAACCAAGTCCTGCCGCTTACAATGCCCAGTCAAGTCCAATAGCTTACCGATCCCAACAAAGCACTCTTCCATCCTACCAGCCTCAACCAAGCCTTCCACAATCCTACCAGACCCAGACACAGGGTGAAGGTGGACCCCAATACGTGCTGGGAGCAGGGCAAGGCGCCCCTGCAAAGACTGGTCAGCAGTTACTGCCAGCGAGCCCGGAAGACTTTGATGTGAGTCCATTAGTATTGGTTTCTATGTGTGGCTACAAACAATTACATATTTACTGATCCTAGTATAAAGAGTTGAAAATAGAAGTTTTAAGTTATAGGTTTTTTTAAACTGTTGAACAGCTATATAATAGTTAGTAAGTACAGAGACTTAAATACTTACACCATTCTCAAGGGGCTCTAGAGAGCTAGACCACCCGGGATACTGGTTTAGAGGTCCCGGGTTTAATTCCCAGCGTTAGCATAGGTATTTTTTCCCCGAAAGAGAAACTGTTCCTAATGTCACCATAATATAGTTAATTAGTTTTAAGATTTCCACTGGCTCCACATCTTCATAATTATTATCATCACTTCATCTCATTGCGAGCTATAACATCCACGGCATGTATACCTTGGGCAACGTTCTATTCCCACATCGCGGCTAAAAGTTTGCATAGACCCCTACACTGCAACCAAATTAGAAACAGCATATCTCACGTTCAAATATTCCATACGCTAAATAAATAAATAAAAGCGTTAATTGAGCCCTTTCAATATGGAAAACCTCCAAATTCCAATTATTTTTATTTGCACTGTGTTTATCCTGGGATTTTTTTAATGAACATTTCACTTAAAATTTTAACTAACACAGAAAAACAATAGTTCAACAGCTTGTATCGCTGGCCTAATGGTCTAAGGCACTACACTCACAGTAGACTAGATTGCCGGTGACAGGGAGATCGAGGTTTGAAACTAGGTTGGATGTACTCAGAGTGGTTTTACTAAAATATTTTTTCTCTCTCACCTCACGCAAATATGGGTCAGTACATCTCCTCTAAATGTAACTATTTAATCCCTAAAACTATTAGCGTAGCTAGTACATAGGCGTATAGCCTGAACGGGTAGTAAGGCAAGGTGCTAAAATCTTTTTGCAACTATACCCGATACATTAGACCAAACCAGTCACTCACATTGTAACTAACCCGGTGCAAAATACTATACCTATGCCTATTAAAGTATACCAAACTAGTCACAAATATTGTAACTATCTCAGTACAACGACCTGAGCTTATCTCCTCCATTTCAGTAGACCAAACCAGCCACAAAAATTGTAGCTCACCCAGTACAACATACTTCAATTATAAATGAAAGTTCACAAATATTTTTAGCCAAACTAATACAAATACAACATACTACACTTATCCGCGTTACAGTATGCCAAATATGTCAACCTAATTGTAATTAACCCAAGTTCATTGATGCTTCCAAATTAATTATAAATCCTCTTTCAATTTCATTGAAAAAATATAAACGTAGTGTGAGCTATTCCCTAACGTGTTTGGTGATTTTAAAGCTTGACATGTAGCAACAATACAATATATTATGTTTTAATTTATCTTGTCTGGCGTGTAGTGCCATCATCATCATCGTTAGACGTTTCCATTTCTGCGGGTCATCTGACACATCCTCTTCCATTCCTGTCGATCTTCTCAAACTTCTCCCTCAGCCACGCGTCTCCAGTCCGCTCCTTTAGCTACCATGTCCTTCTGCGCTTGGTCCATCCATCTGGTCCGTGGTCTTCCAATAGGTCTTCTACCTATTTCTTTGTTCTGTGAGGCTTTCTTAGGCATTATGCTCTTCTCCATTCTCATCACATGACATAGCCACTGTAACCTATGTGTTCTAAATATTTCTAAAGATGTATTCTTTAAACGTAACTATATATATGTATTTATTTATTTTCAATGCGGTTACGCAGTTTTTCAGCTATATATATATATATATACATATATGTATAATTTTGCACAAACATTCATATATCTATATATATATATATAAAGAAAAGCCCTGACTCACTGACTGACTCATCAACGACCAGCCCAAACCCTTGGGCCTAGAAAGCTGAAATTTCCACAGAGGTTCCATTTATGATGTAGACAAGGACTGAGGCCGGATTTTTTGAAATTCCCACTGGATAGGGAATAAAGAGGATTTATATTTTCGCTTTAAAGCTGCCTTATTTCCGTAACTATAGTTATTAGAGACTTAAGGTTTGGTATGTAATTAGGTAATTATAATCCCTAATAATCATTTTCAGGATTTTCCGAAATTCCCATGGGATAGGGAACAAAGAGGATTTATATTTTCACCTTAAAGTTGCCTTATTTCTTATTAGATAAACGCCCAGCCCAAGCCCTTGGACCTGGAAAGCTGAAATTTTGTACAGAGGTTACCTCTATGATGTATACAAGGAATAAGGCTGGATTTTTTTGAAATTCCCATGGGATAGGGAATAAAGGGGATTTATAATTAATGTTTAGTTTCAAAGATATAAGCGAGGCTTTGGGAAAATGCTATTATATAGATATTAATGTAAATTTAAAACTATACATTCGTTTCATCGAACGTTTTAAAGAGAGAATTTATAGATGGAATTGTAAATTAGATTCCTCACAAGCGTTGTTGACATAAAAATATATTTATTAATAATTTATTGAGGAGCACTGCACTACTATTTCCTAGGAACTAATTGTACTTAAATCAATAAAAACCAAGAGCACTTGGAATTAAACTAGATCCCAAGGAATCAAATATCTGCCTGATGATGTAGAAAGACAGTTTATATCCAGGAAAATGGTGATGAATTATCTAGGAAAGAAAAAGAAAACGAGACTAGGTCGTATCTAAGAGTATCTAACTCAACAAACTTTCTGTATTTTGAGTAACACCTGTCTTAATATTCTGATAAATACCATGCATAGTTCATAATGTGGAATATGCCACTTTCTATTCAATGTTACTCACATGTAGGTGCAAGTATATTACGTGAATGGGCTAAACATTTAGGATATCTAGATGCAGACCAATTTTATGTATATATATATATATATATATATATATATATATATTCAGGATTAGTAAGGAAAAAATTCTCAAGCTTCAATTTAAATTTTATTTAAATTTCACTAATTAAGAAACCAAAAGAATGATTCAGCAAATTGTCCCCAACAAAATGTCTAGGTCACCAAAAAAGATTATTGAATTCTAAATATTTAAATAATTTTTTGGTAGGTTAAATTCACAAATCGTTCACTATTCCAAGCGTGGATCACGCTGAATGTGAGTACTTTTAAACCCAAAGGACATATATTGTTTGTAATATGTCTTTAATTTTAAAATACAAATGTAGTTGTAAACAATAAAAAATATACATATTAATAAAAATATAATTATTTTTTAACTTTCAAGTATTTTTCTCGCCTTTGCACACATAAAACACACATGCACATACGGATATATTTGTTTATTTTAATTGGTGTTCTATTTATTATACAAGGTTTGTAAATTCATCTAATTTTGTGTGTTATCTTAATTAAGTTATTGGTGCGCGTGCGTGTGTATTCATTAAGTGCTTGTAAGTCCAGTGATCTATTAGCTTCATGGTGCTAATATTGTTTTAGATAGCATGCATACTAGATCACTGCTTTTCTTTCTTCCTTACAATTTACAATGGGACAGATTTGGTTTCCAAATTGTTTTCCAAACACTGTTAGCGTAAAACCTCCCTACTTATTTCCAAACAATGTTGTTCTGTTGATTTGACGGAGTGTTTTATCATATATATCAAGAGAAAGGTCGTGCCTCCTAGTGACTGCCAATGTACAGTTCGTGGAGGGAAAGTGTCGGAGAGAGACTTGATCCAGTTCACTTACACTTGCACCGATCACTTTCTCTCGTCACTGCTGCCCGCCCTCCCACCCTACCACTCTTTGCGTGTCGCTCAATTGAACAACTGGAGACAGGTTTGGCCGCAATGGGGTAGACGGACTCCTGGCTCAAGGCGGTAGGTTCGGTCCCAACTGGTTGCCCTTTGTCACATCGGGCAAGAGCTGGTGGACTTTCTCACACTAACAAACTATATATCCTGTTGCCTTAGGTCTGACAAAACAAGTTTATTAAACGGAATTGAGAAACAAAGCGTACGAATAAAAATAAAGTATTTATATATATATATATATATATATATCCTATCAGTACAATATCATTATTATGGCTCTAATTAAATTTTAATTTTGAGATTAGCATGCACTTTCAATCAGTTTAGTCTACTGCAAGAATATCGGGTTAGACAATGTGAATGGTACGGCTGAGAGACAAATTAATTTATTATAGATTTGCTGTTATATTTCCAATATTTTCACAAAGACTTTGACCTATTAAAGACGCCCCCTTCTTAATCAACTACATTAAACATGTTTTAACTGTGGATGATACACTACGTCCATTCTGTCTGGTTATAGTCTAACCTTGTCTGACTACATTATGCTACTATATTTTAGGCTAATCCCTACTGGAACCAAATAACTTAATGTGGATATCTTTCAGGCCAGATGAATGATGCATTTATTACGACACAATTTCAATGAAACAATTTTTTTTCGCTGTGAATTTACATATTTTTCTCTCAATTAGGCCTGTTTGTCTCTCAACTAGTCCTCAAGAATCTAGTAATATGTTTGTACTAATTTCAGTCTAACCCTCAGTACCAATTCTCATTTGATGTGAAGGACGACCAATTTACCAACTACCAGAACCGGAAGGAGCAAAGAAAAGGGGACAAGATATCTGGTAGTTACAGCGTGGTAGACTCTGATGGTTTCATACGTACAGTAAAGTACACTGCTGACCCCCTGGAGGTGGGTTACACCAATATTAAATCATATTAACTAACCAATAAGTGCTGGTTATTTTACATCTTAATTGTGTTCTGAAAATGTTTATAAGTTTATATACTTAAAAATATGTGAAGACGTCAAGGAATGCTATCATGTATTTATTTAATATGAAATATCCAATATATGATTTTTTTTTAACTGAATCCATCCAGTTACTCATTTTTGCTGCACTTGTAATTTTTAAGAAAAAGATATTCGTATGCCCTTAATAATAGTGTATCCAAGCTAATCGTGATCTACAATCAAGTCCAGTGAGCATCGGTTTTGTAAAGTGCATTGGGTCTGGGTGTATACCTTTATGAGCAAACAATTGCTGATAGAAGTGTATAGTAATTATCTGATCCACTTATGACTAGAAATACTAGGGTTGAAACCACTCCGGGTGAACTCATTAAATATATCATGGCTTTTCATACTCACTTTAAATCAATATTATTTTAATTTATTAGAATGGATCCTTTTCAATATGTTCCCTTGGATTATATATGTAAATCACATAGTGCGTGTACTAGAACATAAGGATGGGAGTAAACTGTAAACAAGATATAATTTATTGAACACTAAAACACGGAAAATACAGAAATACACTTACAAATCATATAGAAACGAGCAAACACAAGCCCTGATAAAACTGAAGTGTTTATACTGGTCACACTTGCGGGTTGAAACAACTCTCACATATAACAAGGGTGGGAAAATATACAAAAAAACCTCAAAACCGCCCATCAAATATAAACTAAAATTAGACATATAAATCTCCCCCCCTTTCCCCTTTTCAGGTGTGAGGGGGAACCATGGAATATACAAATAGCCTATATTAAAAAATAAAGTACTATAAAACTAAAATAAGTACATCTAACCAGAATGTATGGGGGAGGGGGAAGTAGGGAGATGGGCTTGAATAAAAACGTGACACGTAACGATGGCAGCGCCACCGAAACCCACGGCCAATAAGAAACACACTACCTGCTATAGAAACACACTGATACTGGAACTGAGATATACTGATGTTCCAACTCAAGTGGGGTAGAGGTTGGTTGCCCTGCAGTCTCGCCAGCACGGTGACATGAAAGCTGACGCCTGTATAAAATGCTCCATTGAATATAATGTATACTTCATTCATGGTAGGAGTTTACCTCTGAAAGGTCTTTTTTCCTACCAATATCCTACTATATAATAGATTTCTGGTAGGGAAAAAGGCCTTTCAGAGGTAAACTCCTACCGTGAACGAACTATCTTGGGTTCGTCGTGCGTCATTTTTGACGCGGCGTTCTCGAGGCTACGCCAACATACTTATCAGATCACGATGACATGAATGACGCGTGGCAGTGTATAAAAGCCCTCATTGTCTCATGTGTCCTTAGAAAACGTGCGTCACTGTGTCGCAAGTCACGAAACGCTTGTATAAAAGGGCCCTAAAACTTCATTTAAGATAACAGTAAAGTGTTTGTTTGATATCCAGGGTTTCAAGGCCGAAGTGACCCGTGAGCCTACAGACATCGTGGTCAAGTTCCCAACTCCTCCTCCGACATTACCAAAGAGCCCTCAATACACTCAGGAAGCCCGCCAACAAGCAGTTCATCAATATTTACAGGTGAAATAAAATGTATCATGTCATAAATCTAAATCATTAGTTATTTTATAGCTTTGAACTGTTATTAAAATACATTGTTGGCTGATAGATGAGCATTACAACATGTTAGCCTAATGAGTAGAATGTGTTCAGAATTGATTTGTTTAGAGTAAAACCACTAATAAATAAACATGTACTTTTTTTTAATATTCTGTGAGATACACTTAATGTTTAACAACGATTTTATATAATGATTAACGATGGGGACAATATCTGAGACAGGTGACCTGGCGGTCTAGGGGTAAGGTGTCAGACTTCTATGCTGGCGGCCGGGGTTCAATCCTCGGTCCCGGCACAGATTTAAATGATTACCAAACCCTTCCTTCACCTCTGACAAGACATCTTGTGAATGTGGGGAATGCCAGGCCTCCACCGTGGATCGGATTCCGCGTTAAACTGTAGGTCCTCCATTTCATCTCACAATCACCCTACCATTACACATTAGCGTAAGTGCGTATAACCCGAACGGGTAGTAAGACGCGGTGCTAATAATAATATTTGAGACAAAAATAGCACGCGTGAATATAAAGATAAATTGATAACAAGGTCAGAATACTAACCCTAAATTTGCAAATTTACAAATAAGTAAAGGTCTACAAACAGGTTAGTGGCCCTAACGCACTTGACAACTTTAATAGTAAGCTAGGGTGACCTGGCGGTCTAGGGGTAAGGTGTTAGACTTTTATGCTTCTATTAGCGTAAGTGCGTATAACCCGAACGGGTAGTAAGACGCGGTGCTAATAATAATAATAATAATAATAATAATAGTAAGCTAAAACCAAATAAATTGGTTGAAAGCTTGAGTGCTTGTCACGCACAAATGTTGCACTCTTAAAAATAATAGGTGACAATTCGCTTGCCTAAGGAAAAAGCACAGTACAGGCATGATAGCTTATCGTGCTGTAGGCCTCTAGAACAAATGATTCCATTCGGATGTGTTTTCTTGTGATATAAAATTTTTCCGGGAAGGTTTTAAACTATTGCGCAATGATATATATTTTGAGAGAGCCGACCAGTGACGCTAAAGACAATACAAGTGATTGTTTTTCATACACAAAGGATAGTTTATGTACGTACTTATGTATGCCCACCTATAACTAGATAACTAATAAAGGTATTTGTGTAATGATTTTTTTTACAATAACTTTGAATATTCTTGAAAGTATTTAAGCCAATGATCAATTAACTATGTATTTAGGGAGATTAGAAGTGAAGTTAGAATATCAATGGATGGTTTTCACATAAAAGGTAATATGCTGTGCCTTGGCATTTTCGCTTATAGCTAGAGAACTACTTAATCGATATGTAGAGGTTTCTTGTATTGTGTAAAATTTGTTCTTAAAGATTTTAACTATTTTATTAACGGTCCATATATCTATGTAGATCCATAGATCATTGGCGTTTAACCTCAGAGTTGAAAAATAGAGCTCACTTTTCGAAGTAACCATATACATGTTTACAAAAAATAGGTAGTGCTTTTGTGATAACCTTAAATGTAACGTTCAATCCAAAATAAGTTATAAAATTTAATGTTTTCAAGCACTTAGTCAATTTTTCTTCTCTTATTTTTGACATGTCATCAAATATTTTTCATAAATCATTGGAAATGCACTGCAGAACTGGTTAATATAATCTACTGGAAGACCTTTTTTTTTATGTTCATTTAGGTGTTCGAACTAAAATATCTTTACTCAACACGAGTGGTTTTTGATTACAAAACGCTATTTTATTTTAAATACAATTGTATTGCAAAATGTATCTGCTAAACTATCTACATCCTCAATAATCGGTTGTAGCATGCGCAGGTTCTTATGTGAGAATTTACATTATTTACTCTTGTCTATCGAATACAGAGAGTAGCTTATTCTTAATTTTGATTATCGTCATTTCGATTATGTCAACGCCAGCATGAATTCTCACTGTGACGTTTGCATAGCTTCTAGCTTATTAAATAATTCACTAACGTGACGCCCTAAGTAGAAATTTATCCAAAATAAGAAAGGGCTATTTTCAAACTAGTTAACAAACCCAACATCAAGTGTTACCGTTCCTGAGTTAATTTGGGAATGCCTGTATGTTTGTTTTTGAAAAATTTCAGAATATCATCTTTGTAATTAAAGACTGTATTATCCTGGATTTAACATTCCAACTAGTGTGTGAGTTTTAAGATATTTTTCCATCGCAAATATGCTTTAAAGCCACTGTCATGTGTGGAGAGTGGAAGAAAAATGTGGCAATCCCATATAAATTTGCAAAATATATTCTCGAATTCGCTATTTTGGAAGTAGTTTGTTCGATCAATTTATTTAATTGGTGGGCGTGACAATAAACACAATGAGAATTATATTACTTTTCTCTAATTTTAACATTTACATCTCCTTCACATCCCCATATAATAGCATATCTATCACATATCGGCGCTAACAGATGTTGAATAACATAAAGCACGGATTCTCCTTATCAAAGTACACAGAACATAGTAAACGGCCGCTAATGGCAGTGACGTCAAAGTGTCCAGGCAACCACCCAATGATGTATTCAGAGTTTTTGCGGTGCGACCAGCCGCCCCACAGTCACAGAATGACAGCAAGCACATGTTACCGTTATTTTACTCGTGAGTGCGATTGCTGTCTCACGTTAATGTAATTGTGGTTTTACTAATTTCCTAAATAAAATGGCAAAATTATGTTTAAAAAATGTTATTCATTTATAGTTTTAATTATGCACATAAAAATATGAGAAAATTGGTATGAATTTCAAAATATGGTTTGTTTATTTTACAGGGGGAAGTACCCCAAAGCCCTCTCTCATGAGCCACCACTGATTGGTGCCTATATATTTTGTATATATATTTTCTAATAACATGTAGATTAGCAAATTCATATCAAATACACTAAATATTTTCAGGAAAATGTATTCCGTCTGCGCTAATGAAAGAAAAACCGAATGAGAAATTATTACTTATTTTTGTAAGATTCTTGTTTAACAGTAGTTCTAGCATTTGAAATTGTTTGGTAATATTCTCCATCATAGCCGGTGGAACGTATATATATTCAAAGTGATTGTTTCTCCCCAACCTTCTTTCATTACAGTCCCCGACAACATAGCATATATACTCATACTTGTCTGTCCCAGTTATTACATTCTAGGCTCTACAAATGTTATAATCCTTCTTTTAATATGGGTAGAATCTTTAGAAAAAACTATAAAATAAAAATACAAGGTAATTCGATTTAGTATATTCTTATAAATATATTTATATAAAGGCGTATAGCCCTGGCGGGTGTATATATAACTGTGTGTATAGCCACAACGGCTATGCATATATAGCACCGAGTCTTAATACCCGAAAGGTCTATACGTCTATGCGGTAATTATACTAATGTGTTGGGATGAGCAAACATAAATTTAAAAGAAGTGTACCCAAATTTACGTGGAGGGAGAGTGGAAAACAATGTATGTAAAACCACCCTCAATACACCCGACCGAGATTCAAACACCGCTCTCCTTCTCATCAGTGTATATTGCGAGAGCTATACCATATAACGTGTGGCCACCGAAGCAGGCCCTAAAAATATTGAGATTAAAATTACATATAGTTTTAAACATTCTTATATTGGGTGTTTGAATTATCTATAAATGGAGTAAATATCAGCACAGCTCTGAAGAGCTGAAGTTATTTCACCTGGTGTTCATATAGTAAGAGGTTTACTAACCGTACTAGAAATCAGTAGTATAGTGTAATGAGAACAAATAAGTAAACCCATTTGTTCTAAATATCGAATTAGACTAAGATTTAAATATAAATAAAATATCTTCTCAATATTTCCTTTCTGTTCATTAAAGATAAACAAATTATTATTTGTAAATAACCATTCATAAAAGATTATAAGCTGGTGACCTGGTGTTCTAGGTGTAAGGTATCAGACTTCTGTACTGGGGTCCCAAGCTCAATCCTCAGTACCAGCACATATTTATCTGATTGCTAATCCCTTCCTTCACAAGACGTGTATTAATCACAACTTGTGAATGTGTGGACTGCCCAGGCCTCCTACGTGATTCTGATCCCACGTTAAGCTGTAGGTCCTCCATTTCATTCTCACAATCACCCTACCATTACACATTAGCGTAAGTGCGTATAACCCGAACGGGTAGTAATACGCGGTGATAATAATAATAAAAAAATAACAATAATTATGATTATAAACTATATATTCCTTGTCTTTGAGAAAACTAAAGAACCCAAATTGTACCCAAATTTAATTAGTTTAACGAAATTTTAGTATATTCTGTTGTTGAAGAATAAATAAAAAATATTAACTATAATATTATATTAATTTATTACATTTATATTTGACTCATTATTTCAAATAACTTATACTAAAATTATTATATTATTATTTATTAAAGAAGTGGACTTCATGAAGAAGCTTAGGGTCCTATTAATAACACATTTTCCCAATAATTTTATTTCAGGGAACTCAACAAGAGCTTTCACCCGCTCAAGTGTACTCGAGCTTAGCGCATCAATCTCCTCAGCAATTAGGAGCGTCCCGTCCAGTCCCAGGGGCGGTGCCACTATCAAACCTGCAAAAACAATATTCCCTCCAGAGTAGCGAGCCGCAGGGATACATTGCACAAGCGCCTAGCACCAATCCAGTAAAAGCTGGGGCGATTGGTTACGCTACACAGCCAACAGGGGGCAGTATTGTTTATCAGGCTTATCAACAGTGAATTTTAAATACTTTGTTTGACCGTAGTTTAAAATATTTAAACAAAATGAAAAAACTGATGTTAATGGGCGAGGATTTATAGATTACAACCATAATGTAGCCCTGTGAAGTTAAAAAAAGTAGTTAATGCTATTTTTTAATATTTAACTGATAGTCCTGGTCAACAAAGATTTTGTACCAGGGAAACTCAGGAGTGATCTACATGTATTTGATTCCATTGATTTCAAAACTGATCTAGGAATTTTTCTATCACCCATAGCTTTAAAGTTACAACCTCTTTAATATTGGTCTTTAATAGTGAAAGGTGTGGAGGGGCTAGCACCAACAGTTGAGTTGGCAGAACCGACTCCCCGTTTTGTGACAGCCCCTTCAAACCTCTATTTTCAACCTCAAGCTTCTCAAGGCCATGCTAATGAAGTATGATGCACTTTGGATATGACGAATCAGAAGTTTTCCATTTTACTCTTTGAGTGAGAACTCCTGTTCAGTTGGTGGTCATAGTTTGTTTTGTAATCATCTAATACTGTTCATCTCTCTGTCATAAGCTGTTATTTATCAAGTTTTTTTTCATATTTAATAGTGTTTATAATATACAGTGGCGCAATGCCTAGCAATTGTGTTTATCATCTGGATTTCTTTATTACATTTATGGTAGGTAAGATATAAAAATAGAAAACGTGGTCTTACTTAATTCATTACGAAGTGCTATAGGCTTTTCTTTTGGATGCAAAATTAATGACCAAGATAAAAATTGGGTCCCTCATTTTTGTTGTGTTAGACTTCTCATGGGATAGTCAAAGGGTTTTTGTCCAACGATTTGGTGAAAACCAAAAGTTTACTGTACAGATTGTTATTTCTGTCTTACCAACATTTAAGGCATCAGTTCTAAATCAAATAATACTATGAAATACTAGCATTTCCATTTGCCATGATGCCTGTGCTTCATAGTGAAAACTTTCCTGTGCCAAAGCCTCCCAAAAAATTCATAGTTAGGGATGATTAACAGAAGAAATAGCCTTTAGAGAATGGTGATGTTGATGATGGAGGGCTTATCCAACCCTTAAAGCTTCCTGTTCGTCCTATGAACTACATTTACTTACTCAAAGAGATCCCACTGACCTTGTCCGATTTGAACCGATCTAAAAGGTAAGCAATTATTTAAGGCTCTAGATTGAAAGGCTGGAATCTCTTCCACAAAGAAAGAAAATTATGTGGTTTTAGATAAAGGCATAATGACATTAAGTAATTCTTTTCACTTGAAGATGAACTTTTTTTTTGCAATTATATTGATTCTATTTGGAAGCACTTTTTTACTAGTACAAACCAGAGTAGCGGCATTTATTTGTCGATTATTTTAAATTTATCTTAAAAACTGTGATTCTCCACAATGGATATACCTTTTCCTTATGGCCACTAGCCCATGCTGCATGTATGGAATATATGGTATCACTAAATTTTCTAGTGGAAAAGATCGAGTATGAAGAAAACAAATGGATTGTCTGTGGTCACAACTTAGTTTCACGAAAAAAAATATATATATATTACAATTTTTCTGGATCAAAGTGGTTTATTTATAATATTCTTATTTCTTGAGGTTAGTGATGTCTGATTTAGCCACTGTTTCTGGGTGTAGTGATTTCTCTCCTCTGTGTTGTCGTGATATATATATACATATATCGCGACAACACCCACCCAGAACACCCAGAAACAGTGGCTAAATCAGACATCACTAACCTCAAGAAATAAGAATATTATAAATAAACCACTTTGATCCAGAAAAAATTGTAATTACCTAAAATCAATATAAAGTTTGGTATTAAGAAGAACTTTGTTATAGTAATGGATGGAAATGGATTTGAATTTACATACTTAAAAAAAACAATCCTTAAAGCCAGGGATGCAAAGATCAAAGAGGGAATCATTTTTGGACCTTAAATAAGAAAGTTTATTCAAGATGACAACTTTGATTGTCAGTTAAACTATGCTAATATAAAGTTGCATGAGAGTATTTCAAGGTTATTTGACAGAATTTATTAGTGAAACATAAGGCGCACAACAACAAATAAATAATGAATGAGTGTATAGCTCTAACAGGTCCTGAAAATAAAATAAAGAATGATCTGTTAAAATATTTCAAAACCATTGTATCTAACATGTCTTTGAAAATACATTTCTTGGATTTTCACCTGGATTTCTTCCCAGTAAATCTTGGAGCAATCAGTGACGAACATGGCAAAGGTTCCACCAATATATTTCCAGCAAGAAAAAGTGATCTTATGGCAAGTGTAAATCAGGTATGCTCGCTTAATATTGTTGGATCCTTAAAAGGGTTTTCCTGAGTTAAAATACAGCATAAAATCATATATCTACCTTTTGTGTGAAATAGCCCTTTATTATGAACCATATAAATTGTAAATAAAATAATAATAGTATTTAGCACCGCGTCTTACTAACCGTTCGGGTTATACGCTTTAAGTACTAATTACTATAAGGGATTAGGAATTGGGAAGGTTGAATTAGAAGAAGTGAACCCGCATTTGCGTGGAGGGAGAGTGGAAAAACATTTAGGAAAAACAACCCCCAGTTCACCCGACCGAGATTCAAACCTTGATCTCCCCATCCTCAGCAGTAGAGCTCAACACGAAAAGTGCGTTAGTCAACTACGCCACCGAGGCGGGTTGTAAATAAAAGTAATACCATATACTTTAAGGGGGTGTCACTCAAAATCCTTACTTGATAGAGAAATTCTTAAACGACTTTCGAATTCAGCACAAAAATTACTTTTATATTAACCTATTTTCTATTTTGGAACAAAAAGTAAGGAAAATGTGTTTTAAATTTAATGCATCTTACTGCCCATTTTTGTTATTCACAAACAAATTAAGATTGACTACCAATAATTTAGTAAGTAAATCAAATTTATTTACAGATTATAAAAATAGAATTCTGAGCGAAAAAATAATAAAGATTGGTGTATTTATTTTATCAAGTAGTGTAATAGACTATAGTATGTACTACAATTTTGTAAGCACCAAATAGGTTTCGAATAACTGTTTAAGAAAGGTAAACTCAGAGAAATGAAATGATAACCAGCAGAAAGATAAACATAACAATGTATCCAGTGTTTATTCCTAATTTAGTTGAAATGACCATTTGATTAAAAAAAACTCGAAACTGTATAGACATTCACTCAAATTAAGAGACTGCACAAGCGAATAAGATCATTTCTGTAGAATTTAAATGGAATTAAACGTTTTGTTAAATACTTTGATTAAGTTAACTTGCAGTGTAGCTTGCGCCTGTATATCATTTACCCATAATAGTCTGGACGTGTTTGATTAAATTCTACCTTTGCAGTGTTTCTATTGAATTTCAATACATTGTAACGCTGTAAATTGTATTTCAAAAATTTTATATATTTTAATAAAATACATAAATACAAATATATAAATACAAATATATAGTTAAATGTTAAAAATATATTTTACTTTCTTGGAAAATTATTACCGCCCAAGAAGATCAGGGCACATTTAAAAAAAATACAATGTTAAACTTGCAGAACAGAAAATTCAGGTCTTAAGAAATGTGTATAAATGTTTATGAATAGATACAAATTATGCATGGAACCTATTATGTAGCTAAATAAAATAAAAATGTTAAGATATTTGACTATTATTATGTGTATAAATGTCTGTGTATGTATATACTTTGTTTTTTCAAAATATAAACGCATAAACTTTGGTTTTGTTTATTCCATGCAATAAACAGCGAACACTTGGGTGTCTTCAATAATTTCTCAAAATATAATTAAGATAGTAACCACCCCTTTGACGCTACTTAGAGAGAGGCCAGTCAACACTCGCTCACCCATAAAAACATGATATTACTAAATAAAAGATTGTGACAAAATCGTTCTATGGATTTGAAATCGGTTTTCACCAATTAAAAGGAATTTAAATTATCTATAAAGAAGACTGTATAACTTTTAATAATCATAATAATTAAATTATACAATGAAAACTATCACATCTTCAGCCTCGCAATATTTTGCTAATAATGACTTCATAAAGTGAAATATTCAAAATTGAATTTTACTACGGTATATAAAGAATAACTATTTTTACTTCAATATTATTGTATTAGAATTTTTATTTAGTGTACTATTATTATTTTTTTTATTTTAAATGAATAAATACTTTAACAAGATTAATATGAATGTAAGTATTAAGGTTGTAAAAAGAAGAAATCACAATGCTAGATTATATTTTTCGCCTTATTTGAGCTATTTATTTATAATTTATTAGTTTAATACTAAGCTTTAAAAAGTTATTTATAGAATTAAAATTGAAAATAATTTGATAACCGTAGTGTAACGCTGCTTTTAGGAATACCTGGAACTACGTGCACCATTTAGCCATTTACTAGGGTCTTCCATTTACAGGGTTGCCATGATCGTTTTAGAAGTGACAAGACAAACCATTTATTCCAATATGGTGAAGCTTTAAATTATGTCCCCAGTATTTCAAATCAAAGATGTGAATCAATGTACTCGCCTGAGAGTGTTGTGTGTACAATTTTGGGTAAGGCCAGACTCGTGGTATGAAGAAGTAGAGGTTAAACCGCACGCATGTTTTCTCACTCCTTCCTTCTTGCCTTGACGTCAGCTTCGGGGGAGTCGGGTTGCTATAGACGGAACAACTTGAGGGAAACAATTCAAATATACCTCCTATTTAGTGTGTTTAAATGTTTAAAATTAGGAATCATGCCAAGATTGGCAGCAATATTAAATATCTTAGTTTTCCGAAGGATGAACTTAATAAAAGAAAGTGGATAATAAGTGGATGTAAGAGGGAGGACAAATTTAATTTGAAAACTTGTAAGCAATTTTCTCTGACTATATTAACAAATATAAAATGGCAATGTTTGATGCTTTATAGATAAATTGTAAACACATTCATTAATATATTATCATATATAATTTAATAGTAATAATAAGCTGCACTACGGGTTCTTCAAGACTTATAATCGCCGTTAATCCAGTCAAAATCCAAAATCATGTAGACGCTATTTTTAAATAAGTGTGTTTGTGTCACCATGTATTTTTACTCTTTTGAACTATATGCATATTTAGCTACGAAAATATTCTAGGGGTAAGATTGCTGAATTTAGATGAAATGTACCCGTATTTGCGTGGAGGGAAAGTGGAAAACCGTTTAAGAAAGAGCCCCACTTCCGGGATTTGACAACTGAAGCTGGTACATATATTAATTAATTTTGTTAATATTTTTGCGTAAGGTCCTACTATTTTATTATCATTAGTATACCTGTATTTATAAAAAAAATTGAACTCCGTCTTTTTACCTGTACAGGCAGTCCTTGTATTTATACTAATAAGGTAGGAACTTGCGTGGAGAGAGGATGGAAAACCATTTAGGAACAACAACGTAAGTAAGCCCAGTTGGTATTCGAACCCCCATCTCCCCTTCGCCGACAAACCAAACTAGATAATACTTGACTCTGTACACGATCCCGACGATGTGAGTGGATAGATATTCTTTTGATACTTATTTTATAAAATGTGGACAAACATATCAGATTAAACTGCAAATTGAGTATTTAAGTTTAGCAATACTGTAGCTTGTATTTTATTAATAGGAATTATCTCTACTTTGTCGTTTTATTTCGAGTTTATTATATTTTCATTGTTTATCTGCCGTTGTTACAATTGGCCACCAGTTGTCGGTATTTTAAAATTTTAGACATGCACTATAATAATTCGTATTCCTTACTAGTGGCCCACGAATTTTCTTGTGAAAATAATCAACCCCAGTAAAGTTTGGTGTTTTTATTCGAGAAACGGAAAGTTTTGACTAGCGTGGGAATAAATTCGTGAAAGCTCCAAATAATTTCTTCCTTACATTTGCTGTATTATATTGACTTAGCAAAGAGTAGGCCTATATTTTTGTTGGAAAATTCGTTTAATATGTAACTAAACAGGTTAAAATTATCACTTATTATTTCATTCACAATTAAATACTTTTTCTTATTTTTGCATAGATTGACAGAAATTATCCGATTGTATTGTGGTCCGCCACTAGATTCCAAGGGTTGGCTTTTTGGCATGTTTAATAGATGTACACCAAGTGATTTGATTGTTTAGTTTGACAGGCATAGGTGATCACATGGTCTTAACCTTGGTCAAGCCAATCTAATCTTGTTTACTAATGAGGGTGAAGGATGAGATTCGATTCTCAGCTGAGTGTGATAAGCGTTGGTTTTCATAAATGGTTTCCTCCTCTTTTCGTATTAATATGAGGGTATATATCCTCTAGATTTTACATTTCTCATATCCATATTATTTTGTGTAAATAAATGCGTATAACCCAGATGGACGTGGGGGGAAAATAAGAAGATAACATTTCTAACTTTATGTATTTTTAAGTAGTCTTGTTAAATATTTAAAATAATTTAATATTGTTTCCTTCATATTTATTTTTAATTTTTATATTTACAAAATAATTTCTTTATTAAATTAGACTAATTCTTCTAAGCTAATTATAACATTTCCATCCAGCCACAATCTGTTTTGATCATTTGGCACAAGAAGATTTCCAGAAGTCTTTGCAATGTCATATTTTACTTTAATATCTCACAAAAATGTAGAAAGATAAAGCTATTTGGAATAAATTAACCATTACTCATTAGTAAACTGCTCATAAATGATTTTTTACCAGAGAAACAAGTATACAGTGTTTATCATCAGTTAAACACTCATTAGATATCCATTTTAAACTAAATCGTTATAGCAGTTGTAAAAAAAATTAAATTTAAGCAAATCACTTTTCAGTAAATTACTCTTAATTTAAAAGCTAGCGTCTGAATAAAAATCCTGAGCTATAGTCATAATAAATATCTATTTCATTAAATATTTTAGAATCAAGACCCAGGGACATAAATAATTGTTAACTTCATTTTTTGGGGCTTGGGGAATATTAAACGCAAGGATTCATCAAAATTTCAAGGTTGAAAAATTGCATGATTACATTAGTTTATATTTATATGAGAAAGGAAAAATAGTGATCTCCAATCATAGATTTAAAAATATCAAAAGATTTAATAAATTAATATTTCAGTTATAAAATAGGTGTTTATAATGAAAAGGGAATATAGGTTTACTTAATAATGGTTTAAAATATTCTGAATGTTATTTGCTTTTCTTGGTTACATATTATATTTTGTATTGTTTTCTGTTGTGACCAATTTACGTTTTTCTTGTGCTTTATTCGTTCAAGTCAAGGATTTTGTTTGACATTCATAATTTAATATAATATTGATGGAGTTATTGAAACAAGACGTGTTCTTTAACGTGTGCATCTTAATATTTTGAGTAGTAAAATATGAATATATTGTTTTTATTATCCTTGTTTGAAGGATTTAACAAGTTCGTTCCCTTTGCATAATGATGTTAAAATATATGTAATTTTATTATTTCAAACCCCTATTATTCTTGCTATAAACATACTAAAAGATCGCTACATACTTCTACTTAGTTATTATTATTATTATTATTATTATTATTATTATTATTATTATTAGCACCGCGTCTTACTACCCGTTCGGGTTATACGCACTTACGCTATTGTGTAATGGTAGGGTGATTGTGAGATGAAATGGAGGACCTACCGTTTATCGTGGAATCCGAACCACGGTGGAGACCTGGCATTCCTTACATTAACAAGATGTCTTGTCATAGGTGAAGGAAGGGTTTGGAAATCAGATAAATCTGTGCCGGGACCGGGGATTGAACCCCGGCTGCCAGCACAGAAGTCTGACACCTTACCCCTAGACCGCCAGGTCACCTTCTACATAGTTCTGTAGTGATTTAGACAAAGTGTATTGTTGAAATCTAAGATAACTCGATAACATGCCACAGCGCGCAATGCTTGCAGTAAAGCAAGTTCCCCTAAGCTGACGTCATGCGCAGAACCAGACGAGTTTTAAGGGCCGGACGATTTCATCTTACTTCCTCCCACCACGGGTCAGACTGGGCAAGTGCCTAAAAATAAAATAAAACACATTGGTTGTAATGAAAGATGGCCAGACTGGAGCGACCGAGCTCTCGCGCTTGAAAGCGAGAACTTGTTCTCTTTTACAAGCGAGCAAGCTTGGATCGGAACAGTCTAGTTTACAGGTGCTAGGCAATATTATTGTATGATGGTTCAATGAGTGCTAGGAAAATTTTTCAATTTGACATGATATTTGACTTTTCTATAACTATCGATAGGTTTAGCATACTTGCTACTAACGGCCTAGTTTAATTGGTAGGATCATAAACCATATATATGTGTGTGTGTGTGTGTGTAAATTGATATGTTAAAATATTTCAATATTATAATCAAACTAGGCCTTTAGAAATAACAATCCCTATTAGCATGGATGGAAGATGGGAAAACCACAACAATAAATCACTTGTCAAAAACCACCCTCAGTTCACTGAGCAGAGATTCGAACCTTTGCCTCCTCGTCAACAACTATTGAGAGTTATCTGCCAATCACACACTCGCACGCTTGTCAATCTGGCCAAACCCTTAAGCATCGATATTTAAGGGGCTAGAATAGTCAAACAGAAATCCACAAACCTCTTGAAATTTTAAAACGTTCATGAGCTAAGATATTATTGGTGTGCGGTGTGTGTGTGTGTGTGTGTGTGTGTGTGTGTGTGTGTATGTATGTGCACGTGCACGCACGAGAGTTGTTTGAGGTCACCAGTGCACTTATTGTTCCTTTCCTATGCTTAGATCAACCCCCATTGACTCTTTTGAAAGGTAGTATTGTAGTTTAGGCTAAGGCCTAAAGTTGACCACAAGAGCAGGAAAATACGTTTTGATTCAAACCAATTTTTAAGATATATTCGTTTCGCGTGGTGGTCACATAATTTGTAACACTACGGATTTAATCTATATATAATATTGCTGTGATGATATTTCGGTTGTCTATAGCTCCGTGGTCAAGCGCCTATCATCACTGTACGGAATAGATACCGTTTAACTAGCTATTAATTGCTCCGTTGTTGAGCATTTATTAAATGGGTATATTTATATAAAATTAAAGTGACCTGGCGGTCTAGGGGTAAGGTGTCAGACTTCTGTGCTGGCGGCCGGGGTTCAATCCTCAGTCCCGGCACAGATTTATCTGATTACAAAACCCTTCCTTCACCTCTGACAAGACATCTTGTGAATGTGGGGAATGCCAGGCCTCCACCGTGGTTCGGATTCCACATTAAGCTGTAGTTCCTCCATTTCATCTCACAATCACCCTACCATTACACATTAGCGTAAGTGCGTATAACCCGAACGGGTAGTAATACGCGGTGCTAATAATAATAATAAAATAAAATTAAAGAAAGAGTACTATTAATAATAATATTTAGCACCGCGTCTTACTACCCGTTCGGGCTATACGCTTTAAGTACTAATTACGCTACTTCATTAGGAATTGGGAAGGTTGAATTAGAGAAAGTAACCCGCATTTGCGTGGAGGGAGAGTGGAAAACAATTTAGGAAAAGCCACCCCCAGTTCACCCGACTGAGATTCGAGCCTCTATCTCCCCGTCCTCAGCAGTCGAGCTTAACACGACTAGCGCGTTAGCCAACTACGTCACCAAGGCGGGTAAGAGTACTATTGATGGCTGTTGATTCACACACGGTTTATTCAAATGACAAATGTTAATTACTTATACATTCTCCAAATAAATGATTTATATCAATTCACACTTATTATATTAACGTAAATTATTGTATTCTGTGTTAGACTGTGACTGCGAGAGTCAGTGCTAGTGCATTTGTGAGTCCCTAACTGCGTTGCCTGTGCCTGACTGACTTGTGTGACGTTGCTTGGGTGAGTTACTCGTGTGTGACGTTGCTTGGATGTGGGACTTGTGCATGTGGCTGCTCTTAATCATACGCACAAACGGCCTGTATATGACATACTCCTTGCCTCTTGCTCCCTTCGTCAACAGTATAAAAACTAACTAATAGAAAGAATCCTAGCGACAGGTGTTGGTATATGGAATTGGCGTACTTTGCCAAATACTGCGGAGTTGTTCCTTTAACAAGAAAAATGGTATAAAAAATATATTTTAATGGTGTAATTCTTTTTCCATTATTTCTGAAAAGCGCGTGTTTCTTCATGAATAGATCATAAAGGGATACTCTACATATGTTACTTTAAAGAAAAGTTACCTTCAACCTTGACTTTTTACATATTTTAGGGTGATTTAAATCAATATCATTACAATTTGAATATTTTTTTAATTCATTAATTGAAAATGTTTTAATATGTTCTAACCACCTCGTCTTACTAACTGTTCACAGTGAATAAATAGTTTATATTATTGTATTCAAAAACAAATTAGCATATAATCTGACCTGAAAATATGGATGGACATTAGTTAGTAATAGTATTATTATTATTACTAGCGCTTCGTCTTACTACCCGTTCGGGCTATACGCACGTACGCTATTGTGTAATGGTAGTGTGATTTTGAGATGAAATGGAGGACCTGCAGTTTAACGTGGGATCCGAACCGCGGAAGACCTGGCATTCCATATATTCACAAGTTGTGAGTTTATACACGTCTTGTCAGAGGTGAAGTAAAGGTTTAGTAATAGTAAATCTACATAATTGAATAAAGACCTATTCTTGTTTTAAACTATCTAATTTTTCTGAACTTAACACTATTTAGAATAATATTGATTAAAAATATTTGTCGTTTTACTTTCTCATGGGCTTGAAGAAATTATGACAATCATGGAAATTTTCGGCCTCAAGATTATGATGGTTCTAACGTTCTATGTGGTCTTCAACTGAAAAAAAAGTGGATCTTACATATAGAACTGTTTCAGTTTGACTTGTAAAACTTTGGAAGTACAATAATAGAAAAATATACAAATGGTTATACAAATTAAAATTAATAAAACCTAATCAATTTACATATGCGAATTTTAAATTAAGTAAACAAACGCAAGTTTGAATAGTGAGGAAAGTTTTAGACACACACGCCTATCTTTAGATGAAAATATTTTACATTATATAATTATACGCAGCACCCAGAAATAAAAAATAGGGCTGAGTTGTTTCCGATAGCTGATACAATTTATCTGCCGATATTGGCACGATTGGCCAATGATAATCGGTCTTTTATCATGACGATATTCTATGCCATTAATAAGAGTCCGTAGATATATTTTAAATTCTCAAGTCATAAAAATATAATTAATAGTTATCACAAAATATTTAAATACAGTCTCTTGTATGTAAACACAAATTCTTTAACGCTGCGTTTGATATTTTATTTTATAATAAACAGCAGAATCAACATACTAAACAAAATAAAGCATTCAATGTTATTTACCTTAAGGCTTATCTCAAATTATGAAATACTTGAGAAACATATTAGAAATAAGGATTTCATCAAGTAACAAAGTTAAACACTATCCAAAACAATATTGGGTGCGCCAGTATGGTTTTATTTGCTGTGTATTTACAAAATAAAATAAAAATACATTACTTTAAGGCTATAAATAACGTAGTTCTAATTGAATACAAGTTTTATACCAACCTAATATACATTCACCTTTCAGAACGAGCCAAAGCCTACGCATGCCACAGCAATTTGTTTTCTATTTAAATAATTTTCGTTTTGGATTTGAGTTACTTATTTTTTATATACCCCTATTTTATTCCGTTTTTTGAATTAACTAAACGGTATTATATTTACGTAACCGTAACTTATTCACACAGCAAAAACAACAGATACGTCCAAGATAGCGTATCATTATTGTGATATTGCGTACTCTAGGGGCTAATTGCACAGAACTACATTCAGCAATCATGTGATTTTATTTTCTTCATGGTGCGAGACTTTGGCTGCATGGAAATTACTTAGCACTCCAAGATCTACTCGATCGATCACTCACTGAGCTCTCCCCGAGATCAGTTCTTTAGAGTGCATTCAAGAGTAATGTCGAAGTACCAATTCACCACTGTTGTAAATAGTTCTTTAGTTATTTTGTCATTTGATAGAGAAGTAACTTATCGATCATTTTATTGAGAATTAATAATATAACAAACAGCAAAAACAAAACGTTCCACTACCTAGAAATATTTTTATTTTCCCTTCAATAAAAAATACCTAGAAATGCCTTTCGTAGCAATTCTTCTGTTTTGGTGGTTATCCTGAAAAGTGACAAAATCAGCTAACTCTTGTGTTTGAGTATTGTTACTGTACACTTTTGTAATATTGCAAAAACAACAAAACTATATCGGCATCGGTTACAGAAAATATCGGCATCGGCAATATCTGCCAAACGGCTTATCGCCCCATCCCTACAATTATATATTTCTATATGTCATGTCAAATAAGCCCTAGCTATGCATTTTACACAAAATTGTTATAGATATTTCTTAAAGAATTTAAATTAGAAAAATCACACAATAATAAACTACTCTTAATTGAAGGGCTAGTGTAAAAACAAATATTTGAGGTATAAAAAATTTAAGTATAGAAATATAAAATTTAAATATCAAGTTTAATTAAAATCTATCAAGCAGTTTTGAATCCATGGCCAGGGACAGATTGACAGACAGACAGAGGAGAGGGACAGACAGACAAAATTGAAAATCCACTTTTTGGGGTTCATGTTTACATGGAACGTAAAGCTTTATCATAATCTCGAGATCAGCTTTTTTCACTATTACAATACTTTATACTGATATTATAAAGTACAAATTTACTCAGCCCTTCAATTAATGCAAGCAAATAAATTGTTGGCTCCCTTAGAAGATTGATTAGGTTTGGGGGAAGAATGTGAATAAAGATTCAGCAACTCCTAAAATGAATGGTGTATGTGACCTTGAAACTGGTGAGAACCGAAATACAGAAACTACTTTCCGGTATAAGTCTTAAATTTTTATATGTTCTCGAAAGTGTAGGCCTTAAGAAGATATTGAACTAGTTACTATACTATTTTTTAAAGTTACGTGTCTTGTAGAGAAATGAGGATGAAAGGCCCACAAATCACGGCACTTAGTGAATACTATGTCAATGCATTGCCGTAACCCCGTTATAAGCATTATTGTCAGTCATACTATCAATATATTATTACTTGTGTATATAATACTAAATTTACACCATTTTTGATAACTATATTGATGTTCTAGGCCTAATGAAAGATTCCCATGCAAAAAAAAATTCACAAACAAATGTTGCAAGTATTTATTTAAAAACATACAAAAATAACATCAATTTTTAAACTAAGAAAAATCAAATTAGTTTAAAAAATTGTTTTTACTACTACCAGTAACTATTTGGTACAAAATTATAGAACTATTTAAAACTTAACAAATCACACAAAATAGATATTTATGTTAAGACCTAGTTTTTATATCCTTTAAAAAATAGATTATATATTTTAATAAAAGGATAGTGATTAAACTACAAATATGTCATCAACTTTTAAAGATCAAAGGAAAAATCTGTTTGGATAAAGCGTGTTAGGTTTTCATTACAAGATCATAAGACTATAATTTGAGGGTAAACATTTGTCCAAGCATTAGTAAATACATATTTTTCTAAAGATGTAGAAGTAATTCAATTTCTTAACACTTGATGGTTAAAAATATATTGATAGAATTAAACTAAACAAATATCAATTGAATAAAATCTTGGTTGAGATATTAGAGTGGCGAAGTTCTGTGAATATTGCAAACATATTTTTGAGTGACATGATTAGTTTAGCAGTCAAATGACGTTTTGAAGGATAATTATATATAAAATGTGGTTTTGTGAGAGAAATAAAAATATATTAAAAGTAAAATTAATGTATATTGTTTTCTCATTAAAAGTTTGAATCATAAGCTAAAGAAATGAAAGTTTTATCCGGCGTAGTGATGTCCAACATGGTGGCGGACGCCCCACTTGAAGTGCGCATGTTTGTCAGTCTTTACAAACGTGTGGACAGGTCCTGTGACGCCGTGACCTCCTCCATCTCTGCGCACGCGTGCCTCGGCCGGGTCAGTCTCTTCGGCCACCAACTCTGAAATAGAAGTCAAAACTTAGAAGAACTCCTTGATTTCTGTATAGTTAAATACTTTACGTTTCTGAATTATTATAATCACTTAATCAATCGATGATTAGACTTAGAGTCGGAATATTCTTTATTATATACAGTATTTATTATTTGTGACGTGTCTTTAAGCTCTTGTAGTAAGATTGATTAAGGTAGCATCATGGAAAATAAATATGCTTTTGTCTGAAGGAAGAGTGGAAAGCCATTTAAGGAAATCACCTTCTATTAACTCAGCTGGGACTCGTATCCAGAACGTCCCATCAGAAGCCAACCAGACTAGATGGTGTTCACATTTAGTCTACATAGCAACAGATAAAGGCATCTGAGCATTTGTTCCATCGAGAATTTTAATAGTAATTTCTTCACGAAGTTGTTTTAAATAAATAATCTAAATAGTAGTTTGAAATCTACAAAAACTAGCCGTCCTTATAAGGTGCTATAAGGTAAAATTTAATTGTGTAAAGGTGACCTGGCGGTCTAGGGGTAAGGTGTCAGACTTCTATGCTGGCGGCCGGGGTTCAATCCTCGGTCCCGGCAAAGATTTATCTGATTACCAAACCCTTCCTTCACCTCTGACAAGACATCTTGTGAATGTGAGGAATGCCAGGCCTCCCACCGTGGCTCGGATTCCGCGTTAAACTGTTGGTCCTTCATTTAAACTCACAATCACCCTACCATTACACATTAGCGTAAGTGCGTATAACCCGAACGGGTAGTAAGACGCGGTGCTAATAACAATAACAACAATTGTGTAAACCCAAATAATGAAAAAGCAATAATTAGAATATTATCAGTTTATTTACGTCACAAAATAAAATCATGAATTTGAGAAGCTCTCCACTACTGTCATAACATAAATAAGGGAAATATATAAAACATATTCTTAAAATATATCGTTCCTTTTTCATTCCTCATAATAGTTCTAGAATAGTTTTTAGTGATGTGTGAATTATATTCAGGCTGATTTTTATATTAGATTAAATTATCTAATAAAAGTCCTAATTTACTTAAGTCAACACAAAGATGGATTTGTTCCAAAATGTTACTGAATCCATTCCGGTGCTGATTCTACTATTTCAATCCTCATTTAACGGTTTTAAGTTCAAATGTGTTATATAAATGAGTGGTTTTGCTATTATTGTATTATTCAAGATTGATTCTTAAATTAATCCTCATGTGTAGCAATTTTTCCTGAGCCAATAAATCATGAAACTACTTCACACAACGAAACAGCTTTATCTATTTATGATTACATAATAATCTTTTTGAATACTATAAAGTAGTTTATTTCAAAATAAAATATGATTAAAAAACAAGATTATGACACTTAAATCGAAGTTAATTAATTAAAATTATTTAATATCTAAGGGTCCAGTTTAATTTTAGATATTGTTAATTGGGCGATAATTTAAAGACATAAAATTTACGTGACAATATTTATTGCTTAGCTGAGAAACTGCGCCTATGTTTTTAAAAATTATTAGCGTATGCACCTAATTTTATAATAGTAGTCAAGAAGTTTTACATAATTATTTAAATACTTTTTTTTAATATCCCACAAATATTAAGATTAAGATTATGGAAAAGATCCATACTAAGTGTTATTTCAATGTGTTCCTTTTTATTGCCAAATACAAGTGCCAGTTGAAGTCTGCGGGTGAAACGGTGGGAAAGTTCAATTTTAACTCAAATTGAGTTATTGCTTACAGCTATTGGACAATCATGAGAAACTTAGATAATGTTTAAAAGAGATCAAATAGATATCTATCATTTTAAATTAAATTAAAAAAACGCCTTTTCTGGGGTTTCTATGTTGATTGAGATATGAAATTTGTCATCCAGAAAAATGCTTGTAATGTGACTTTTCCCTTTATTCTCCTATACTCTTCTGTTATAATCAAATATTGAACATTATTACAGTTTATAGTTAAGTAAAATATTAAGGCTTATGTTAAATTAGCCTATTTATGTTAGTTCTGAATATATTTGATTTTATAATTACTACTCTTGTATATTAAATTATAATCATTTTGTAAATAAATGAAGCCCCTTATATGAATAAATCTCAAATAAATATACTAGTCTTTCATCCCTATTTTCACTCCCTTCTTGCTCGACGATAACACAAAAAACGCATTATTGACTTTCCCTACTTAATTTAACTATCTGACATTTGACACATTATAATTTTTTTTTCACGATGTCTTACTACATGCAGGTGTTAGGCCTATCCGCCCTAATGGAATAAGGGATGATGAAAGTAGAATATTGAGGAAATGTTCTTGCAGTTTCGTGGAGAGAGAATGGTAAACAACAATGATGTTGTTGGTTATACAAAATTATTGATTAAACTGATTTAAATTCCTCTGCTTCCACACAAAAGTGAAGTTCATTTTAAAAATAACTCTAGCTTTATTTAACAACCAGAATGTCACAATTTTAACTATGGAAACTTTTACTTGTTTGTGTGTTTGAAATCGCCAAACACACATTTACTTGACAAATGGGAACTTTATGGAAATAATATATTTAAATAACAAATTGTCTTAACTTTGCCTAGCCTCACAAAACACTAATATCTATGCTAATATTTACTAGTGATTGTGATTTAAAAAATCTAATATAAAGGCATCTAAATAATAAGCCTAATTAAACTGATAGTATTAAATATAATAACAAAACTGAGCAAGAGTTTTATTGAGGCATAAGCTATGTGTTTAGTTTAGGTAATTAGATAGTTATCAATGTATATCATATAGGCCTTATTATACCAATAATGAAGCAATACACTGTCCAATGCATCTATATTAGATAAACTGACTCATTTTAAGCATATACACCTTAATCTTAAATCACATAAATCTATGAGAGCGTTTATCTGGACATTGATTCCAATAGAGTTAATTTTAACCAAGGTTTTTATTTTATTGTTATGAACATGAATGATTCAAAATAAATCTCAATTATATGTAACGTGTATGTTCTTCATCTAGATTATAAAATATTTAGCAGCCCAAAGGTATCCAGGTTTGTGTGATATAGAGATTAATCCCCAGATAGCTAGATAGATGCCTTTTAGATTGTTTGTCACTGACTAACCTTCGGCTGGTGCTCCATCATCAAGCAGGAACACTCTGGCACAGCTAGGTCCAATCAGGGAAACCAGAAGAAGAGCCCACACCACCATCTTAAACAAAATTAGTAAATAAGGTGGAGAATCCCTATTAAAAGACAGTGACACTGAAAATACCTGAAAAACCTCCAATGGATGTGATTGCCCAACCCTATTACAAGTTGCACAGTGAACATTTTGATCATGCCAAGTCCATTGAAGATGTGTCGTATTAATGTGTTTCTCGCTATTTTTTGTTTGTTTGTTTGTAGATAATGTAGGTGATATACGACCGCATTTGTATTAGAGTGGTCAGATTTCCTGGCTACAGATCCAGAGGTCCCAGGTTAGATCACGGGAGCCTTCAAAAACCTATCTGTGAAGTAGTTGATCTGGAGTGGGGTCATACTTAGCCTCATGAGGGCAAATGAGGAGCTATTTTAATAAAGAAGCGATAGCTCTGGCTTAGCAAATTAAGATCAATGGCCAAAGATTGCATTGTGGTGACCACATGACACCCTCTATCCTCTATTGTTGGAACTATAATCGTTAAAGTCAAACATACTCACAAAACCTTAATATAGTCTACCCCTTTAATAGTAGGAGTGAGGATGTGATTAATTAATGGTTGTTGTAATATTTATATTCTTTCACTGTTGGCATTTATAACATTCGAACTTGACAAATTGTCAATAAATTAGAATAAAGTCCCCTATTCACCATGTTAATTGTATAACTTTATCTACGATTTAAAACTTTTAGTGTCTGGTATTTTAGTAAACAGTATATATATATATATATAATTGATATCAATATTAAATATTTAGGAACAATTTTAACTAGAGAGATAAATAATATATTAGAAATTATGAAAAGAATGCAGTCAGGAAATGCCTGTTATTACTAGGTCAGTAAGTTGTTGACATCTCGCCTGCTGTCAAGAAATGTAAAGCTAAGAATATACAAAACCATAATTTTACCGGTTGTTTTCTATGGGTGAGAAACGTGGCCTCTTACATTAAATAACAAAAATAAATTTAGGATGTTTGAAGATAAGGTGTTTAGGAATATATATGGTCCAAAAATAGGTTAAGATAGTGGGGAGTGGAGGAGGCTATATAAAGATGATCTACACCGCGTTCAAGGTATTGAATGGCAAACCCAATGGAAAAAGACTACTGAGAAGACCCAGACGCAGATGGGAGGATAACAGTTGGATAGCTTTGAGAGAGATAGGGTGTAATGAGATAGACTGGATATAACTAGCTCAAGATAGGGATAGGTGGCGTACTTTTGTGAGTGTTGTAATAAACTTTCGAGTTCCGAATACAATAGAGAAAGTAAGTATAATATTGCATTTTGGTCATTCCGGCAATTCAATTCGAAACTACCAAGAGATTGTAGATTGATAGGGCGTAGCACTAGTGAGAAGTGCCCAACACTGATTGGAAATTAACAAACACTAATTTTATAACATTTTATGATACATATTTTTAAGAAATTCTTACTAAAAACGAAGCCTATTCGGCAAATATATGATAGAATTAACCTTTTACTCAGATTATAATATTTTTCAAACGTTAAATAAACTTATTTTAATTGCAATACTAAACGATTAATTAACACTGAGTGAGAAAGTAGATTAATATTATTTTTTTAATTATTCATATTATATTTTCCAAGGGATTTTATTGTTTTAGAAGCGATCTAATATGAAAGCTAGTCCTGTCTGGGCTATTTATATCATATAATGGTTTGTAACCTACAGGAATCTTATTTTGCTATCCGGCCAATAAGAGCTAAACTTAAAACTAAAGATTCAAACATATCACGACATTGTTCTCAAAATCAACTTTTCCTACTTTGATAAGTCTTTACTCAGATGCTTAGATCCAAAACAATATTAAATTTACTTTTCTGACTCCTGAGCTAGAATAATCTCTTGCTGCAATATTGACCCATACCACGTAACTAAACAAGTAAGGTTCAAATTAATTTTAGACGTGCATATTTGATAACATCCAAATAGTTCATTAAATAACTTTATGATACATTAATAGTTATGTACTTAAACATTCTGCTCAATAGATCACAAAGTGTGAATGTGATGTATTTTAAAGGTCAAAACTTTAATCAGAGAACCTAAATCAATTGTTCTTTTTATATTTGTGCTTCTTAGCAAATTAAGTTTTGGATTAATCAATTGGTAATTTTTTTATTGAGGTAAGACTTTGTAAAGATATATAAATAAAAATTTTCCTTCATTGGTGTTTTGGAGAGTAGATACAAACTTTTGGGCATACACTTAATTGTTTGAATTTATTATTATTATTATTATTATTATTATTATTATTATTATTTAGCACCGCATCTTACTACCCGTTTGGTTTATACGCTTTAAGTACTAATTACACTAATCGATTAGGAATTGGAAAGGTTTAATCATAGGAAGTGAACCCGCATTTGCGTGGAGGGAGAGTGGAAATCCATTTAGGATAAACCACCCCCAGTTCACCCGACCGAGATTCGAACCTCGATCTCCCCGTCCTCAGCAGTTGAGCACAACACGACTAGCGCGTTAGTCAACTACGCCACCGAGGTGGGTTTTAATGAATTAATGTAAGACGTAATATACACATATCAATAAATTAATTGACGACTAACATCAACCTATTAAGTTTAGTACATTAAGAGACAAATTAACCTGAACAAAAGCAATGATATAGAAAATGTTAGATACAGAGAAAGTACAGATTATAGGCAACTAGTTTGGGGGAGGTGAAGGCTCATGTTTGAATCTCAGCCAAGGGGTAATTATATTGAGGGTCCTTTTTAAAATTTCATACTGTAGCGAAGTAGTTGTCTCCCTAAATTCATAGAGATAATATATTTTAACAGAACCAAAAGATTGATGCATAACTTACTACTGGACAGGTTTTTCAAATATAAAATAATAGATTATAATCTTACTTACTCAATAACTCGTGGCATTAGGAATGCCACAATTATATAAGTACTCCATCTATCCCTATCTTGAACGAGTTCCATCCAGTCTACCTCATTACACCCTATCTCTTTCAAGTCCAATCTAAGGTTATCGTCCCATATACATCTAGGTCTTCCCAATGGTCTCTTCCCATTGGGTTTGTCAGTCAATACCCTGTAAATTGTTTTAGATTGTCCCATTCGTGTTGCATGACCGGACAACAGTAATCCATAGGAATTAATTATCCTAACACTGTTTTGTGAGAGCCGGCGAGAAATTAACAATTTACTGAACGAGAAATAGCATGCATTTTCCGACTGTATTCTTTTACTAATTTCCACTCTATTAGCGTAATTGCTAGTTAAATTTGTTCCTAAATATTTATACTCATTGACCCGGTCAAATGATATGTTGTTTGTAGTAATCTCTAAACTATCGTCCCCAATCTGTGTTCTCTGTGTGATCATATACTTAATCCTTTCAGCGTTATCTTTTAAACCTATTTTCTTACTATCCTCGAGTAAAATGTCTACATTTCTAGCAACAACTTCCTTACTATAGCCCAACAAAGCTAAATCATATTTATATCTAAATAACTGAACTATACCGACAAATGTCAGCCCTTCTAAACAATCTTTCATTGCCCTAATAGTATACTCTAAGGCTATATTAAAAAGTTATTGGTGCATCTTCATGTTTCGACCCAATATGTATTTAGAAAGTATCTGATATATAAAGCCCAGATTTTTATATAGTTAAATATTTAAATTCTGCCAGTTATAAATGAGAAACGCTAAATGTTAGCAAATTAGGTTGTTTTGAACTGTATTTTCATTCTTACATATTTTACTGAATTCTATAAATTTTAGTGGATATCACTTAAACACTTAAATTTCCATATCCCTTGTGTTTATATTATATATATATATATATATATATA
>CABFOW010000032.1:75188-106413 GCA_902141385.1 Timema californicum | reverse complement strand
AACATTTAGCCTAGGACCTAAAAAATAAGAACTATAGGAAATTGATATTAGAAAATCCTGAGTGATCTGAAGTTCACATGTTTTTAAAGAGTCGGAAATAGTGGAGCAATAAAACATAGCATCAGATGTTAATCAAAAAATGTTTTCCAAGAATCCCACGTGACAAGCCATAATCCCATTTATTTGTTATCTCTAATTATTGGAAAGTCACTTGAAACAAACTAACTATGCAATACAGATCGTTACAAAACTAACAGTGTGGGTGTAAATTTATAAAAATGTTTTTGTTTTATATTTTAACTGAATTTTCTACATATTTATGTACTTATTTTGTATGATAATACAACATAAAAATCCTGGCTAATAAAAGAAATAATAATTGATTTATTCCATCTTCTTAAATGTATTAATATATTATTTATCACTCAATATAAATAAATTTATAATAGTGTTCGATTATTATTTTTTAAATATTGTCTACATGTAATATTTCCCAACACAAATAAATGTACAAATATTAAGTAACTAAGACATACTCTGATATGACACTTCATATTACCTAGCCTATAAGTTGTATTTTGCTATCTGAAATATGTATTTAAAATGTCCAATATATATAGCCGAACTATTTATTATTGTAATATATTCCATGGTTTAATACTTTAATTTAAAACATTCCATGAAAACAAATCTGATACCGGTCTCAAATAATATTTCCGGTATCATGAAATGTTAGTGTTAGTCATGTAATCAGTTTTAAGTAAACTGTTAAATGTATTGAAAAAACTTCAAAGTAATAATGTAGTTTATTTAATACTCTCCATAAATCTTACTATACCATAAAGATAGTTCTATGTGTTTGTAATTCAAGAATCACTTTCTGGCTCTCATTACATCGATATCCCATAAAAGGGATTACCATCTATATTAATCCGCATCTTATTTAACTATCCTAAAACTGATATAAATCAAATAATATATATATATATAAGTCAATATATTTCTAAGTATTAGGTACTTATATTTTAATCAAATACTTATATAACAATTAATCATCTATAAGTATTTTCTTAAATAAGGTTTCAATAAGAAATAACTAATTGTAAAGCACACCATGACTAAAAACTGTGATGTTTAGGATTTTTACAATTTATTATGTGTGTTTGACTATGTTTGGATCTATGGCTAAGTTAGGACTTTACATATGTGGTGGTATAAGGCTAATCGGATAAGTGCACTGGCACTAGCTTTTAGAGTTTTATTTTATCTTACCACCTCTCTGAGCTTTACGAATATTTACACCATTGAGGTAGCACTGTGTATGGTATAAAGTATAGAGAGTGTACCCGCATTTACTTGACGGATGAAAGGTAGAAATGTTGTAAAATATTCTTACTAAACTGGTAGGATATTGAATACACATCTCCCCAGAAATACCGACTCATTATCCCTCATGCTCTTCAATGTGTGCTAGAATGAAATTATTTGTGTTAAAATCCTTAAATATTTATTAAAATTATAGAAAATAATTTTTATACACATTCTCACTGTAAAATATATTATGGTCAAACGTTTTCTTAATTTGTAATGTTTTATATATTTAACCACTCTAGTAAAAATTATGTAAACAAAAAATAAAAAACACATTTTATGATAAGATAAATATGGTGAACTTTAAATGAATGCAACAGAATTTTTAAAATAGTATAGAAAAAACTATTTAAAATATTATCACCACTTCAGTAGACCTAGTAAGGGATTGAACTAGTGTCCAATGCCCATCATTCAACTTGTGAGACCAACTCGGTTAACAAAGAATTGTGTTTCAGTAGCTTTGTACCTGTTTTTTTAATAAACTCTAAAATTGTTTTGAACATTCTACAATGTAATTGATTAAGTTACTTTTAATAAGTTTATTTATAGCGTTATTACTGTACGGTAATAAAATATAATTCTCCAAAATAATTAAAATGGTGTTTTATTGACAACAATTTTTTGAACAACTTTAATCAACTAATGAGCTGATAGATAGATAATACATTAAAAAGTACATGATGATTTTATTTTGTCAGTTTCTTTATATTTAATAAACCATTTCCGCTCTTAGTTATTTAGTAAGGTATTTATTTAATTAGTTGGTTAACGTCTTAGTTTAGGTTTTCGTGGATGGAAATGCATCTGACTTTCATAAAGGCAAGAATATAAGCCTGTGCGAAAGGAATATTTTCAATTTAGAATCGAATTCGAACATTTCATTTCTAGCTCAAAACTGAATCTGCAACTAAAATGTTTGAATTTGACTCATTTTTTTTAAATATATTAGATCTCAGACCTAAGTTTAGATTGGAATTGAAGATTTCGAATTCATGCATATGGTAAGCTTGTAAGATAAAAATCAACAATGGGAAAATACCCATCTTTGTTTGGCGTCAAGATTCTTACATATTACGCGTGAGCTAGTCATCTGGAATTAAACTAAGAAACTGCAGCTATTGATTGTAAGTTTTGCTAACGATAATTTTACTGGGAGGATGTGTGATTGTCATTTAAAGCTACAAATGTGTGATATGCTTGAAGCTAGTACGAAACTACGATCTCAATTATGAAGGACTATTATACCGGCTTTCACTCACCAGCTTGAAAGAAACCATGTTGTATTAGATGGCTAGTAGCTTAGTCGCACAATAGGCTACCGTTGGAAACAATGTGATAGTCTGGTGGCGCCACGGTTGCCTCTTATAGGAACAAGAGCAAAGAGGGGAATATTTTTGGTGCGTGGCAGCACTGGTACGATACTCCACTTCCCTACATAGTTCTCTCTCCTTCAAGCAAAAAAAAGATTGCTGCGAGTGCAACTGACCGTAAAAGTTAGGTTTTGCTTGTTTTGATTTTCCGTTACATTCAACAATGACTAAGGTTTTAAGAAAATGATGTTTGTTGAGGTCAGATAGTTTTTACAAATTTGCAATACATGTCATGAAAAACTTGCTTGGTTCTACACCAGACCTAAATAGTATCTAAGCATAATGATATGTGTAGTTTCATCTTATGTTTATAAAATCATTTGAATATGAAACCTTTAAATGAGACTACAAACCAGAATGTACATATTGATATATTTAAAATAAGCTATATATTATTTTATAAATTTTATCTAGAGATGTTTTCTCACTCTCAACTATTAATATTAAAATTATAGATTTTATTTAGCCCAGCAACAGAAAAATACATTACCCACATAACAAGTTATTAAGTGCTAAATTTAGAAAATATAAACATATATACTTATACATAAAAAGTTATCACTATATGTATATATATATATACATAATTTTCTTAGCTCCGCGTCTTACTATCCACATGGGTTATACACCTATGTAATAATTACACTAATGATCTTAAACATTAAGCTTGTTTAGCCTGGCTTACCGGTGACAGGAAGGTTGGAATCAAATTCAGGCCAGGTGTAATGGAGGTATTTAGGCCTATTATATTCCCTTCATTCTAATACTAGTGCACTTTCGCCAAAATACATCATCACTATCCTACTGCATTAGCGTGATTGGTAATAAAATATTGTATGCTTCCTCGCACAAAATATCTCACTCTTTTATCTAAATTATACTTCTAATTCATAATACCTGCGAAGCAAAATAATTGACATTGTTGTAGGAACATAAAATAAAAGAACCTCCTCGTATTTTACCAACGTTTACTCATAAAATAATATATATTTGGTTGACGATCATAATACTTTCTCCTTCCGATGGGTCGCGAGAAAGTCAGATTGTACATAATTATTTATAAGATTTTAAGTGAGCTTAATTACATTTTCGTCTTTAGGTTACCATATATTAACTGTTATCTATGAATTTAGTAATTATAAAGGAATTTGACCTAATTTATAAACATGAAAAGACGTAACCCAAATTACAATTCTGGAGAAGATTTAGAACGAGTAATTTTATTATACTTTTAATAATAATATAATTATGTAAAACGCAATATGCTCAATTTTTTTAGTGATCTTAAAAACCTGTTTGTATTTAGACATCAGAGTTATGAAGGAAAAGTATCGGTCCTAATTCAAGACAATAACACTAAAATAAACCCAATCCGGAAAGCATGAGGACTAACTGTAAGGTTTATCAATTCTGATTCAACAATTAAGAAGAGATTATGGATATAATAATCCCGGCTGGTCATACTGAGTGTGAATTTCGCAAGCAAGTAGTACCAAACCCAAAATGCCAAAGGAATACACGATTAACAACAATTCCTATAGGGGTCCCCAAACTGGGTTAAAAAAAAAGACTAAAATCTAAAAGAAAAGCTAGGAAACTGAAATTTTACAGGTAAATAATCATAGCCCCAAAAGGATGTAAAAATACTTTTTTGACCAAAAAGTCCCATTGGGGCCCCTAAAGTGACAAAGTTTCTAAACCCAAGTCAGAAAAATTTTTGAATCCCAGAAAAGTTAGAAATTTGAGATTTTACATACAGGTATCCCCTAGTCCTTGAGGGAACTGAAATACTTAGTGACATAACCTTTTGATGACGTCCCCAAAGTGGAGGAGTTCAAATAACAAAAACAAAAAAATCCCTAAACCCAGAAGACCTAAGATGCTGTAAATTTGCAAATGGTATTTCCCAATCGAAGAGGTGCAGGAATATTTGGTGATGTTAAATTTCCAAGGAGACCCCAAAAATGAGGGGATGTTGATGTCCATAAAAACAAAGTCAAAATTCTATCGAAGCGCAGTAGACCCAGGTAGCTGAAATTTTTCAGGCAGGTAGCCCCTAACCAAAAATGTTTCAAAAATACTTGGTGAACAAATTTCCATTGAATCTATTAGATAACGTGTTTTAAAACTTAATTGATCTATGAATGATGATGTATATAATCGATCGTGGCTGGTCCTTTACATATCCTAGCCTAGAGTACCAAGCAATATTGAGAATAACAAAGCTACGACCATAGCTCATTGATGATGTTGGCCTTTATAAATTTATCAAGGAAGCTATCCGGGGAGGGATGTGTTTGTTGGATAATTTTCATGCGGTAGCAAATATTTGTTAATTACCTATATTCTATTGTTTTAAGCCTGAACCCTACCTCTTTTATCTTGACGTGAATGGACTCTTCACTTATTTTATGCTCAGATAATTGCCCTTTGGATTATTGAGATGGATCAGCAAGGATCAATCGATATACGAACAATAAAGATTTATGCGGGTAACCTGCAAGTTTACCTAGAGTGTACTGATCTTCATTCAGATTAACCGTTCTGTCTAGAAAATTGTATACCTCCTCGTAAACAAGATAAATTACTAACAATATTAGCCAATAAGATAGGGTGAATCATTCATTACAATCATTTGAAACTATATCTGGTGAACGGCTTCAAACAGACTTGGATCCATAAGGTACTCAACATTAAACAATATCTTTGGATATGTCTCCATACATAACCCTGAATGCCGAGATGAGGAGTAAGGCTAGCAATCAGTTTGAGAATATGTTCTTTAAGCTGATGATGCTTCGGTAACTTTATCTCAGACAAGAGAGCGTAATGTGATATAAATATCGCTAATAGTAGGGAAGGAAAGTTGGGTGAGAGTAGCCTCATAGCCAGCCCCTACTTTAAGAACCGTACCATCGTGTCAGAAAACTTGATCATCACCGAGGCGTATCCTCAAGAGATTTATTTAGATATGCCGACCCATGCAGTGTTCACCAAGTTGTAAATCTCGAAGATGGTCATGTACGTTATGCATGACCATATTATGGTTCATGCTTTTCCACCAGGTACACTTAAACTCTAGTACTCGGATACGGATGTGTTCCTGTACAAGATGACTGTTGAGGACATTTATCAGAGACTGATCGCAATAGACAGAGACTACCTAGACATGTAAAATTACAACCCAGACAATGATTATGGGATTTTATCAGTTAAATAAGCAGTACCCGAAAAACTCAAGGACAAGAATCGAGGGCTAATTGTTAACGAGTATAGTGACATTAGACCAAAATTTGACTCCCTCGAAATTTTAAGAGCAGTGAAACGCTAAAATCAGTAGAGGTCAAGTGTAGAGAATTAACAATGCTTTCAATAAATGACTACTGCGACTGTTTCAATATCAAAATATCGTTATCTGAGTGGCTCGCACAATAAGAGAGGTACACTTCAGACTGTACACCCAAAAATTTAATAGATTTACCACTAGCTCTATCAATGATAAAATATACATCTTACCCGGTACGTTCATATGGTATTATTATTTGATATGTGAGCAGGCATTGGAAAATGCACACTCTGAAGTGAAGATCGATGAAGATGAAGAGAAACACCATCTTCCTTGAAGAGTGAAAACAATTAATAGAAAACTTGCAGTGTTGAAGATATAGTGTATTAATAAAGACAATTATTATTAATGTGCCTATTCTTAAATATTATATGTATCAAATATTTTATATTCGTCTCATATCTAATCGTCAATTCTTTTTACATATTTTTTTCTCCAAGAGTTAATAAACTCTAAGAAAAAAGTTTTTTCTGTTTGTTTCAAAACCAAATATATACTATTATTTATTAATTTATTTACTAATTTAAAATATAACATAGTTTATACTGCTTGGGCTCTAAATTTTACTACACGTTCAAGTGTTGGTATTTATTCTAACAGATTAATTATTATTATCTAACTGGCTGGTTAAAAAACTAAAATATTATATACATCCCAATCAATCTAACAAATGCATTAAAGTTATCAAGTGTTAGTATTTACTTTAAATTTATCATCTAAATAAGGGGCTCTCAACATTGAGGGCACCCCCCCCCCCTGAGGGTGCGTAAGATGATTTCAGGGGAAGCGTGATGAACTGTTAAATTAAAGCCAAAATATGTATCTAGGTATTTGAGGCGAACGCTAGAATTTCTGGCAAACTCCTTCAAATAATCTTGAACACAATACAGAGTTCCAGCCATTCACTGTCACTGCTATGCCTCATGACACTTGCCTCGTCTGTATTAGCTTTGTTAACGCGCTGATGCACTCATTCTGAGTCAGATAGGAAGTATTAGATACCACCAATTCCTATTGGTTGATAAATCGGTAATTTTTAGTCCGCATTGCTCTCATGTCGGTTAAGATCACGTCTGACACTGTGTTGGTGTTTTCATAGATTGATCTTGTGTTTCGCTCAGTGCTCAAGTCATAATTATTATTGCAGGTATGATAATTTGTAAAAATGTTCAGTTCTTTACCAAAGAAAAGGCTGTACAACGATGACTGTATTAAATACGGATTTACTCTTATAGATAAAAGCGGTAGTCATTTACCTCAGAGCGTTATTTGTCACTCTGTTTTGTGTAACAATGCGGTGCGACCAGAGCATTTGAAGCGTCATTTGTTAACCAATCACCCTGGTTTGAAGGACAAACTAACCGAGGTTTTCGTTCATAAAATGAACTTTCTAAAACATATGATGTTTGATTTGACTAGAAGATTTCAAGTTAAGAATGAAAAAGCCGTGGAAGATTCTTGCAAGATCGCCTTGTTGATGGAAAAATGTAAGAAGCCACGTACCATTTGTGAGTCTCTTGTGAAACCATATTTACTTACTGGTTGTAGTAATGTACGTGGCGAAGAAAGCTGTAATAAAGTTGCAAAAATATCACTCTCAAACGATTCAATAAAACGAAGAATTGATTAAATGACTCAAGATTTGAAAAACAAAGTAGTAAGAAAATTAAAGGATTCTCCATTATTTTCTTTGCAATGTGATGAAACATCTGACATTTCACAGCATTTCCAATTGCTATTTTGCTGTAGATGTATTGATGGCAAACAATTTATGGAGGAGTAATTGTTCTCCCAAACTCTCAAAACAACAACAAAAGCTGTTTATATATTTTCCGCTCTGTGTGACTTTTTAGAAAATAATAATCTTCTATGGGGAAAATGCTGTTGGCATATATACTAACGTGGAGCAGGCTATGACGGGCTGTTGAACTGATTTTATTCAACTGAATAAGGAAAATAACCCTAAAATAATTTGTTCTCATTTTATCATTCATAGGCTGGCTTTGGCTTGTAGCCCTCTGCACGAATAACTTAACTCTATTTTGAATTTAGCAATTAGAATAATCAACTGTGTAAAATATAGTTCCTTGAACACTAGACAGTTTTTGAGTGCTGGGAAAAGCAATATGTTCAGCATGTTCACAGATGAAAAATGCATTATTTATTTGGCATATTTAGCAAACATCTTTGAATTTCTTAACTTTTTAAATTTGAAACTACAAGTACAAAAAATATCCAATTATAGTACATCTGGTATCGCTGAAGGACAATTTATAAGAGTATTTCCCAGATTTGTTTCGAAGAACTGGCAGTTTAAGTTGAGATCCGTTCAACATCGAAGTGGTCATACCCCCAGATTTCCTTCAAGAGCAGGTCATAGACCTTAAATGTGATACCCAAGCAAGAACAGAATTTTCAAATAGAACTATTGAAGACTTTTTGTTGAGCTATCTTCCTATGTATCCAAAAGTTGCTATGTAAACTGTGCGGTTGATGGTGCACTTTTCCTCCCCGTACCTTTGCGAGTCTGGGTTTTCTGCACTTGCTTACGTCAAATCAAAATATCGAGCACGGCTGGACGTGAAGAGTAAGATGAGATGTGCATTATCACAATTGACATCAAATATTCAAAAACATGTCAAAGACAAATTATACAAAGAAATCTTGTCTAAGACAAACAATGCAACAATGAAAGACAAAATGTGCAGCCCTCTCATTAATATGTGAAGTATTAAATACATAAATACAAACTATTTAGTAAAAAGTGCACGTTATTTTAAAATGTAGTTTTAAACCTTTCCTATTTTCTTTGAAGTGAAGTAAAATATTTGTATTTTTTGTTCGTAAAAATAAAAGAATTTTAAAACAACATTGATGTTTGATTTAAATTAATCAATCCAATACCTAATACCATTGTAGATACAGTACATATGTATGTATAACAATAAATTGTAAAGCATAGAATGTTTAACGGGAGTGCGGGCTTGGGGGCAGGTGTAACTTATACGACAGTATAAAAGGGAGTATGGACCTCAAAAGGTTGAGACCCTCTGATCTAAGGCTAAAGTTTAAAACAATTTAATATTATAAACATCCTAGCTGCTTTAATACACCTGAACAAATTTGTATAAACATAAAATACCTCCTGTAGGATCGATGAGAGAGTGAACCAACTATTTTATTATTAAAGCAAGATTTTCCTGCATAAATACGTTCTATATCTCGATTCAAATTGTCGGCAACCTCAGACTTGTACTGTTTGATCAAATACCTGTCATTCATGTAGTACACATTAAGCAGACATGGATAGTTTTTTCTCTCTCACCCATCACTTGATATACAATAAAACTAATATTCAACCATTTGTGCTGATATGTAGGGTTAAGTTTTCCAAATGGTAAGGAGGTTTTATGGATGTCGATACCAAATATTAGCACCTATTTTTACAGACAAATATATTTCCATAAAACGGTCTGTGTATTCCTTATTTGTAATCCTTCGAAGTCTAGGGATAAAATAAAACCCTTTATTGAGATAAACACCATTGACAATTCCCAATTTCCCGTTTAGGTTTAGGGATGATAGAAGATTGGTATCGTCCATAATTTCCTTCTTTCATTTAGACTTAGCAGCATTATTAGTCCAGTTGATAGTTTCCTTCTTCTGGTTAGACTTATCAGTAATATCATTCTCGTCTTGACCGCAGAAACACGACAGATGATCTAAACTGATGTACTTTTTCTATTAGTTAAAAAAAAAGTGATGACATGAAGAAGAGGAAGGATGACCGAACTCATGTAATTCTATATTGCACTATGAGTCAAATCCACTCACCCTCTAACCGATTAGACTTTAAACCCTTAACCATTTAGAGGATTATGACATTTTCTGTAGCGCACATGTAGGTAGTACTGGAACTACTGAGTCACTTGCATACCATGCTTAGGGTTTTAAGCTTTCTCAGGGCAGAAGAGCCGAGATCCTCCAACTCCTAAGAGAACTTTTGGTCAATATTGCTGATGATATTCTGTGGCCTAGTTATCTTCTCGATTCCTTTAAAATTAATTGTAGTATCCCTCTCTAGGTGTGAACCAATCGGTAAACTGAGCTATGTTTAGGGTTTATCACCACTCTGCCAAGACAGCCCGTGATGATGCTTAATCACCCAATCTACGTTCCTCTTACTCCATGATCTCAAACGGTGACTTCATTGAACGTATTGAAATATAAGATGGCTACCTCTTTGAAAATAAATAACTCCTTCCTCAAGTTAAATACCCCTGTAGGTCAATCTTTATAGTGTATTAAAACAAGTCACAAATGATCAATTTATTATATCATTTGCTGACGTCAATGCAGAAAAGGCTGTAGTGGACCTCGCTATTCTGAGTCATGAAAAAGCAGGCCTTAGTATTTGAAAGAATATTTTCAACAGTTTAAACGTTATAAGATATAATTTCACATCGCCCTTGAGAGTATTTTCCTTAGGGTTACCGTCAATCATTAAGATAGATAGTTGTGATTTGAAATCGGTAGACCCAAGTAGTGGTACATCGTTCCTTAGTACGAAGTCTGGAAATTATCGTGGTCCTAGTACACTTTCGAGATTGAATCTTGGTTAAAGTCCAAATTCGTATTCCCTTAAGGGCACATGACTGAAGTCAAGTGAATTTAGACGCGCATAGGCGACAAATATTGAATATGCTTCTATCTGAAGCAGTAGTATTTTTAAGTCCTGACTGAAGATCAAAAATGACGGTACGAGATCTTTTTTAAACAAGGATGACGTTTTCACGGTCGAGTCATGCTTAGTAGAGACAGGCACGTTCGGGTACTCGAACAGTTCCCATGTACAAAATGTTAAATTGAGGGATCTTTGAACATTGATGAAATTGAGTAGTTTGAGTTGATTCGCATCGTTTGTTTTGATATGAGGCATGAGCCAAGATGTTTTACTCAGTTCTATTTTACAACGTGACTCGACAGTAGGATCTGTGACACGCTGTAAAGGGTTATTGTTTGTCGTCGAATGACTAAGCACATGTTTTTGCTTGGCATTGGTATTGGCATATGGTAAGAGCCTTCGACGAATCTTAGAAACAGACGTAGAGGGATGCATATGTCAAATATACCTGTTTTATCATGTACGCGTACCACTTCGTGTTACCATCCTTCGTTTTCCATGTACGCATCTTCACCTTTCATTATCAATATAGAGTTTTTGAGCTAAGTTGAGAACCTACATCTCTAGATTGATCAATCTCCACTTCATTGATATTATAGGCAATTCTAGAGAAGCAAAGAAGTATCCTTTTATTGGCAATTCTCAAAGTAATTCTGTTAGCTCCATTATTCAGTAATATTCTTCAATTATATACTGGAGCGAGCGATATGGTGGAGTGAATAGTCCTTCCTGTAGGACATACAGTATATCCTAAGCTCTTTTCTGTTTATTAAATACCAGGCATATACAAGGAATAGAATGATACTGGAAACTGATAAAGGCAGTATCAAGACAACAGGGTATCCACTATTTATTATATTTACAGCATCATAAATTATTTTCTTAGCGAGTAGCCATTACGTCTTAAGTATAATATCTTAACAGGTGTTAGTGTTTTCACTGAACTTCGATCAATGTTTTGAGGAATAGGACGTCATATTGTTTTATAATAGTACGAGTCACATCACCGACTCGTTTCAGGTGTATACCTAGAGATATATTCGAGTCTCTAAATTTTATTAGATCTACTCGTTTGTACACGACTCATACCAAGATAGACTCTGTGATTCATTTCTTTACCAAAAGGTAAAATATATTATTTGATGCTTCCACTAACGTATAGCCTGGAGTTACAGTCATAGTGATCTTGTGCGAGGTATTACTTGGTTCTCCGTTGACGTAAGATCCACTAGCAAGAATGTATTTGAGACTGAACACAGTCACGTGTAAGATATTCACAGCATTGGTCGAGATGTGTGTTTTCCTTATGCGAAGAATATTTTATAATTCTGGAAGAAATGTTAATGTGCCTAGCTGAATAAAATCCAAAATAATCCCATTTGTTCTAACTCTTTAATGTGGTAGGATCAGCGATTATAGAATTTCATATCAATCGAGACTTCTAACTTCTAGTATCCATCCGAAGCATTACACCCCATAATTAGACTATCCAAAGCAACGATGTATTCTTTCCCTTCACGATATAAATTATTATTATGTGCAGATGTCCATCTTAAAAATGAACATGTTTATATTATACAGCAAGAATTTTCACTGGACATAACTAATAACCCATGCCACACATCATCATTGAAAAGTTAAGAATTTCCGGTGCTGAAAGCAAGGTGTTTTTATTTAAGAACCCCTGAAATAATGACAGGCTATTACTTCAGTCGGGTATATATCATACACCTTAATAGCACAGTGTGTTATTATTTGAGAATGCAGCCACGTTTTGTCAAAGGTCCAACTTCATTTGAAAATTTACTTACCGTGAGAGACGTAACCCACGAATCCAACTATTTAGTTTTAAAAACACATATTAGAGGACGACTCACACTGGAGAAATGCACTATAGACGCCATTTTATGTATTTCTTCTTCCTTATTCAGATATTTTCTATCCATCATAATAATATTATTCACGAGACAAGTACTCTCCCACTTTGGCTCACCCCCAGTAAAAGAATGTCGGATAATAATGAGTATAGAATTGGAACATATCAATAGGTAGAAACTTTGGACTTAAAAAATGAATGCAGGCTAGACCAATTCAACCAAATTGTAAGGTATCTACAGGACAAGAACGTAAAAGACTTGAGTCTTCTTCTACCTGATTAATCATATGGATTTATATAATGAAGAAAATATCTGAGAGAGACAACAAGCGACCAGCCAAACTATTATAAACTTTTAGTAAAAATTAGCCTCTATTCAATACATAACAACTTATCATAGAGATAAAAGAATAATATGTAGAATATTCAAGAGCCAATAAGAAAAATTGTTATTTTAATATACGCCCGTAGATAAAGAAAATATTTTTATATTTAATTTATTTTTCACTGAGATCAAGATTGAGGAATGTGCTGCCTTTACAGTGGTTTCATCGGATATAGCTGCTACTTTGTTAAAAATTGGCAGAACAATGCATGCAACATTCAAGTACATTCATATAGCCGCTAATTTGTTTAAAGGAGTAGAAAAGCGTGCGTGACATATAAATTACCTTTGCATTTCTATAATGATCTAATTTCCATGTGCAACATTTCGAGTATAAGTTTCACAACAATATTACTGTGAATATTTCTTATATTGTGGAATGATAGTACAATGTCATATAATACATCAATTGAAGATCCAAATATATTTGAAAGCTCTCAATAGAAACAACGAGCTCCTAAAAATATCACCTTACTGTTCTCAGGAGAATTATAACATAATCTTCCGAGTCACTAGAGCTGACGAGGTCAACTCTTGCCTGGAATGAGCCTACATATACCCAGACATTGTGAAACTCTCCTCATCATCCAACATTCGAAATCCTCCTGTGCGAAGATATAAAGTAGACTTATTTGTCGATATATTGCTGAAAATCGATAATGGAGTTTTTGAAGAGCACGGAGACAAATTGTCCTTGAATAACTCCCAGATGTGCATCGTGTTCAAGGATATAAAGTAATTAGTCAATTTTATCTATCACGAGATACTTCTTCTGCTGCACAAACTTTTTTTTTTTGCTTGTTCAAGGAACAACATTTTCCAGCTCCAAAAATGAATCGGCTGATAAAATTACCGGCAGTTTTTAGACCCGTTTGAAACGCCCTACTGCACTTACATGTTCGTAGACACGCGCTCCTGTTAATTTTTTAATTCCCTTAACCATTTGAACCCTTCGGTTTACTCGTCCACAATCTTCAATTAAAATTTTAGCATTCATTATCTCGCTGTGAAATTCAAACGCACCTAAATTGTGTCGTGAGATCAGCTTACAGGTAAACGCTCTGCAAAACTTTACTATAGAGGTGACTGTCATGACAGTTTGCACAGTGGGTAATGGGTTGGGATAAAAAGAATACCTATGATTCCATCAAATCTCTTTTTCCAGTTTGATTGCGAGTAATTTCCCATCAAGTTTTGTAGTGCGATAACCATCAACACAGTGCAAGAACATACTCTGAATGTGGCGGGTGTTGATCTGCAAGGCAAGTATTTCTCACATGGACAACTATAGAGGTGTGTGCTCCGTGATAGTTCTATCGGCAACTTGTAACTGTTCGTTCCTGATGATAAAACCATTAATGTCGGTTAAAAAGACGCCTTATTATTTTATTGATATCAACCCATACCTCACACACCAAACACCCCTTTTCTCCGGCATGCATTTGATATCGCTTGAGTCATTAGAGATAAAAGAGAGAATATTTTTCTATACGCGTTCAGTCTAAAGAGCGCATCATTTCAAAAGTGTTGATGTAGAAAATTGAAAAATGTTGTTTGAAGCACCTTCAATCCATAATCGTACTATCGTACTCTCAAAAGTCAAATTTTATTTACCATAATTCCTTAAAGATGAAGGAATTATTATTTAAATTTAATCCTTTTTAAACACTTAAGCTTATATTGTAGCTTTAAAAACCCTCACCCCATCTTCATCAAGGATTCTGAAGTTGTGTGTGCAGACAACTTAGTTTACTAAATTCCAACTACCATAGGATGAGTCTTTTAAAAATGTAACATATCTTGCGGTCAGCATTGATTGTATTTGTCTACATTAACTATTAATGTTATGTTATAGGTATTGGTAATACAGATGTTTTGCTCGCTCTCTGTCCCTGAGTTTCAAACTAATGGATGTAATTGGTATATGAAAAGCACTCAGAGGTCGAGAGCGACTGAAACACCATGTACAAATAAAAAGTGGCTTCTGCAGGCCACATGACTATACGTATGAATATGTGAATGTCTTTTTAGAGGTCAGATAGGACCATTTCTATTAAATATAGGTGTGTAATATCACATTACACTGAGTTTATTAATATTAGTTTTTTATTTAGCATTTCTCAAAAAACATAGCTATGTTTATCTTTTGCCTTCTTCTATTCCAAAATTGTTCTAAAACATATATAACGGGACCTTAACCAGTTATATTGTCATATTATCATATCTAATAAATACCCAATAATTATTGATACAAAAGAAAATACAATATTTGAAAATTTGTGTTATTATCCACAACAGATAAGTATGCTAATGTTCTTCTCTTCATGAAAATATATTTACCTGTTGCCAAAACTAGCATTTCTACTGGATTAATATGTTTTAACCATATGCATAGTATAAAAATATAATTACAAATCTAGCTTGGTCAAATTTGTATATTGAACCACATTGCAAGCCTACATGTGCATTAGATTCTTGTGTTTTTATTATATTGGTTCTTTAAAGGCCTGAGACTTTAATATGTATAGTGTAGTAATTTTGTCTTAACCAATAAATACACGATTAATACAAAACCAAATACAATACCTTAAAATATGTGTTAATATTTACCTGTAAAACAGATATGTTAATCTAGTGCTGTGATTGTAGCAAGTATATATTGCACACATACCACTGGACATATTGTTTGAGATATTAATAATCATTTTACACCAAAATATACGTTTTAAATCATTTATCCATTACAGTCTGTGTTAGCTCATATGGTTTGCAACATCGGAGCGTGTAGAGCACAGCACCCTTGCTTTTTCGCACGAATATTAGACAATTGTCTAGTATTGGTATCATAAAATGTTTGAATATACCACTTATAATACTTTACAGTGCAAAATATAGATTTTCCTATCATATATTCACAATAATAGAAAACATTAGTAGTAGTAAAAAAACTATGCATGGGATGATTAGACAAAAAATCCAAAAGTGGACACTTATTGGTAACGGGCAATTTTTTAATCTCAGAATTACTGCGAGATAAGAAATAACGCTGTAGTCAAATTTTTGATGTTTTATTATCACTATGATTATTGTCCGTCGGTGTAACTTTCGAGAGTCCTATAGGGCTGGTATTTGCTGTTTATTCTATTTGTGTGTGTGTATTGTTGATATATGTATAGCTTAATGATTAATAAAGTATTACTTGTAAACAATCATAGCACTGTTATTAATAGGTGCAAGTAGGGGCAGAACATAATATAAATGATGATATGTGATATGGGAATAATATAAGGTTGACATTTGATTTAACAAAGTGTTGAAAAAACAATTCATCAGGCTTTCATTGAACATTTATTAGTAACAAGATTAAAATAACAAATATAAACAAATGTATCATAAAAAACGTATAAAAACACAACATTCATAAAAAAAATATAATATTGCCTCACCTCTATACTGTGGCATTAAAAAAGTATATGTATTAACACTTAGAAGAAGTTTACAAAGCAAAATGTATGTACATGCTTAGATAAAGGTTAGAATGACATCTTTTGCATCCTTGCTAGATCATTTAGACATAAAACTTTTGAAAGGGGAATTGGCTGAATTATTTTTAATATTTTATCTAATGTTACTTCAATTTAATGAAAATTATGAAAATAGAAACGTACTCCAATTTTGAATTTTCTAACCATTTTTAAGAAAATAAAATGTATTGTTATCATTACGTGGACCACTAACATAATCGTATAAGAGCATATATCGAAATTACTTAAAACAATGTAACTGATGATTTGTTCATTACATGAAGTACATACTAAAGATCTAATCAAATCATTTGCTCCAGAGTATTCTTACCACAACTATTCTATAGACCCAGGGATATAGAGGGTTCACAAATCGTGTCAACAATTGATGGCAATGTGTTCATTGAATGGGTTGCAAGATATATGCTTGACCAGTCGCCTCATCGATGACTTGTCCACTGGCGAGATCGAATATAAGACTGGGGGCGACTGCTGATGTCTTCTTTTGCTGTCGTTTCACACGCTGATCAGTGACCGATTGCTTAGTAGGCTGATCTGCGGCTGACTCTCGTTTGGCGGTCACCTTGTGATGCAAGTTTTGAGGAGCTTGGTAGTTGGGAATGGGTTCGCTGTAACCACCCTGAGAAAAAGAAAAGATAAAAAAATAGTATTAATTTAGTGATAAATAGGATGGATGAACATTGATTTGAGAAGACTGCTTGGATTTGAATGTAACTATCCATAAACTGTTATGTTTGGTGAAGTAGAAGTGTTCCTGAAGAAAAAAATAGTTTATTTATGAAATATCTGTAAAATATACTATATATTTTTTTCGTACGTTAGTATGAGCAGTTGTTTATCCCCCAACAATAATTTACTCTTCAACTGTCAATATTGAAATATGTAGAACACATAGCTTGGCGTACGATTACATGAATATTGATATAGTAGCACATTAGCTGCACGAGTTATGGTTAGGAAGGTCTAGGACTATTAATTACCAAAGCTCATGTAATCTTCTGAGAATATAAGACCGTAGATTAAAACAGCTTTCACGTGGAGAGAGTGTAATCAACAGAATCCATGATGTAAAGATAATATAAATAAATTAAAAGATTGTTAACTCAACGAATGTATTTAATTCATTGATATGACTTAAAGTTAATAATACCGCTAACAGACTTAAACGGAAACTAGGTTATTTTAATTAAATGCTAAAACATTTGTTAATGTTCTGCTTCTTACTGCTTGTTCAAATTATGCAAGACTCAACTAATATCATAATATAGACTGAGGAAAGTTAATTTTGAGCAATAAATATCCCCTGAATGCACCAAGAAAAAGGCAAGAAGCTTCTAACGTGGAAATCGACTTTTAATGTAGCTGTGAAATGTTCGAACCCAATATTGATACACTAGGTCGGAGTTAGCCCCATCGGTCAGGAACCCTAGCGCTGAGTGAATCTTGTCTTTAAATTTCATAGAATGTAATTAAATTTTTAGATTTGAACTTACATCACTACCGCCATCATCTCCGCCCTCATCAGCCTGAAACAAAAACAAGTATTGGGACTAAATTTTAATAAATCGAGAACAGGAATCTTAGAGAATTAATTGAAACCATTACGGCATTTCTCCCTTCAATAGAAAACTTGTTTTTAATCCTGGCTGGGTTAAATTGAGTGGTACGTAATCAAGAAAGGTAAATGCATTTTGTGTTCACCTAATTGAAGGTTTCTCTCTTTAAACCCTAGTCATGCTAACATTGGTTGTAATAGTGATAATATTATATTCGTAAACCTTGAGTCAAATATTCCTGCTTTTATTAAGGTTTCTTAACTGGGTATTTTTGACTACATTAAATATATCAACACAATAATTAGGAAATACCAGGGCTAGTTGCAATGGGTGCACGTTGCATCAAAGCAGTTTTCTAAAAGTGTATTGTGAAATAAGGCGTGCCATTATGACAGATTTTTGCTCTAAAGTAGTCGGTTCAAAGTAGCAAGTGTGGGCACACGTGTATCTATTATTCGTAGCCTAAAGTTTTTTCTATCTATGTGTGCTATGCAAGTGTACTACGTTAATATAATATTTGTTTTTTGTTAGGCTATAATTTTTCTATATAATCGGTACCATTATCATCAGAGAATAGATAGGTTTAGCGTTTTTCGACAATAGAGTCTCTATGTAGAAAATAAATGACATCATTTTATAGTTCAGATGGCAATAAACTGTTGTAGGTCTAGTTTCAACGTGTGTTTAAACTTTTCCCTCAAACATGAGAATAGTTGTTGAAAATTATTTATATTAATGTCAAATAAAATAGATATCAAGATTATGATGAAATTTTACGTTCTATGACCAAAAAGAGGCAGATTTACAATACAATTATATTATATAATATTGTATACAATTATAAAATTGTATCCTCTTTTCGGAGGGAAATTCATTTAAAAATATCTTACTGAAAACTGATTATTTTTAAATTTTAACAATTTAAAAACCTTTGAACTATTTGGGTATATTTTGGATAGCTGTTAAGACTTTTACACACAAAATAATTGTATTTACTTAGTTTTCTTTAAAAATTCATATAAAAGCAGTTCAGTTATGATTGATCAGGAAAATAACTCTAAAGATTTGGTTTAAAATTGGTATTTGCATGATAATAAAACTATATGTTAATTTCTATATAATATATTAATTTAGGTGTAGTTTACTTATAAAATATTTTAGAAAATTTAAAGTTTTTTAAAATAGCCTTAAATACTTAGTTCAAAATGGGTATTTGATAATTATTTTTCATGATAGATAGGAAAATGCTTATTTTATTTACACAAATAAAATTAATTTTAAGTTTGTCTAAAAGCAACTAAAATTTAGAAACTTGAACTTTTTGAATATGGTGTTACAATGATATTTTTTTAATTTTACCATGTACAAAATGTTTATTGTGATTAACAAATTTTATGTTTGTCTTTCTGAGGAAAACTTAACGGAAAACCTATTTTTAAAATATTGTTGCAACCTATAATACACTAGATGACGAAGTGAGTAAGATTATGTCTTACTATTTATTTGACCCATGAGACTATCTGACAAATTAGTTATGTAGAGGATACATTCTGTTAAATTAGTTACATATAAAACCTTATTTAGTGACTTCTGGGTGTGAAAAATAGTTAGACACAAAGTTGCATCAGAGATCGATAATCTTCCCTTTCTAGGTTCTATCAATTAATAATTGCTATTTTTATTAAGATTTGAATGCCCAAGCATATTAACACCATTACCAAGGGGAACAGTATGTTGATGGTAGCTCAGAGAAAATTCATCCTCATTAGAGTAGATAGAATTTCATACTAGAAGGTACACCCACCACGCACCCATTTGGGATACGAGCTTAGACCTCATCTTAAACGGCAGCCATTTACAATTCTATTTTCACGTAATACCTTAGACCACTACTGCTAATTTCATGACTTACTATATATTCATTTATATATTTCTTTTGATTCACGTATATTATATATTTGAGATATGTGTATTTATAAAAACCATTATTTAATTTGACTATATTTACTATAATCATTTACTTTGTAAATAAATATATCTTCAAAAAATTTAGAAACACCTTCGTTATTGAATAGTACCCAAAACAATCAAACCAAAATATCCTATTTGACAATGTATATAAAGATCAACATAGAATATGAAAATATGGAACAAATAGCTTACGTGTCCAGCATGGTTGTAGTCCCAGTAGTGCTCGCCATACCCTCCATGCTTATCTCCCCAGCGGGCCTGAAAAGAACAAATTCATTAGTAATTTAACTAATAATCCCACTTAAATAACTGGTTTATAAAAGATCTACATTACTGACTTATTGGTATTCTGCTTTACAAAACACTATTATATATGCCCCTTGTCCACAAACAACCTTACAGGGGTTTTGCTGAACTCCTTTTGCCAGTTTGAGTCCTTCAACACTAGGCTTCTCTAGTGTCAATGCTGGGTGATGATAGGACTAACCGCAACGATCCTAGTGTTGAAGAATTCAAGCTGCCAAAAGGAGCGCAACCATTTTAACCTGGAAGTTGAGTGTCTAGGTATATTATTTGTTTATGCCATTGTCATATTTACCTTTCAAACTATAAGCATATTTACATTGAGGAAAAAGGGATGCGTAATGAAGAATGTATAGTAAATGTACCCACATTTTTGTGGATAAAGAAAGAGAAGAAAAACACTATAGGAAGAAATACTCGTATATCAGCATACCTGGTCTATATTTGAGCCCCAACCTCCACATCACTTGCAAACTGGCCCTTGTCTACGTGCCCAATGATATGGGCTAGCAATTAATAGTTAATGTATCAATGATCCCAATGCTACTTTCGAATATTTTTTCTTATTAGTTCAAATTTTATTTAATTTGTAACTACATCTTATGGTAGAACATTCATTGCACCATGGTCAAGAAAAACAAGATGTACATCTTAAAGTAGAAATCACTCAAAATTTAGAGTCCCAAAAATAGAAAGAAAGCGCGTCTTAAATGAAATATGTGCTTTAAACATGGACATTAAATGTAAACTTGAATTTGGAAAATATTTCAAATAGGTTTCTTAATATCCAACACGTTAGGTGAAGCACATGTATACTAATATAATGGTTTTATGTTTGAAAAGTGCGTAATTAAGGATGATGTTTCGTTAAGATGTAAATTACCGGCCGAGGTATTATTTTAGTGTTAGTAAGAATTAGGTTAAAGCTAACATTATCTATAGGAATTATAATGCTAAATAAAGTGATAAATATGCTATAGTACATTCATAAGTATGAGCAAAAACCAGAACTTATAAATTTGTTAATTAAGTCGATGACATTTTATTTTGACTTTGTTATAAAATGGGTAATTCAACGAGCTATAATAATTCAATTTTAATTTTTACTATGAGTAAGTATTTTAAATAGGGCACTAAGATTTTTTTGCTCATTATTTTTCAAGTGACTTTTGAAAAAAAAATTGCAATAGGATTATTCTTTGTTTAGTCAAATAGTATTAATCTTTCAAATTAATCATGAGTTTGCTACTATTGTCCCAACAAATGCTGAGAGATCTACAGTTCACTGAATATTTAAAAGATTGCATTAAGCTTCAACCAATAATACTGTAAGATGAATATTGTCCCCATCCTAAAGAGGTCGTCATCTTACTTTGGTCTTGAAGTGTCCTTGATGGGGTGCAGCCTTCTCATAACGCTCTTGGAAGTGATGTTCATTGCCCCGGCGATAGCCAAATTCATAGTGATCGTGTTCTGGGTTGTGTTGGTACCTGTGCGTGAACACCAGCAAGAAAGCAGGCAGGAAAGAAGAAAAGAATGTTTAGCATGAAGATGAAACAAGAATACAATCAACAAGAGAAAGAAAACTAGTGTTAAGAATAGCAAAATAGTTGAAATGCGTGCGATGAAACTAAAAGCTTAAATGTATCAGATATGATGCAATAGTAGTGAGCTTAAATCAACAACAACAACAAATAAGGCTTTTTTTATTGTTGAGGAAGTTATCTTATTTAAACGATTTAGCAAACTGTCTAAGTTATCTTTTAAATTAATATTGTTATTTGTTTACCTACACTCAATTAGTCTTACTGCCATACGTATACAAATACAAAACTAAAATACATATCTATAACGAAAATAATGCATGAAAACACCCCACATCATTTGGGATGTTTCTAAAACGTAACACAAAAATTGATACCATAATTTAAAAAACGAATGAACAAACCCGACAATTTTAAACGGTTATATTTACTTTCTAGAAGATAGTCTAATAAAGAGTTAACACATTTTTTATTTGTGGACGAGTGTACAAAAGGAACGAATTATATGCTTTTTGAAGATTTTTAGGGTGTTTGTTTTGTAAATCACATGACTAAAGATCCTATATTTAAAAAAATATTAATTTCTGATAGTTTTCAATGAGACATATTCAGTTTTGGAATCAAATAGCCATTGATGTAAAGTTAGCATTTTAGTGTGAAGTAATGAGTATTAGGTTAAATTTAAGCAATCGAGTGGTATAGTGTGAAATAGTATCAAGTAAATAGGTAGATTAAGCCACAGCCATCAAGTTGCAGTGAGCGTGGTAGCACTAAAGTGTTAGTGGCTATATTTTCTGGCTCTACCTGGCCCTGGTGTCTGTTTTTCTTGAGGTCTTTCCGTTCAAAGCGCTGTTCCCACTCATGAGGGTTCTCGCACACGTGACCAAACTCGATCAGCAGCGGTCCTATCTGATGCATGTAGATATCTCTAGTGGTCAGGGTGCCAACACAGTCAAATATATCATACACACCTTAGCTCTCTAGGCGGTTTGATACCCATAAAAAAGTTTGAATACATTATCTTTATCATTATTTTTAAGATTTTTTCAAATTAAGTACGTAATGTGATTTGTTTCACACCCTAAAAAGACGAGTAAAAAAAACTAATAATTCTAATGATAAAAAATATCTTATTTTCAATCAATGTGGCTTTATCAAATAACAAAATACAAACACGCTACGCACCAAATCATTAAATTAAATAGTTTATCAAATGGAGACATAAAAAGAAATATAAGTCATAAGCTATGTTTCAAGCTATGTATTCAACGATATCAACAGGCGTCTCACTCGGTGAAATGTTAGTTCTCATTGGAAAAATTGTAACTAAACAAAATTACTTCTTTATCAAAGATATAATAATTATTCATTGAACAATAGATAAACAATACATTTTAATTATATCTTAAAAACTAAAACATATTTCAAGCCATTTACATTAAAAAATAAAATCTCACTTTAATAAAATCTGGGTACTATAAAATAAACTATTACCATATTTGTATAGTAACTATACATATAATACATAGGCACCGAAATGATATAGTACGTACCTACTTTATGACACTAAGAACTAGAAAGTTCATTGCCGCACTTTTAAAAGTATCCCACCTATCCTTATCTTGAGCTAGTTATATCCAATACCCCTCATTTCACCCTATATCTTTCAGGTACTTTCTAATGTTTTTCTTCCATCTACGTTTAGGTATTCCCAATGGTATCTTCCCATTTCATTACATTCACGATGTAAAGAAATAGTTTCTATCTATTCAAGTATTTATAATTAATTAGCTTATACAGTATGGATTATAATTCAATTTATATTGACACACACATTTGATGAAAAAATATATTTATCAACAAATAAATAGCTGTGTATATATTTTTTGATCAATCTGGCAGATTTATTTTTTATCACCACATCTACCTACCCGTTGGGTTTGTAAACTAATCTGGTAGATAAAAGTTGTTTACGCCTTAATAAAAACAACTTTTTTTATTTTAAGTGAATATAGTTATTAAGAATAAATCCATTTATGTTTAATAATTTATACTTTATATTATTTATTACATATATATTATATGATGATAAATATTAATATTATTTTATTCTGGAAGTGTTGATATCAATATATTCTTGACACTAATTTTATATAAAGATATCCATAAACATTTCAGTTCATTTATTAAAATATTTACTATGCTAAACTTGATTTTGATAAAATTAATTAAGAAAGGTCAGAATTCTCTCTTTAAATATTTCTATTCACATCACCATTATTTTGAAATGACATCAACAACTAAAACTACATTTCTTACTAGACAATTAATCTACGTGGCCTTTTTCTATTTTTAACATCATAAATTTGTTTTAATTCATCACAAACTTGTGACCAATATTCGGTATTGTTAGTTAAAATGGGTCATTGCACGTGATTTCCCCCTTCCCTATAGTTCTCTTCGACGAAGACTTTGGTCTAAAAACACTATCTCCACTATGCTTCCTAAAAAAAAGATAACCGTAAAGAAATAATGTTCCGGTGTAATGCAAACTCATTCTGTGTCACAATTGGTGTAGTGGAACGAATATTTGAAAGGTAGACTTAAAAGGATACTTTCGGATCAAAGGTAGTATTGAACTTTGTCCTATTCGATATATTTTTTCTTTTATACTATTAAGTATAAATTTATTTAGAAACATAAAGGCAAGGAATAATTAATTATAAAGATCCACCCTCCTTGAAAAAGTGCCCAATGTGCTTGACCACAATATACCTGAGTATCGTTTGATTCTGGGTTGGGATAGTGATTTTACAAGGTGGAGCGGAAACAATTAGACGATCTATGCTGAGGTGACTGATGGACAACGTGCTGAGGTTTGCCCAACGTGCGGTGGAAATCACCTGAGTGAAATTATCTTCAAAAAGTGTAATAGTTTATTATGTAGATTTAGCTATTGAATATTTACTTTTCAATTAAAATGTTAATTTTCAAGTTATTTATCGCCTAATTGTTTCGGCCTCATACTGTATTTACTATTAATCCATTAGGTCGTTTCGCTAACCAATTGCTAATTATCCAAACTCAGTGGCTGGCTATCTAGTATAAACTGAGCCATCCTAGGTAAAATTATATTATAAATCATGTGATTATATAAAACCTTTGTTTATAGAGTAAAGGTTGAATAAAACCTTAAAAGTTGTATATTATTTTTGCTTTTTTCTATCAAACAATACCAATTTGAAATTTCTACTCGCATTAAAAATGTATCATATATGTATATTGCTATAAAATATATATATCACTCAATTTAAATCCCGATTGTTGTGATAACCCTAATAAAGGGGTTTTTCACCACAGATTACTATCTGTTTTTCTTATCCTTACTTAACAATACAAACGGGGTAAAAGTTAGAAAGGTAGAATTTAAAGGAAATGTACCTGCAATCTAGTGAAGGGTGAAGGGACAAAATTAGGAACAAACCACCCTAAGTATAACTATCAGGGCTTAAAACCCAGACGTAGTTGTCAAACCAGACTAGACAAGCCTAACATTTAGTTCACGTGTTCACAGGTAATAATAACTTAACTAATTATTAGTATAATGTATATTGTATTCTTACTGGAAATATTTCCCGTGTCCCCCAATCTCAGCTCCACCAAAACCAGTCTCAGCTGCCTTGTGGTCACTGTCAGTGTCAATCAAAGTTGCTGCAAACATACACGAGAGATTTAATACTATTATTTAGATTAACAAATTTAAACTAGAGACACAATGGTTTTACTCTAATGAGCTTAGTTTCGACACAAAATATTGTTATGAGTTTTACAAATAATGTAAGCATTTATCAAATGAAAATCGTGAATTAAAAAACGCAATGTTGATATCTAGTGTAGACTATTGTTCTGATAAATTTGTCAGGATAGAAAACGCTAAGCCAAGGCCTAACACTAAGATATTGATCTGCAATATTTAAAGACTAATACAGCAAAAGCCTCTGACTTCAACAGGAACCAATTTCTGCTCTTGAATTTGCCCACATCATAATTAAACTCTCATTAAAAGTTGACTGATGGATTTTTATATTTTAACTTTTGAAAATTATTAAAACTCATAGGGTATGAACATACTTTCCTATAATTAGTTAGTCAAGTTATTTTTAATATTAACTTCCAACACTCCAAATTTTTAAAGTAAAACCTTTATAATATAGGTCAAAGTTGTGTCTGAACACAGTGTCAACCGTAATTCGAATTCTTAAAAACACACATTCATGTAAAAACTAATTGGATGAAGTTGAACGTTTTCTAATTATATAACCCATCACGCAATATAATATGATCATTGTAGCTGCCATATTAATATTGAAAATAATAATTCCATTATATAATTAAAAGTTATTTTTGTAGGTTTCTACAAATTCTCCATTAGTCTTTTCAGTGCCACGTGTCTTTCTGCCGATTAGGGCTACACAAATCTTGCATCAATTTCAGGACAATTAGCGAGAACATTATGTTTATAAGTAAATGCAGCACTATACTTGGAAAAAGGATCATAAAACGATACTAAAATATTCTTAACATTGGTTTCACTTATGAAAAAAATTAGGTTTGATGTATAGTACTCAAACAATACACACTAAAAACATTTATATAACCGTGCCAAATTTTAGGGAAAATTATTGTAAATATTGGTATCATTAACGATTTCAACCAAGATCCAAACCAAAAATAATAATTTATTTTTATGAAACTACACTTTTAGGACTATACAAATAAATTTGTAGTGCATCTTACGTTAGGATTGGTTAGTTTGTGTTTATTTTATTACATCGCTAAATGATTGAAACTAAGAGTTCCGAGTGCAAAATTTTTATGATGAAAACGTAAGACACTTTAAATCGTCTGATTTAGCATTCCGTAAACACTTAACTATCAAATATTTTAATAGGGGCTGGACTAGACTGGGTTACAGTAAATGAACGCTCACTACAAAGGTTGTGATCACTTAGTATCGTAAATGCCCTTGTGTCTTGTAAACGCAGTGCATTGGCTCTAGCCTGGAAATAATATTCTTCCTCTATATTTCAGATATAGTTATTAGAATTTCAGATGAGATTTATTAGACAAAATATTAGTGTATACTACAGACAGGAGGTACCAGGCACTTTATACTTCCCATCGTGTTTAAATGCTTCAAATACATCTATAATACAACCAATACCTGTCCATGTTATCCTTATGATCTGAGAAACGTTTAGTGGACGGTAAAACACAGATGAATCTTAGTAAAAGGGGAATTGATATCATGTTTTTAAAAGATAATTCAGAATAGAGCTATTTTAAATCGAACCTATTGCTCCAGAATCAGATGCAGACGCACTCGCATTCGGCAATAAGGCTGTTAAAAGAGGAATATACTGACGAATAACTAATAAGAAAGTTTTTCTTAAAAAATATGGTCACTTTCTAAGGAATGGTAGATTTATTCGATCTATGTGTCTTACTGACCGTTTGGGATATCCTTAACTTTCACTAACTATTCTAAGAGCACAAGATGACGGGATGAATTTTTGAGATAGCATTCTTCTGTGAATAGATTGAAAAAAAATTATTATGTGCACCACCCAGGATTTTAACCTCTAACTTCCGTTACAAAGTTATACACACTATATCTGCCGGTAACCATGGAATAATTTCTTAAGGATTATTAAGGGGAAAATGAAAATTTCATCTTTGCATTACATATTCACGTTTCAACAGTTGACAGCACAAACTATACAAATGAATAATTACGTTTTTGGTGTATTTGCTTGGCCACCCTTTTTCCAGAACCTTCCTGATCCACCTTGGACATCACCAACGGTAGCATGCACCCCACTGCCACTGACACAAACAACTGAAACAATAACAGCAATTATAGATTGGATTGAGTATAAATACAACTTTTCTTCATATATATCAATGGTGGACCCCCAGTTTCTAAACATCGCTCAAAATATAGTGTTGTGATGGTATTGGTATGGTGTTGTATGTTGTGGTTGGTATATTTGGTTATATATTTTGATACAAATATTGAGATTTCATATTTAGATAGTGATATATATGTTATTATTAAATAACTAAATTTTATATAATGTAAGCTGTATTTTAGATCTGCCTATACTATTTTATGTATTTTTTCCTACATTTTTCCACCACCCTTTACTCCCCGTTCAGGCTCTAGACATTTTAGTAACATATTTTATGAGTAGTAATGATGAAGTTAGAATTTAGAGAAATGTACCCGCATTTTTGTGAAAGGAAAACATGTAGAGAAAAGCACTCTATACGTTCGAATGGAATTTGAGCCTCAACCTCCTCATTACAGACAAAATAGAATAGTTGAGCCTGCCAAGTGACACTGAAGCGGTCCTTGTCATTTTATTTAATATGTGTATGAGTAAGACCTTGTGTTATTCACCGACCCACCGGTAATAAGCTGCTCATAACTTGACTTGAGCATCCATTGCCATCACATTCTAGCTGTGAATTCAAAATACTCTTATACAAGTGAATCTTATAATCTGATGAGGATTAACAGTAACATAATGTGAAGTAATCTTTTTAAAGTATACAATACGTGTCTTTTGATAATTTACTAAAGAGTGTGGGATTTAATTTTAGCCTGAGGTTTCTACACATATTAAAATATGTGTGTTGCATATAAGGCTGGTAGAACCACTGATTCAAATTGTATTTGATTGAAGAAAGTGGCATATACTTTTTAAAAAATACTACTCAAAGATTCATTACATACACAATTACTTTTTTTATATATCTTTATAACGCGTTTCCTTAGTAACATGCAATTATTTTCTAAACTGTTCTTATCCAATTTTCTTTTTAACAATATATTTGACATGAATACATATTTGAAATACGTCTTACCATATTCTGTAGTACATTCATCTTTATTATTTGTTTTATTCATGGTAGTTTTTGCATGTATATTTAAAAATTAAAATCTACAATAGATAAGATTTATTGTTACTTTTTATGCGAAAGAAAGGCTAATATATAAGGACAGTTTAATATATAGTGTATTAAGAATATATCAATGTATTAATGCCTTAGTGAGTAAAATTTAAGAAAAAAAATTTAGATCACCGAAATGTCATTAAAGGTATGCAAAACTTAAATAACTAGTAAGTATAGAAATTAATATATTTTCAAGCTAATTCCGTGGATTATTTGGAAACCTTTAAAAATGTAAGTGGAATATGCTTGAGAATTAATAAAAGATTAATTTGGTGCAGAACCAATTTAAGATAGATAAAAGTATATAAAATCCACAAGGTGGCTTAAGTTATCAAATGCTGTTGTTATTTCACCGAAAAAACTTGTCACTGGATGATCAAACTCACCCAATTGAACACGTGCCCCATCTTGTTGGTTTGTTCAAGATACTTGCACGATTTGTGATGGTCAATGAGGTGAGTAGCAACCTTATATACTGTGGCTAAAACCTAGTGGGATATTGCTTTGCCCCTCCACCTCTTTATCCTGGATCTGGCGCTGTCTTCCACTATTGCAAGCCATTGCTTCGCTTCACTGGTTACCATTCTGCTCCATCACTAGCTGGTTTGCTTAATTCACGCAAACACCCAATAGAAATATAACTTCTCTCTCTGCATAGACCACCCTCTAAAAAGTTTGGAAGTAATAATGAAGACCACGTTTGAAACTATTTTTCTTTAAATTCCATGAATTTGTCATAAAATTGGTACTAAAATTTATTTTTTGCTTTTGGATGAAATCTTACATTCCAGTACACTTTGCTTTATAATCATGCTCTAAATACTTTGGTATTAAGTATCTAAACTACGTTTTAATGAGTATCTACAAAAACAGCTAATGTAAATAAAATCGTAAGTTATAGCGTGACCGTGAAATTAAAATACATTATTTTATCCAAACGAAATATATTCACATGTACAGTACACACATAGGTCCTACAGTATCTTAAAGGTAAACTGTACAAATTTATATGTGGATATTAAACAATATACAAGCAATATAATATGCTTAGACTTCACTAAAGAAATTCTATTAGACCTTGTGTATGATTGTGGGTGTAGATTTGCTCTTCTCTATTTAAAATTAATGGTACGGAACTCGGCGCGGACATTCTCACTCCATTGTTTAAAACTGGATATATTTACTCTAAACTCATAATATATGTGAAACGAAATAATATACACTAGAAGACCCGAGAAAAAATTGCTTTATACTTTCGTTAAACATTTTTTGACTCCTAAATTTAAATTTAATTTTTTTTTAAGAATTAAAGTCCTCACTAGTATAGTTGGATCCCCCCCCAAAAAAGATCAATATAGGGTCCACAAGGGATAACACTTCGTATTAAAATTTTGGACCTCCGGTTAGATTTGTTGACATTTTATTAGAGGTTGCACATCTTATGCTTATCGCATTTTTATTAAATTCCTCATTTATACTTAGACTAATAAAAAAGGTAAATATTGATCATTAATTCTAAAATGATAGAGAAAGATCATTGCTATACAAACATTTCCCCTAAGAGGTTAAAAGAAAAAGAACATAAATATTTTTAGAGACTTATTTATCAACTAACTCTATGGAATTAGATAATTATTGCGTTAAAACATTAGTATCTCTGTACCACTAAAAGTCAAAAAATTATATTAATATATTTGCCAATATCTGCGAAAGTATTGGATTTAAAAAAAGATATATCTCAAATAAAAGATGTTTATTTTTAATAGTACTACAATTTTGCGATGATTAATTATTTATTATCTCAAATATTTGCGAAGATACGGAAATTTCCGCTTCTGTAAAGTACTCTAAAATTAATTTACACGGGAAAATTAAAATATCCATTTTGTTCATAATCGTAACAAACGTCTATATACTAATTTTAATCAAGATTATTACAGTAAATTTAGAGAAAAAGTTATTTTCTCTTTTTGCCTTTTAGTAAACTACTGTTAATTTTATTGTTAGACAGACACACAGACAGACGGCATTTAAATACCCCTATTTTAGAGTTCGGGGGTCATGAAAATTTTACATCCATCAACATCACAGTTTAGATTTTTTTGACTGTCGCAATACTTTTTAATCATATGTGTTCAAAAAGTAAATATATTGTTGTGAAGCTTATATAATTATGATACCACAGTGGGTAACGGGCAGCGTGGGGGGGGAGGGGTGTTGTGAAGCTTATATAATTATGATACCACAGTGG
>CABFOW010000032.1:0-65405 GCA_902141385.1 Timema californicum | reverse complement strand
GTGTGTGTGTGTGTGTGTGTGTGTGTGTGTGTGTGTGTGTGTGTGTGTAATAAAATCCCGGTGCATCCCCTTCCCCCTAATGAAAATATCTAGGACCACCAGTGATCACTATCGTTGATGGTATGTGAAATTTAATATTACTATTGACATTATTTCATGCTTGACTATCACGTGCTCCGTCCGACTTTATTACTCAGCACAGACACAATTTGTTCACACTTTAAATTGAAAAATTATACTAAATTGAATTAAAAGTCACTCAAATAAAGGTCAAATGCTGTACAATATTGTTTATTTAGATAGGCCCTATACTAAAAAATTTATATGTCTTAGTTATAAGTTATTACAAATAAATAATCGCTATGCAGACACACACACACACACGTGTGACACCTACTCTCCAAATGTGTCTGATTTGAGAAACGTGAGCCAGAACATTCTTGTCCATACCCTTCCCCTCTTAATAATCTTGTGATTATTTCCAACCAATAGGAGCTCATTTCATCACATCATGCGATGCGCCTTTTAGCTGACAATGCATCAACGACTGCTCTTTATCTGGTAAAAAATATAGATTGTTGCTCCCTTGGGACATGATAGAGAGAAATAGACAACCTCAAGAAAAAAATAGTTATTTGTGCTAGGACCATATCATGAATAAACGAAGCTATGAGATTTTAATTCAAGAGTTTTAACACACGATTAAGGATATTAGGATATTTTAATAGAAAATAAAAATCTGATTAAAAAATTAAGATGCTGAATTGTGAATCATTAAGTTTACTATACATAATTTATATTAATACACGATAAATAATATAACTTTAGTATCCATTTCCTTTATTTTCAAAATGTTATATATATTCTCATTACTAATTATCATATATACGATCAATAATTCAAACTATACTATGTCTGTGCATTCAACGATCAATCTCTTTCTCTCTATGTTAGTAGTTAACTAAAAAAAATCTCATCTGATCTAGACGGGCGTTCTTCTGTTGACACCTTATTTTGTAAGAAACAGGGTAAGTGATATACCATCACGCTAGAGAAGGATTTTTTGTTGGTAGGATTTATTAGAGAGTAAGGAACCGACAGATAATTGGTTTCCTTTTCCCGTCGGGGGTCTCCAAGATGAGGGAACAGTGTCACCAGCCTAACCGACGGGAGGAATAAACAAGTAATCTTTGAGTACCTTCTTCAAATTCTGAATTTGTCACGTTCCCATTAGTGCAAATTCAAACAAGGTGAAGAATATTATGGATGTATTGATAAGTGAGACGTAGCCCAGCCTAGTTATTAAAGATTATTTTTAGAACCATGCCTTACTACCCATTCAGGTTAAACGCTTATTTACTAATTACGCTAATGGTTTTAGGGATAAGAAAGGTTATATTTAGAGAAGTTGTACCCACATTTGCGTGGAGGTAAAGTGGAAAACTATTTGGTAAGAACCCTCTCAGTACATCTGACTTAGATTTAAACATCGATCGCTCTGTCATTGGCAGTCGAGTCTACTGTGAGAGTGATGCCTTGGATAATGTGGCCACCAAATTAGGTGGCACTCTTGTTAAAATACAATTGTACTTTGTTATAGTAATTATGGGAGGACTTTGTTTTCAATCATTTTATTGCAAGAGTAGCAGGAGTCCCAATATAATCAATTTTATCATGCTTAATTTTTTTAAGGTTGTAATTATTTTTAAGTCAATTTAATCGTGTATCTTTTACCATATATTAAACGCAGATATCAATAATATTTACATAATATTATCACTATTTTAACGACTAGATATCGTATAAAAAATGAGTATAGCAAAGTTTAACACCTTGTGACAAATATTTCATCATGGAACATAATTAAACACAGAATGGGGAAATAAAAGATTTATGGGAATATATACGGCTTTGAGCTATATGGATGGTGCTACAGTGACGATAACAACGTACAGAGCTACGTAGACAGTAACAATGCATAGAGATACTGAAATAGGAACAACGGACGGATCTACTAGAACAACAACAACAGACGGAGCTACGACGACTGAAGTTACTGTCAGAGCTACGATGGCAGCATTTATGGACCAACTACTCAATACTGAATTCATCACCATATTGTAATTTTTAATCCGGGTGAGTGTTTTTTAATTACCATGCCTATTATTTTCAGAGCCATGTCTCCAAGGAAATGTAAGTAGATGGCATTTGGTTTGTGAATCTGATTGCTGTCAATACGAGTACATCCCGATTATTATAGGGAATTGCTGTTTCATGTCTTGGGGAAAGTAGGGATAGGTAATTCACATCAAACAAGATGGGTGACACGACAGTCAAGACTTTTAACTAGCAAGGTGGACATTAACCAACACCAAAAGCAAACAGTTGGGGAACGGGAGATAGCAGGAATTACTGAATAAAGTGAGGGATTCTCCCATACTAGGTTTTCAGGAGACCCACTACCACCATGCTGATTACTCGATGTTTCGTTAGTACGAAGTATATCGTACTGACAGACCATTCTTTTATCGGCTACGTGGAGGTGTGACTATACTCGTACGTAGCAACATACATCATAAATATATAAATATTGTTTCTGATCTCTAAGTGATCGCTTTCGGTATCTCCCTTTCTACGTAGGTGGCAGTATGTTGCATCTACCTTCCACCAAGGGACCGTGTCGTCAAGAGAAGCCTAGAGGCCCTCTTGGCACAACTTGCCACCCCCTGTATAATCATGGGGAATTTTACAGCTCATAACATGGTGTGGGTGTATAATTTTACAAATGCTCATAGGAGAATGGTAGAGGATAGTCTTTTCTCGGGTGGCCTGGTGTTACTGAACACAGGAACCCAGATACACTTCTACATATTTAACGGTGTTTCCACTGCCATTGACTTAACTTATTTTAACCTAAGATTGGGGGGTTAACCCGGACCTCCGTAACAATGATCATCTTCCCATTATGCTTTCACCATTATAAGATCCTCCCAATATATCACGGGTAGCCCAATAAGTGTTTAAACTTGCTGAACGAGATATGTTTCGTGAGGTTACCTTATTTGTGGGGCCCAATTCCTCTCAATTATATCTTGGGACAGGACACTTTATTTCAACGGTCACTGCAGTGGCGAGGGCTTTCATCCCTAAATCTTCACCGAATCCGCAACACCACCCTGTCCTCTAGTGGAATGAGTAATGATGTTTGGCTATTTGGGACTGTAGAATGGCACTAGTTCTCTTTCATTGAAGTCTTACTTTGGCTAATTTGGAGTTATGCTGGATTTTACGTGTTGGAGCTTGTGGTGCCATTCATTAAATACGAATTGTCTTGAAGACAATTTATTTTGACTCTTACAATTATCACCCCCAAAACTAAGTTTTGGGATAGCATACGTAGATTATATAGCCGTAATAATTACAAAAATAATATACCTGACCTTGTGTCTAATAGTCGTTTTGTTTACTCTCCTGTGAAGGTCATCAATGTATTGGGCTTGATGTTTGTCACATTCTCCAGCACTGAAAGCTACACTAATGAGCTCGCGGTGAAAAATAATGGAACGGAGCGCAATAATATTGACTTTTCTGATAGAATACTACAACTCCCCCCTCACTGTATATGATCTGACATGTGCCTCTTCCCAGGTAGGCAGCACAGCTCCCGGCCCTGATAATGTCCATTATTAGATGTTGCGCCAGGTGTCTGCTAACGTACAGGCCTTCCTCTTAGACCTCTATAATGCCTCTATTGTGTTTGGGAATCTTGTCAGTTCCCATAACTATGGAGGCAGGCCACCGTTATTCCTATTCCTCAAAATGGCAAAGATAAATTAGATCCAACTAGCTACAAACCCAGTAGAGTATGCAAAATATTATGAAAAATATTATTAAACGATTTATTTGGTATTTGGAACTCCACAATCTTCTATCCAATCTCCAATGTAATTTTCAACGTGACCGAGTCAGGGTATATCCTCTTGTCCATATTGAGAGGGCTGTTCATGATGCCTTCCTCTATAAATAGCATCTTCTAGCTGTTTTCTAAGACTTTATGAAGGCGTACGACACCCCCTGATGGTAAGGAATTTTGGAAACACTTTTTACCTGGGGCTGTCGTGGGAATTTACTCAATTTATATCTAATTTTATCAAATACATTTCCAGTTAAGGTTGAAAAACACTTTATTAATAATAATAATATTTAGCACCGCGTCTTACTACCCGTTCGGGTTATACGCTTTAAGTACTAATTACGCTAATGGATAAGGAATTAGGAAGGTTGAATTGGAGGAAATGAGCCCGCATTTGTGTGGAGGGAGAGTGGAAAACCATTTAGGAAACACCCCCCCCCCCAGTTCACCCGACCGAGATTCGAACCTCGATCTCCCCATCCTCAGCAGTCGAGTTCAACACGACTATCGTGTTAGCCAACTACGCCACCGAGGCGGGTAACACTTTATTCGACGAGTTTATTCAAGATAATTGTGTGCCTGAGGCAGTATTTTAAGCTGTACGTTATTGGCTACATCGATAGATAACATTATGGCTGTCATGTGCTTAGCAATCCGCTTATGTCTTTCCATGGTTGACCACGCAATTTATTGCATTTCTTTGAGTCTCCACACGTTTGAGTGGCAGATACAACTCGCGGTTAACAATCTATGGACATGGGCATTTTGTAATGGTTATCATCTCTCCACAGAGCAGACAATGGTCGTATTCTTCCATAGATTACGTGGTATACATTCATACCCAATATTTTAATGGATCGATCATTTAACAAGACTCAATAATCATAAGTTTCCTGAGTCCTTTATTTGAAGTTAGATTAACGTGGATTACCCAAATCAAAGACCTGAGCGAGGTGTGACAAAGCCCTAAATTTCCTTAATGTTGTTAGCGGTCACTCTCGGGGTGCTGATAGGGAAACCTTGATGTGCATCTATAGGGCCTTTGTAAAATCAAAGCTTGATTATATCAGCTTTGTATATGGATTCGCTAGGTCTTTGGTGTTAAAGTTGATAGTTTGTGTCCACCATGCTGGCATCCAACTGACTACTGGTGCTTTTAGAATAGCATGCCAAAGCGTGTTGTTTACTGTACGTGTTCCATTCCCCAAACCCTGTTTCTTATTAAACCAAATATCGTAGTACGAGTCCAGTTATGATCCAGATGTTATCGGTTTTCGATACGTGTGGGCCAGTTATTTTGAAGGCTATCCCCATATCTCTAAGACAAGCTGCTCCCTGGAAGATGCGTCTACCGAAACGTCATCTTGGTCTTGTCAAGTTTCCTGAAGTGACAAAACATTTCAAATATGAGAGGGATTCTCTCCACTCGCTTTCACTTGCATCTACACAGATGGTTCCAAGTTTGAAGCCTCCTTGGTATTTATCATGGAAAATTTTAATTTTAAATTTACTTCATATGGTTAATTCAGTGATTTAAGGAAGAATTATACACCATTTTAAAAATCTATTTGCTAAGTGTATCGTTATTTTCATTGTTCAGTCCTCATCTCCACGGATTCCATAAGTGCTTTGTTGGAATTGGACACACTTTGCTCGTAGAAGCCCCTCATGCAGATGAAAAAAAAAATGGTCTTATCAAACACCCGCCTTGCCTTCTGCTGGATTCTTGGTCACGCTGATATCTCACGTGATGAACTTGCAAACCAGGCAGCCAAGGAGGCAATTATTCTCCCTCTTGAGGCGAGTTTGATCGTACGGAAGTCTAGAAAAGAGGCGGTCGTTATGACACGATCTAACTTTGGACATACTATAATTATCCATGATTTTTAATTGAGTGAGGATCCACCACGTGTGTGTGTGAGCTTTTCGATGCTCCTCCTAGTATGTATCACATGTTGGTGGAGTGTCGTGAGGACTCCTCTCTTCACCTGACTCTTGATTTGAATAGTAACCTTCGTTATGTGTCATGTGATACTGTGGATGAAGGCATTTGTTTACTCCGTATTATAAGCCAGGAAAATCTTTTAACATTCATTTGAGTTCCACTCCCATGGAGTGTCTCAAGTGTACTCTGTTTCATTTAGAGATATATTTTTAATGTTTAAGTACAAGTTTAATTATTCGTATATATTATTTTATTTTAGTTCTTTCATCAATTGATTCGAGCAGGTGAATCGTGTCTTAATTTTAATATGTTATTAATGTCGTTTAAGACCGTTATGACTTAAATGTGACCATGGTCTTATAAACCTTAGCAATAATAATAGTAGTAATAATAATAAGGAATATAGAGTATCTACAATAGGAGAGGTGGTAAGTGATAGCTAGACAAAACTATCTTGTATCCATTTTCCAAATCATATGATATGCAAGACCATAACATATTAGGTTGTTGATACTGTTGGCAGTCTAAACTTTCACAACAAGCAATTTGTTTTTAATTGTTTCTTCCTTTTAACCTTTTTACATTATTAAAACATGAACTTATGAAAATAGCCGTTAAGATGTTTCTTTTTTGTGGAAGCAACGTTTGTGGTTCACTAAAAAAATTATTTTCAAACAAAAGTTTATAAAACGCTGAATTATTTTCAACAAGAGCAGTTGATAACATAATACAAACCATCTTCGGTTATTTGCATACGTTATTTAAAAAATGAAAACGTTTAGTTTTGAAATTCGTATTTGTCAAAGGACTTTGTTTAAGTTATAAAAAAAATATTTTGGGGGCCAGTTATAACAAGATACACGTGTTAAGATAATATGTTTGATAAATTATTTGATCAACTATAATATATATTGTTGTCACTACAACATGAAATCAGATCAAAATTAAAGACTAAGTATAAAAAATAAAAACATGATTTATTTAAGCAATTTAATTCATTGACATGTTAATTGAATTTCAAAAGCAAGGATAACTTAAATTATGAATTCCAATCCCAAATCCAAAGAGAAATTTAAAATAATAATACAATAATAAAAAGTGTTTCTTTGCTCAGTAAAAATTTTTCTAATGTTATACACATATTTATCTAATTTTAGCTTCTATTTACAAAGCATATATATGTATTCTCACAAACCGATTACTACTCTAATTAAGAGACAACTAGCAATGGAGAATATCATATGATATTATTTTATAAATAAAACTACTGTTTTATTTTTGGTTTGTGTGTGTATGTAACGTGTTTACGCTAACACTCTAAAACTTAAGAGGATTTTTTAAACACCATGTTTTACTACCGGTTCAGTTATACGTTCATGTACTGATTACGCCTATGTGTTGGGGAGGAGGAAGGTTGAATTTCAGAGGAAGTGTACTCAAGTTTCCGTGGAGAGAGAGTGGAAGACCATTTAGGAAATACCACCCTTAGTACACCCGACCGGGACTCGAACTCCAATCTCCCTGTCATCGGAATTCCAGTCTACTGTGAGAATGACGCCTAACCTTTCATGCATATAGAAATTGAAGGTTCGGTTTTGTTAGGTTGGGTAATATTGACATCAATCTGTCATAGGCAGGCTTAAAAACTAGTAAATATCTAATATGTATATATTTATATATGTCTATACGTATATATTTATATATTAGTGTATATATACATAAATATTTAGATACGAATACATACATAAGTACATACACATATATTTATCTATATATACGTGTATATATGTATATATATACATATATATACATATATGTATGTATAATTAGATATACATGTATGTATATATGTATGTATATATGTATGTATGTATGTATATATATATATATATATATATATATATTCATATAGACATATTTATGTAGGAATTAAAAATTAAAGCTAAAATAATCGTTTCTGATACAACCTTGTTTTTTAAACTTATTTAGAAATATCTTATTAAATAATAGTTAGGAATTATTTTAGAAATTTTTTCTCTACTAGGTCTTATATCATAAATTTCAAATAACTTGATAGTTCATTAACATTTGATTAAAATGTTTTGATATGGGTTTCCTGAATATTTGCACGCTAACTTAAAAGGAGATGCATGTATTTCCTTTTTTTAATATGTAATGTTTTTTTATTATTAATGTAAATTATCGCTAAAAAAATTAAAATTATATATTTTACACCCCTTGCTTTGATGATGGAATGAAATAAATAGCAGATGTCCTGGGGAAAATATTATCATTTCTTTTATATATAAATTTTAACATATACTAATTTATTTATTGGAATATTGTACAGCACATTGAATGAAATAAACCTTGAAGTGAACAAACCAACTCTATCCATATGACGTCCAAGTAATGAAAAACGTTTATATATTTCTTGAAACAATCAGACACAGTATTGGAACTTTGGTTTTTTAATAGCCTTTAAAATTAATTGACATAATAATACAATATAAATTTACATTTACATTTTCTTTTTGGAATTTTATTTTAATAAGTATATTTATTTGGTTTCAAATCTTTAACCTCCTCTTTACAGTTCATATTTTATAACTATTAAACTCAGTTACACGAATGTTGAAGTCAAGCCCAAGTTTGGAAAGTAAGCCTTTTCACAAAGCGTGAAATGCCTAGTGATTTATATAAAAAAACAATGTTATTCACTATTAGCGGCCTTGATTACTGTTATTCTAAAAAAAATTATATAATGTTCAAAGAAAGATAAACGCAGACTACAAGACCATAAACTGTTTGGTGTTTCTATGTCCTTTCAGCACCAGTATTTTATAACGCCACTTCTACGAAAAGACCGAATTGATAATTTTTTCTCCATCTCTAACCCCACCTCCATAGTGACAGTTGTCCCACCTCTTTCAATTATATCTTAGAAACTACCAGTCAGTGGTCCACTCTTAGTGATTCTAAGGATTGAAATTAAATATTTCTGTATTTTTCCCATATTTCACACTATCCCTCTAATTTAAAAAATATATGTGTATGGGTGTATTTTTTTATTTTTTTTTGCTAGCCTTTTTATAACTTTTTGTTCTTAGCTAGTCCAGGACTATTCCTCATAAATTTAGATTGTTTTTCATTTTCTCTTGAGCAAACGCTGAATAAATGTTTGTACATGAGAGACTATATTCACGGTTTCCCTAACTTATATTCTGACGACTCAACTCAATTTTTTTTTGTCCACAATCTTGAGACAAAAGATGATAACAAACGCCAGTAGGATCATTTCTAATGAATAATCTATCAAAACATTACAATTTAAATAGAAGCATACTAGATACTATGTAAAATGGCCAGTTTGTATTTGTTATTTTTTAACCACTCTCATTAAGGGTAGGGCAGTGAAATTTAATCCTTGTATCGGCCAGGCGTCGTGATATGATTGTGCTTATTGAGCCCAGTTAGGCTTTGTTGTCAGCAAAGTGACTCTCAAGCGTCATATGGCCTATAGTCGATTTGTGTTCTATGTATTTAGTCCTTAGTCCTAGCTCACATAAATAAGTAGCTATCTACGAAATCAAAATTAAAAAGAGCTTAGGCACTGATGTTTGGATGGTCCACGGCACAATTCAACATAAAATCAATAATAAGAGATTAACTATATATTTGTTTGTGTGTGTGTTTGTGAATATGATATTATTTGACTATTGTTAGAGCGATGGTTACGAGCTTATAACAAATCCATAGTTGAATCTATTTACATGAATGTTAGGCCCAGTGCACAGGGGTGACGTGCGTCATTTATGCAGTCGTGTCCTGTTTAACCAGGTTTACACCACGTCCCAAAAATACATTGATTTGAATGAAGGATTTCACATGGAACGCTAGGTCCGGGGTCAAGTTGGCGTCAGTGGCACGTCAAAATAAGGGACGCGGGTTTATTTGGGATGAGGCAGTAACGTTGCCACCCAGCGTCCTGTCAGTACTTTTGAAGACATAGAGCAGTTCACGTGTACTGCACGAGTCATTGTGCTGCTCGTCAAATGATCTCACACTCATACGAAAATAGCTTAAAAAAACTTCTCAATATTAAATCACTGAGCAGAGAACAAAATGCACCTTTAATTCTGCCCCTTCTTTTTGGTAGAAAGTTCAAAATCTAGAAGAGACAAACTTTATTTTTTCGCTCCCGGGGTGTGCTTTCATAACCATGCCTTCAATCCAATTGGGAAGGGCTAAGAGAAGCATCCAAAACAGACGCATGTCGATTGTGCGCCCTGCTTCGGGTGTGGTAACATGGAGTTGACTTAACTTCACAAAACGCAGGTTGCTTGTGTGAACTTATTTTAACGGTAGCACGGTGTCAGAGGATGCGATTGCGAAAATGATGCACTTCGCCCATGTGCATAGGACCTTAGGGTTGGTAATCCATTTTCGAAATTAAAAAAGAATAAATGAGTGGGGACAACTTTGAGGATATCCTCTAAATCATCAAACCCTTAGAGATTCAGCACTCGGATTTTGACCCATAGTTTAAGAAACTCTGCATTAACAGACCTCCATCTCTCTACTACTTTAAAAATTCTCGTCTTTATTTTGCCAATATGTTTGATTTGTTCCTGAAATTATTTATATAAACTATTTTAAGAGGGATCCGGGATTCAATCGTTGGTCCTGGCATAGATTTATCTGATTGCCAAACCCTTCCTTCACCTCTGACAATACGTGTATTAATCACAACTTATGAATGTGTGGAATGCCAGGCCTCCACCGTGGTTTGTACCCCACGTTATACTGTAGGTCCTCCATTTAATCTCACAATCACCCTACCATTACACATTAGCGTAAGTGCGTACAACCCGAACGGGTAGTAAGACGCAGTGTTAATAATAATAATAATAATAATATTTTATGGACTTTAAGATTATAAGTTATATTTGTTTAATAGGGTAGTAAGACGCAGTGCTAATAATAATAATATTTTATGAACTTTAAGATTATAAGTTATATTTGTTTGATAATCAGATTAACACCTTATCCCACAAATTTCAAGTTAAGAAATTTATGTTTTTAAACATTTTTTTCGAGGAATACTCTTTCTTAACACCATAAAAAAGGCTCACACTAATTAAGAATTTGTAAAAAAAATAGTAGGGTGAGTAATTAGAAAGTTTAAAAATGCAATCGAAATCAAACAAACTTCTTTTAACTCAATTATACTTTTGAATATTAAAAGTAAGTTGGAAGCTAACCTCAGAAGTGCCTTTTTTCTAGAGCAAGCAAATTATTTGTGAGACTATAAAAAAAGAAACAAACAAAACTTACTGAAAAATCCGGGATAAATTGAATAAAATATAATTAAAAATATAAAACCTTAATTTTTTTAGATAGTGGAGGGTGGATTTTGGTAACGTTAGCCCCTTATGAATACACAAATACATATTAGTTCAAGAGTTTGTACCAGAATAAATGTGAGAAAAGTAAAGCATATTTTAAAACATTCTTGAACAAAAGATTATATACGATTCAAATTAAAACCATGACTTTTTAAAAGTTGGTAAACTGCTTCGTGAATGGGTATTTGTGTTATATTTACTATAGTAGATCAAAATACAATCTAATATTCATGTTTAAATCTCATAACACATTGTTTTGACTTGAAGAAAGTGGTTTATACAGGACCGAATTGAATCGTAAAAAAAACTTAAGTTTTATTTACCATAAACACTTAAAGTTATTATTTTTATACTGTTCATTTTTACTACATTTTGAACATTTAATTTCTTTGGATGAATGAATAAAGTCTGGTGAAGATTTATGTGATCTGCTTTTATTTTGATAGAACAAGGTGTAAATAAGATTACAGTTTGCAGGTAAATTAATAACAATAATAACATAATAACGGCAAACACGTGGGTTAAACCTAGTTCGTCCCAACATATGAGAGAAGAATGGCATTGATCACGGGGCAATTCCTAGATAACTCATTGCTAGATTATTGATGTGCTAAGCCAAGGAACCAGTTTTCGTTTTCCTTCAAGAATATCACCTAGTCTGGCTTTCTTGGAAGGGTAAAATTAGGGCTAAGATCTCTACTGGGTGCAATTAGGATTATTTTTCATAAATATATTCCCACTCTCCCTTCGCGCATATTTTGACACATTTATTACAGATTAACCTTATATAACTTACATCAATGTAAATAAGTGCTGATATACATTAAGGGTAGTATTATGTAGTTCTAAAAAATGGGTAGGCTGATGTTAACATATAGGTATGGTTGGTATAGGATATAATGTTTCTCAATCCTGCCAAATTCAGAAGTCGTGGGTTCAGCTCCAACTGTGTGTACTAGGGAAGATTTATTCTTGAGGTACGCCTTTCCATCCTGACACACAAAAAAAAGAAACTACGAGTATTCTAAAAAGGCAGTACATTACGTTATAAGCTATTTATTATTTACAGATTTTTCCCTTTTCGAAATAAACAATATTTAATTAGACGCACACAATTCCCATTTAACAAGTGCATAGGGGCTTGTATCCTGTGCTAACACTTGTAAAAGTTGGGGCTAGTATCCAGTGCTAATATTTGTAAACCTAAGGTTAGTATCTTGCCCTAACACTTGTAACAGTTGGGGAAAGTATCCAGTGCTACACTTGTAACAATTAGGGTTACTATCCAGTACTAACACTTATAAGTTATAACAGTTGGTGCTTGTATTCATTGCTAACACTTGTAACGGCCCGGGCTAGTATCCAGTGCTAACACTTGTAACAGTTGGGGCTTGTATTCAGTCCTAACACTTGTTACAATTAGGGCTAGTATTCAGTGCTAACACTGGTAACAATTAGGGCTAGTGCTAACACTTATAAGTTATAACATTTGGGGCTTGTATTCAGTGGTAAAACTTGTAACGGTTGGAGCCAGTATTAATTGCTAATATGTGTAACAGTTAGGGCTAGTTTCCAGTGCTAACACTTGTAACAGTTTAAAATTTGTGGACTTAATATTTTAAGCAAGAGAAATTCAATTCATTGAATGGGAATATACATACACTAGACTCAATCTTGTCATTCTCAAGATGAAACGCCAAAAGGTTAAGCGATTTCACAAATTTGATTGGATACAAAACTTATTGGGAATTCTGGACTGCACAAGTTCACCATTTTACAGCTCCCACTGAGACGCGCGAGTAAACAGGAATTAGTGATCGATCTAGGGTGTGGTTGGTTACACGTTACAGGTACAGCCGTACAGGTGTGACTAAAGTATCAGAAAGCTCCTTCACTTGTTCGTGTAGCTTTGTGTCCAATATAGGGGGTGATTTAAAATCAATATCACCACACTAGCTATCAATTAAGATTACCATCTTTTTGTGTGTGTGTGTTATTCCTTGCTAAGTTTCTCTCTACTTACAAAGGAAAATAATACGTATTTTAGGGAATTTTTAAATAAAAAAATATATAGCCTTCAAGTTTAATAAAATGTTTAGGAGGAATGTGATACTCTATAATTTATTAATAAATAAGATCACGTCTCAACACTTCCAGTTAAGTTAATGTTATCCTAGATTATACTGGTATTAATCAAGATATAAAAACGGCCAGTCCTAGCTTAATACCAGTTTTAATAAGAAACAATCGATTAATAGAATTCTAAAAGACTTGATTATTTGGAATATTTTTATTCTTGGTAGATAATATAATAGGAATTTGTACCATTCTCACTTTCTTTCTTTTTAGAAACATTTTCAAATACACTACAAAAGGTCCCATTTCTGTAAAAAGATAACTGAAATCGGTATCAGTGAAAGGATGGTAGAGTACTGAAGACTTTCGCCAAGCCAGCTATAAAGAAACCTTACCTTATTGTGCTTGACTGCGCAGACGAGGCCAGTATTGGGTTTGTTCAACCAAGCAATTGATCGGCCGGGGCTGGACCTAAATAACACGACCAGAACTTTTTACTTAAACCATTCTATAAAAACCAGATCAATTTCCAGATAACGGAATAGAAATTACGGTGCTTGTCTTCTTAAGCGATGCGTAGTATTGCCCAGGGCAAACTACGACTATAAAAACCTAGTTTTCCTTCTTTCTGTTACCAAATAAACGTCGACAAAAAAAAATCGTAATTTTGTACTGATGTATTGATGTTTTTATTGACCTAAAAATTTTTACTGGCTTAAATATCATTACCTTGTTTAAATTCTTCAAATATTTGTAAACGAAATACTGCCACTACAATTGTGTAGTTGATGCAAACATTTATTATAATTTTTATTATTAAAATGTTGCTACTATATTGTTTGTGCCAACACTTGCTACCAGTGAAATAAGCTAATATAACTAAGAGATTAAATCAAAATCAAAATTTTATTTATATTTTCATAACAATAGATATCAAATAAATACTACAAGGTAGAAGGAATGATATAAATATAATCCCACCGGAGAATATTAAGCCTTAGTGAACACTTCAGAGCCCACATTATCCCCCCTCCCCCCTAAATAACACCTATGATAAGTGATACCACTTGAAACAGATGCAACACCGTGGCTCCATTCTTATATTTAATAAAACAGTAGAAATGAGAAAAGTGAAGCTGGCTTATCATAAAACTACAACAAATACAATATTATTATTTTAAATAAATTCATTGTTAAATTGATAACAATTTCACTGTGGAAATGTGGAGAACGCAGAAAACCACACTTGATAGAGATTTATGGTTCCAGCGTAATCTTTTTTCTAATTTTCCGGTTAATCGGGTGTTAAACGGGCTATAAAATCATCGATGAATGTATTTTTGTGGCCAAAATGCTTCCGAGTTGATACCTGTACCTGACGTTTATTATTCCCAAATAACTTATTTTTCAATCTTTGTAAAAACACTACCTTTGTTTATATTCAAACGTTATATTTAAATGCATTTTTGTAGAACGTTTACCACGGAAATGGTGATCATTGGGCAGGTAATAGGGCATGTAATACAAAAAGTAGATAGTCATCAGGCAGATAATAGGACATGTAATACATTGGATAGGTAGCCATCGGGCTGGTAATAGGACATGTGATAAATTGGGTAAGTAGTCATCGGGCAGGTAATAGGACATGTGATGAATGGGTAAGTAGTCATCGGGCAGGTAATAGGACATGTGATGAATGGGTAAGTAGTCATCGGACAGGTAATAGGACATGTAATACATTGGGTAGGTAGTTATAGGTCATGGTACTCATCAGACAGGTATTTATAAGTCATATAATTTATTGGGCAGGTAGGCATTTGCCATTTAGTCATATGACAGGTAGTCGTAGGACAAGGTAGTAATAGGGCTGGTAGTCATATGAAAAGGTAGTAATTGGGCATATTGTCATAGAGTCATAGAACATGTAAGCAAGTAGTAATGGGTAAGGTAGTCATGGGGCGGCTAATCATAGGACAAGGTAGTAATTGTCCAGGTGACCATAGTACAAGGTAGTCATCGAGTAGGTAATTATGGGGCTGGTAGTCATAGTATAAGGTAGTAATTGGGCAGTAATTAATAATAATAATAATAATAATAATAGCATTGTAGCCAGTAGTGTAAAGATTAGCCAGTGCTACCGCCCAGGGAACGCTCGAATGTACAGTACTAATAGTACATCCCTTCCGTAGAAGATTTCCCCCATGTCCCAATGAGATGATTGTGATAGTGAATATGAGGGTGTGGAACCAAGGGGAAACACTTAAGCCTAACTTATGCCTAACCAAGCGAACTCTAGTGACCATTGGGGTTAGACTTCTAGGGATAATGCCCTAGGTACCAACCGAGAATCGAGCCAGGGACCACTAAGCTAGTAGCCAGATGCACTGACCACCCCACCACGGGGCCGCTTATTGGACAGGAGGTCATAGAAATTTAAGTTATGGGGCAGTTAGTCATATGGGATTGCGGTCATTGAGAAGGTAGTAACTGGGCAGGTGGTCATAGGACATGGTAGTCAATTGGCAGGTAGTAACTGGGCAGGAAGGCTTAGGGAATGGCAGTCATTGGAAAGGTAGTCATAGGGCCTGTTAGAAAATAGCAGGTAGTAACTGGGAAAGTAGTCATAGGACATGAAAGTTTTGTAAAGCATACTTATTGCTATCATTATCATAAATAATTGAGTTGGTAAAAAGGGAAGTATTATCTTTATAATAATTATATATATAGCAGCGCGTATTAATAACCATTTGGGTTATACGCTTTATTAGCTTATTAAATAATAGCTCTATTGGAATATGTTATGCTGACACATGAAATAATTAAGGAATGAATATAGATTAAACATAAATTTAATTTAATTTATTCTAATAGCCATTTTTTTCACAATTAATGTTTACAACAAATAATACAGCAAATTATATTTAGGTGTAAACCAATTTAATTAAAGTTCAAACATCACAAATTAAATATACCAATAACAGCAATAAAAGGGACAAAATATAATATGTAAGCTTTGTTTAGTGAAACATAATGTAATCATGTACATTGTGAAACAGCAATGAGAATCATATACACAAGAGGGTTTGTAATAAAAATATTCAAAAAATCACCACAACAATTCACTCTAGTTAAATTTTCCTAAATTTTTTCCTACACAAGATATGTCGCTTCTGGTGAGCTTCGTGTGATTTTTTCCGATAGTTGTATTTGTCTTAGCAAAAAGGCTACAATTATGATTTGTAGTAGTAGATAAGCACAATGTTAAATATTTAAGTATCAAGAATCTCCTCTAATAATTTAGACAAAATAAGATTTAACTGTAAAGCTTCAAGAACATTCAACCATATGCAAATTTAACTATTTTTTGTTCTGTTTTACCTTCTAAGTAACTTTAACTCAAACATTTATGTCAAAATTAATAATCTTTAATATCTCTTTTATTTTACTATGTATATATAAATTTTTTATGTTGGATTTACTTAAGGGGATAAATATGAGCCAAGTTTTACTTTACTAAAGAGTTAACTAGGTAATCAATAAATAATTGATTAAAATATTATAGTTTTTATTTTAGAAAATTGTTGTTAAAATGTTGATTCCTAATAAATTCTACAATAGTACTTAGCAACAATCTAATAATTTTCATCCAAATAATATCATATTACAATAATAATTCAGTTAAGTAGACATAGTCAAATATATAGAATCAATATCTAAACTTATGAATTAAAATGAAAGTGGTTAAGCTTTAAAAAAAACAATTTAAACTACTTGAGAGTGCAAACAGTACGATTTATAAACATTTTAATTCAATATGAAAAGAAAAGCCTGCTCTTATTCTTTCATTTTAAATAAAATGTTTTCTGTTCTCTCATAAAATTAGTTTGATGAACAAACTATTAACATCGAGATCTCAGAATGTTACCATGATAAATAAATAAACTATATCAAAAATGTTCCACATTGACAAAAATAATAGGATTCAATTCAACATATTTTCGATAAAATATGCAAACTTATTTTAATGTTGGCTAGAAGGAACTCAAAATTCTATGTACGTATTAATGCTAATCTCTTTATGTTTGGATAAATGATTTCAATAACCAATTACATCGGTATAAATTCGTCCAGAAGAGTAAAACCCTATCTTTACTCAGGTTCATTCAGGCGTAGACGGGCGAAGTCTTCGAAAACAATGTTGTCGTCATCATCAGTGGCATAGCAAGAGTTTTCATATCGAGAACGTTCAATGCTCTTGGTCTTTTTTAGAGCTTGGGCCCTCTCGCGTTCCACAGTACCTTTGAACATGAAACGAAAATATGGAAATGGTCCTATTTGGTCAGATATTTTTCTTGCAATTGTTTCATCCACTATTAGAGTTGTAACATTTAGAGTGATATTAATATAAATTAGTATATACCAATATATACCAATGTAGAAAAAAATATATCATACATAATGAAGACCTTAGAAGCTTGTATAAATATCTAAACATATTAAAGTTAATCAATACAAGTAGGCTGAGCTGGGGTTGTCCTATGATGCGTATGCGTGATTCAGGCATGTACTGTACACCAAGTTTTTGTAATTGGGAAGCCTGAAATTACAATATCTCTTGATAGACCAATACGTCGGTGGAAGGATGGCATGAAGATTGATTTAAGGAGGTTGTGGGTCAGATTATAATTGGTTGTAGGCCTAGGTGTCTCAGGATAGGGTTAAATGTCGAGTTTACGTTTTGGTGGCCATGAACCTTTGAGATTAAGTTAGAAAGAAAGAAAATTAAGTATCCCTATATTAGAGAAGGTATAACTTCTCTCGCTGTATCTTTGGTTCTTGACATCATCAGCAAAGATATTAACAACATATCATCCAAACGAATAGTCATATAATATAAAACACATAATTGAATAAGTTTATTAGGTTTAAAAAAATGGCAAGGAAAGATATTAGATGATGCTGACAAGACTATTCCCCTAAAATGACTAATTTGATAATTTATTCAGCTCATAATTTATGTCCTCTTGGTGATTTCGGATGACGTACAAAATCCTGGTTCACAGACACGTGAATTATGATAAGCCCTCAATTTTATGAACTTCGGATTTAACGTACAGCTTCTTTCATCTGAGATATTACGGATAGTGACCAACAAGTCAGTAAAATCGGATTATTTGCCTAAGCATGACTACACTTTCCATTGCAGACACCTAATGTACATCGCCCAAAATAGGTTTCATAAGGTTTCATAAATATGCGTGTTGCATTAAGATATTCTGCTGCTTTGTTTATTCGTCATGTCTGGAAAATGTGGCTTGTTTCGTGTGAATTGTTTGGAGAAGTGTGTATATAATTGTGTTTTGATGTGTCACGTGTATTTATTTCGGCATATTTACTGTACTGTGTATCTTTACAATTACATCACCAAAGAAACGAGCCTCTTTTATTTTGAGTATCAAATCGCAAAATCTTTGGAAAAATATAAAGTGGCGTATAGCTAAGATCTTTAGGGAATTTTCAATTGCTAAACCAACAAAAGTAAATTAAAAGACTACTGTTATATTAAATTTGTATTAAATTGCTTTATTTACTTTATTTTAATACATTATTAAAATAAACAAATATTTGGTTCTTGTAGTTTTCAACCCAGCAATGTTTCACCCCGATTTTATCGACTTTTTTATTTTACCTAAGTTGCAAGTTTTTTCCCAATAAGTCCATGAAAGAGAAGGTTTACTGTAATGGTTTAGTAAAATTGATATTTTTTTTTGTATAGTTTTAAAAATGTCATTAAAGGTAATAACTTTCGTTCACACATCAATTATGGGGTTAGTCACGGTTTTCTTGACCAAAACTTTGTTTTTAATAACTAAAGAATCTTATTAAAAATTTAGTTCTTTACATTAGTAATTATACTTAAACGTTACTGACATTGTTTTACTCCAATGCCACTCATTATAGAATGTCAGCTAAATAAAGTCATTTTAGTAAAACAATTGAAATTTATTATAAGAACCAACTATCAAACTCCTGAATTTAAGAGATTTCACGTACCTGGAGCGGGATGCATGAGCTTGAAGGGCACATCAGTAACCAATTCTCCTCCTAAAGTGCCGCAGTTCAGTTTTACCCTCATAGAGTATGAGATAACGATACCCATGGCATCAGCAGGACATTTCCCTTCAGCGACCAGCGTGGAGGAGGCCAAGTTCACATCATCGTCCTGTAAACAAACGCTGGTTTTGTTGTATTCTAGCCATGAAGATGATAGCAGCTGTATTAGAAATTCTCGTCATGAAGCTTACAAAAGGAAGATTTACTCAATCAATAGGAATAAATGCTCATTTTGGTGGCCGTATAGTCTAACACGTTACTCTCGCAGTAGACTAGACTGCTTATGACGGGTAGATCAAGGTTCTAATCTTGGTTGAGCGTACTGTTTTTTCCTAAATGGTTTTCTCTTCTCCTTCCACCCAAATGGGGGTGCACCTCCTATAAATATGACCTTATTCATCCATTAAACCATTAGTGTAATTATTATATAAACGTATAACCCGAATGATGCAAAAAAAATGGAAGAAGCCCATTTTTGATGAGGTCTGATAAGCAGGGCTGGTCTTGCATGTTTTGCCATCCGCTGTGAATATTGACTTGATAACCATCTCCTTCTCCACTTTACACTCTCTAACTCCTCCATTTGCTCCCTGCACTCACATTGAAAACACAATTTACAATGGTTTACATTTGGCACACAAACAAACTTAGAAACACGTTGAATGGTTCACTGTTCTGGAGTAAAACCAAGTGCAGCAACATGGAGTGCTACAGCAGGCGTACGGTGAGAGGTTATTGAACTTGAAGACAACAGGCATGATGGGTGATAGCTGAAGAGAGGTAGGCTCACCTTGAGATATCCGTCGAGCGCAATGCCATAGCGGTCCTTGTTGCTGGAGGCTAAGGGTACCAAATAGAACACCTTAGTGAAAGAGGCTCCTGGAGTAATGGGGCAACCTTCACGTGTCTCCAGGCTGGCCACATGGCGCGAGTACTGTGCGTTCACCATGGTTACCTCACAGTGTTGCACTACATACACCTACGCAAGCACACCATATAGGATTGCTTTAGATAAAAATAATCATTATTGACAGCAATTAAATCATTTTAATGAAAAAAAACTTTGTTTAATCTACAGTTATTATTAAGTTAAGGTGACCTGGTGGTCTAGAGGTAAGGTGTCAGACTTCGGTGGTGTAGGACTGGGGTTCAATCCACGGTCCCGGCACAAATTTATCTGATTACCAAACCCTTCCTTCACCTCTGACGAGAAGTGTTTTAATCACAAATTGTGAATGTGGGGAATGCCAGGCCTCCACCGTGGTTCGGAGCCCACGTTAAACTGTAGGTCCTCCATTTCATATCACAATCATCCTACCATAACACATTAGTGTAAGTGCGTACAACCCGAATGGGTAGTAAGACGTGATGCTAATAATAATAATTCTTAACTTAATTAATTAATAACCCAAAATTTTTCAGGGTCTTATTTAACATATTTTTTCAAACAAATGCGATATTTTATATATAATATATGGACGTATATGTATAAATGTGTATAAGTATATAAAATATTATATATAAATGTGTATTTGTATGAATATATATATATATATATATATNTTCCACTATATTTATGTGAAGATGCAAGAAGGCCATATTTTCATGGGATAGCTATTTCAAATTAATCTTGTTTTCCTCTCATAAGCTTATCCTATATATTGGTGGATTTTTTTAAGCTATTTGGCAAATGTATAGAATCAATAAATCAAAACCTTAATATTTTTGGCAGTCTTGCGTGAGTTGTTGGTAACAATGACGTTGGCCGCAATTTTCTCGCCATGATAGTAGATTTCTTTGTCCAGGGTCACCTCCAGATTGATCTTTCCCTGAGAGAAGGTAAAGCCCTTGCTGACCAAAGAGCTAGGAAGACGTCGGCCTCTGCTTGGTGGAGCAAATTGTAGCTGTAGGGAGAGAAGAAAGAATATCTTGGGGTATTGGAAGATCACATGATAAGATAAGCTGAAGGGTAAACAATTGATGGGATTGTGTACATGTCTGCTAATGGCTGAACTATTTTTCTAGAGGTTATGTGATATACTGAAAGATGAAGTATTTTTATGGAACTATTTCCTGATATAAATAAAAAATTAATTTAATACATTATCTCACCTACTATAGTGTGAACTAATTATTATTACTATTATTATTATTATTATTATTTTAAGGGCCTTTAATTATCTGGTGAAGTTAAGGTGTTCTTTTCTAACTGACCAAATGTTATGAACAAAATAATATATTTAGTCAAAATATAGAAAATATTAATAATAAAATACAAAATTAAAAGAAAAAGTCTAACAACTATAAAATTGTTTGCATGATCATTCAAACACTCATTCAAACTCAAATAGTTTGAAATCATTTTAAGCACGATACATTAAAGCTCAAACCCATTGCTGAAGCCTGTTTAATGTACGAGTACTACACAAATTATTTTATTTATCAAACTGGGACATAAATAAATAAATTCAGCCAAGACACTTTTCAAATGATATCACTACATAAAAATAAAAATACATTGACTCTAATTGGGGGTAAAATTATATATAACATAATTGATAGTAAAGTTTTAAAATATATATATAATTTAAAAGCTAATTAGAATCCGAAGCCAAATGGAACTAGAAAGTAATGCAAAGGAAATTTTACGTTTGATTAATTAATTGTTCAGTCATGCCTTATAATTATTGTCACCCGCTTCGGTGGCCACATGGTCTAATACACTACTCTTGCAATAGACTAGACTGCTGAAGACGGGGAGATCAGGGTTCGATCCCATTTGGGTGCACTAAGTTTGTTTTTCTCTAGATGTTTTTCTACTCTTCTTCCACACAAATGTCGGTGCACCTTCTCTAAAATTGAACCTTCCTACGCCCTTACACATTAATGTAATCATAATAAACGTTACTAAACGTGACAGAACAATGGATAAAATGACATCAATTAACATTCTTTCAAGAATACGCTTTGAAAACGTTAATTTTAAAATTAAATTGAAATGTTGGTATTTTAATATGTACTTATGTAAATTGTTACATCGTCAGTGATTAATAAATATCCACCCCCATCCCTAAATGAATTAATTTCTAGTATATATAATTTTGTATTTGATTTTTATTTGAAAATCCCTTTTACTGACTAAAGTTGTAATGATAGCCTCTTAGCATTTGTCATAATATTTGCATGTATAATTCTATCCACTCGATGGTTATTGGTGTCACCTTCTTGATGGCTAAGGTGACAGTTGACCTCTTGTGTCCTCTGTCTTCACGGTTCTCAGCAACGAAAGTCTTGACGCAGTACTCCACACCTAGGGGCTTGCCGGTATCTTCTTCGCCGGGTTGAAGGGTCACTGAGGAAGGCGCTGCAGAAGGGAAGTGAAACGTAAAGGGGTATGCGTTGGGGCCGAATTTCTTCATTAGTCGTTCCTGTAAACATTCATAGACTCGTTGAAGTTCTTTTCTCTACTTATTACTAGAAAATAATGAATTGTTAAGTCTAAGAATTAGTCTTTAATAAAACATTCATCGTAATGAAAAGTGAAGTTAATCTTAGAATGTATTTCAATCAATCAACTTGGCATGTATCAATTCCAAATTACATTTGTTGATAAGAACAGAGATTAATATTTGCCATTATTGATTATGTGCAGTCATGCTTACGGAAATGATTTTGATTAGAATCATATTAATATATTTTAATCATTTATATAAAATAGTGATGGCCTAGATTATATATACACAAAAGTTTATTTAGTTGTACAAGCCAATATGGAAAGTTATATTATTGTAATATAAAATGTATTTCCGTTCTGATTGATAATGTAAGAATTACAGATGTTTTAAAAGGAGTGCTGAACTATTAAGTACTTTGTGACACAAGGCCAATGAGATTCAAACAATTTATATATAAAGAATTCCCAACTCCCTCTCACTGGCAATTTGATTAGTCTAGAACAGGGATTCCCAAATTGTGGTCCGCGGACCACTTGGTACTCCGCAAAGCATCTCCAAGCGCTCCGCGAATAGATTGGAAATAAAAATAAATAAAATGTGATAAGATAACAAAACTTTGAATCTGTGCGTCCATGAACTGTATATAGGTAAGTATTGGGTAAACATTATTTGCAGACTGCAAGCAGTAAAACCAGACAGCGAAATTAGAGGGTGCCAATTAACCCCGACTCTCTGAGAATTTTACCACGCTTTCAGATACTATATTTTGCTTCGACACCTTTCCAGAACTTTCTGGGAAGTTTCTATTGCATATTAAAAACTCTTGTTTCTTTGCAACTTCAGTCAGTTGAAGTTCAGTCAGTATACAGTCGAGAGTAAAAACAAATCAAATAGCAGTGCAATGTTACTTATTTGAATGTCGGAAAAGCCAACCTGGCATCGGAGCAGTATGAGTGCTTGAATGATTTGATATCAGATTCTGCAAGTTTTATCAGTTAGAGCAAAAATAATCTTTCTTCCCTTTGCAATAACTTACTTATGTGGTCTAGGATTATCTGCCTATGTGTCTACTAAAACAAAAGATCCTGGCTGAATGCAGAGCAAGATATTCGGTTGCAGCTGTCCCAAATTCAACAAGATATAGCCACATTGTGTAAATCAAAACAGTCCCATCCCTCTTTTTGGAATTTAAGTTCGCGGTCTATACTTTATCGTTCTTTTTTTATGCCAAGTGACTTATCTTTTTTTAGCAATGAAAATGGATTTAACACTATCTGTGTGGTTAACATATCGTGGATTTGCAATACCTTCTTTGAATTCGTTATCAAATGTGTTTCTTTAGGTTAATTTATGTTTTTGGTTGTTGTTCTGCGTTTATGTAATTAAGTTCTTTATTTCTCTGTAATTAAGGGAGAAAATAACATTTATACTGAAATAATACTTGATGATTAGCATGCCCAAATGCTTAAATATTCGTTTCCATCGTGAATACTACTGTAATTTGGTTTATTATCCATCTATGTAGAGTCTATGTGAAAATATCGTCGCCCCTATACCAAAGACACTTATATGCAAAATTTTTGTTTTGAGAATACGATACGATATTCAAAGATACAATTTTCAATGGCTTTCAATAGGAACAATTAAGCTTAGATCAAAATTTAAGATATTTAGAAATCTAAAAATAATCCGTGCTTTGAATATACGATAAAATATAAACTAAAAACTTTAAAAAAATGCAATTAGGTAAATATATCAATTTAGAATCAAGGCAACTATAGTGCTCCGTAACAAATTTATCTCCTGAAAAGTGCTCCGCGATTCAAAAAGTTTGGGAACCGCTTGTCTAGAAAATGTTATATAATCGTATTATACTAACATATACTAATAGTTAATAATAAATACATAACGCAATACCAAATCCACTAAATGATCTAATTTAATACAATAGCCTCTATACCCGATTTTAATGTGAGCTCTCACAAACTATTATATTTTGTAATTTAGGGGTGACTTTGGCTCACTGTGATGTAATACAATAACAAAAGCATCGTAATTTTCCTTCATAATGGTAACATCTTATTATTATTATCATTATTATTAATATTAGTATTATTATCAGTATTATTGAATTGCCGCACTGATGGTAGCACGTTACCGTGCTTAGATTAATCATAGCTATTTCTTTATGTATTAAAACTGCCTTGAAATGAGACCTCAATCATTCTTCGAGAAATATATTTGTTCATTGAATTATGTAAAATATTAAGGGCTTTTAATCTTTAGAAGTTTAACTATTATTAAAACGTATATTATGCTCCTCCACATAATAGTTAAATTTAAATTAAAATTCCAAAGTTCATTATTCTAAGGCACAAATTAGCTAAAACTCTTTCAGGCTTGAGCCATGTAACTAAAATTTTATTGGCATCGTTTCAAGCCTAGACATAGCTTTATTTTAAACCCTGTCCTTAAAATCCCTTAAAAATAATATTAGTGGTTTTCGGTCGCGTGTATAATTGTGCCATTTGTGTACCAAGGATGAGAAGTTGTCTTACCTGAACAGGAGTAAGCTCTTGCTTGTTTTCTTGAGAAGGTGCAATCTGCTCCTTGGCCAGCACAATCTCCTTGCTGAACTTAACTCCCATCACCTCGTCCTCTTCTCGACCATATCGGTATGTGGTTGTCACCTATAGAAACATCGGATGATTATTATTAAGAGTGAGAGGTAATTAGGATAGTAATTCACTAGACAATACAAAAAAATCAATTCTCGGATAGATATTACCTAGATCTTAGTGGGTGTTTCCACTAGATGCAAGACATGTTTTCCATTTTTCAGTATATGAATATCTCACCTGTCCAAATACTTTTCTTCCTTTGAGGTAGTCATTGTCGATGACAATAACTCCATCAATGGGGTCGATACTATCCAAATGGTCAATGAAATCTCTCTTCCCCAGGTAGACGGTGACTTTGCCTTAAATAGATACATTAAGTAATTAAAGATAAAGTGTGAGGAAGCTTTGAGAATATTTTAAGACTAACTAATGGAGCTCCATGCAGTTTAATTGGGTTGTAAGGTACCCTGCATTAGAGGTGATTTTTGTTTAATATTTTGCAGGTCACTCCAGTTTCAATCTAAGTAAGATGGCTTTTAAGTTCAAATTTTTTCTCAAAAATATATTTGTGATAAATAAATATAATGAGACAGGCACTTTCTTAAATGAAGATATGTTATTTTTTAAGTACCCCTTGATAAAGAAGACCAATTAATTTAACATGTTCTAAAATTTAGTAGGTTGACTCTAATGTACAGAAAAGATGTATGTACGTCAACAAAATTGACATTTCTAACCATTAATAATGTACCTATACTCTATAATGTAGTCTAGCAACAAATGTATGCTTCTATCTTACAAACTAGATGCAAAATATTTGTTTCCGTGAATTACTATTGTTATATATAGTTTTACTACAACAACAATAAATTTCTCAGACGTTTAAGCACTGATTGAACCAAATATGAGATATATTTTATGTGATATATTAAAATATAGTTCTCAATTCTAGTTAGCTGCCTTGTCCCCTTCAGTCAGATATACTGGCCTAAAAAGGGGTTGGGTGGACGTAGGGGTAATGAGTTGAGTGTATTCAACTAAAATAAGTAGTCCTTGCAAGATCACTGACCAAGTTGTTATATATTGAAAAATACTATTTTATTATTACAATCATACTTGTTAATAATAGCATAATATTACTCACCTCAGTGGCAACATGATCTAAGGCACTAATATTGCAATATACTAGATAACAGATGACGGGGAGATCAAGGTTAGAATCTCAGTTCAGGTGTACTGAGGAGTGGTTTTCCAACATAGTTTTCCTCTCTCTCTCCCTGAAAATGCGGGTACACTTCCTTTAAATATAACCTTCCAAATCCCTAAAACCATTAGTGTAGCTAGTACATAAGCGTATAGCTCGAACAAGTATTAAGACACGGTGCTAAAAAAACCAACAAGAAAGTACTAACATATTAAATGAGCTGCTTTCTTATGTTTAAGATTTTGTCATGAATTATAGTCTTAGGAAAAATATATAGAATATTAGTTAGTAAATAGGAAAACTCGTTTGTTGGCACTCACTGAATATATTGTAAGATCTATTATTTTAAAGTGAGTGTATTGAGAATATAAATGAAAACCAAAGAGGAAAAAAAGCTTTTAGGAATAGACACAAAAGAATTCAGAAATACTTTTATAATACATGTGTGAAATAATTGGCATGGTCTTTATCAAAAAATAAATATCAACAATAAGCAATTTAAACTAGAGCTATGCACCAAACTTTACTATATAAATAAAAAAAATTATATATAGATGAAGATGTATGAGTTATTACAAACCATTGAATGGTGATCAGCAATAGATAAATATTATAATTATTAATATTAGTAATACTACAACTATAAACATCATACTTTTATTATTAATAATATTAATAACAATAAGAAAAGTACTCCAAAGTGAGCTCTACTAAAGTAGTAAAAGCAACTGGAATGAACGTATGACTACAATTTAATTTCAGGCCTGGTCCCGTTACCACTTTGGTCATAGTTGTTTAATTATCCATGTGGAACAAACTAGGACCTTTTGCAACTGTAATTTACTATGCCAATAGATCAATATTTGTAAACAATGTTATATACAAATTAGAAAATGTATTGTTATACTAATATTTTTGCCGGTCTGTTTAGTTTTGGTTGAATCTTCACAGATTTTGGAGCTATGGATCTACATTTAGACTTAAATTGATCAGTAATAAGAAATATCCACATTTAAATTATTTATATAATTAATTTTGGTGGTAGCTTTCTTCTTTTACTAGTTAATATTTAATGTGTTATGTATTATTTTATATTTTACTATCTTGCGGACGTAGCCTAGTAGGAAAATGTATTAGCATAAGATAATTTTGACGTATCAAAGGTTGGAGATCGATTAATGCAATTAATGAATGTGTTCATGTTCAAAGTTTCATACGCAAGTAATTATGAACTTTAACTACGGATAAGCATCACATTATGACACATTGTAAGCTAAGAGCTTCTGTGACCCTTTGAAAGCATCACAGTTAATTTGACAATATTTTGACTAAATAGATGACTTGATGGATGAAAATAGCAATCGTTAAATCTTACCACCGAACCCAAATGGTAAACATAAAATATTACTCTAATATATATTATTGATACTTACAAATATCAACTTTATAGAGCAAAAATCTTTCCTCTTATAGATATATTTTCTTAATGTCTTCTTATAAATATACAAAAGGATTTTCCATTTTATATTAATGATAATATTAGTAATATAAGATATAGGTAAGGGGATAAATGCTATAGATTTTCTCATGACATTTTGAGGGTAGAATCTTTGTAGCCTACCGTGCTAAAATATGTTATAAGTAATATCAGGTAATTCTAAAAAATATATCTCTGTCTGCTTAGAGTTGGGTTGGTACGTCTTTTTTTCTTCCGATATCTCCAAACAATATTATTTATTTTATCAGATGGTAGCAAAAAGGCAAATAAAATATTTTTACAGTTAAAACTGCAGCAAATTATATATATATAATAGCTAAAAAACCAAACTTTATTTAAACATATGAACTGTTTGTTGAATTTGTAAGTCCTGGAAAAACTATATTTTTAAATCAACAACCCTTGAGGGAAACCAATTTGAATATTATCGTTCTTTTGAAAACATCTCCTATTAATATAGAAAAATTTGGCCAATACGTATATGAGTGCTTAGAACATAACCAAATAGCAAGCTATCGTACAAATACTAAATAGAATTGACTCATGTAACTTTTCAATATTGGGTCATAAAAAAGCCAAGCCATCAAACACTCTTATTGACCATTCAATGGAATGTCATAAATATTACAAATAATTAAAATACAACAAACATAAACTCACCATTTGGAGTGGTCTTCTTAAAAACTTTAACTGCAACCACGTAGGCTAAGAATAATAGTGGAAACATTTGGGAAGTAGGTTTACAAGCTTGGTTCAAAGTTAAAACAAGTTACCAATTAAGGTAAAAGGGACTGTATCAACAGGGAGTTGAAGTGTGTTTAGAGTCTGTTTACTGCTAAGTTCTACTTGGGAGGATCTCCCAGAAGTGAGGGACTAACCTCTTGAGGGACCATTTATATGGAACACATAAAAGGCTTCACTCTTTGGAACACAAATAGGATTATTCTAGAAGAAAGCCGATCAACTAAGAGTAATTAGATTACACTATGTGATGACCTCGGATGTGACTGTGTGTTTCTTCTAACTTTGAACTAATCGATGAGTCTTTAGCAAACTTGTTAAACATGAGAATCCACCGGAACATCTCAAGCAACCTTTTGTCTTCTTCTTTGTGCTACAATTGGGAGGGTTGGGGAAAAACATGATAACACTCATTGACTTAGATAGGCTATATTCACTATTTAAACGTCTCTAAAATCCTGAAACATAGCTATAAAAAAATAAACTATTCGTGGATATAAGTTATCCTCAAGGTCTCATAGGACTAAAAAAAACACTTGTAATTCAAGTGGTATGCAATCATAGATCGCTGCTAAAATATTTTTTCGTCAAATGAGGGCTATGATGATTTTTCCCCGACCCCTCATTTCTGGTTATAGAGATATTATCTAAAGTTTAATCACACCATTGATTGCAAAATAAACAAATAATGATATGTTTATGCATCCATCAAAAATGTATGCCTTTGTTCAGATAGTTAGACCATGACAATAACAGTTAAAACTGGTCTAGAATATTATAGAGCATAAGAAAACATTGATTTAATCTGATTTTTAAAAATTACTCATTCAGGCATAATTTATTTCAAACCCAATCTCTGAGAACAGTCTTTTAGGCTCTCATATTTCATAGATATATAATTCTGCTTATGTGACCCATCTTACAGGATTTATCTAGATTATAGAATATTTATTATTTTTAGTCTTAATTTTTGAGAGTCAATATATTATATTTATAAATACCACGCTACACATATGTACACAAACGTAGAACTGATAAAAATAAGACCATTACAAAATGTCAGTTTTAAATAACTAAAGTAATATTTTGATAAATTGGATCTGGTGAATTATAGTTAGGTATTTATTCAACCTATTTAAACCAAACTCATTAAACAAATAAACCTTTCTCAGGAAATTAATATTATATTTTTCTCATTTCTTGAGTAACTTAATCATAACCAAGAATTCCAGATTGTCTTAAATATGTGTAAAAGTGTTTGTATTCATAATTGGTATATAGTACATAAAACATACAAGCTTGCTAACTAATACCCTGGCCTTAAGTAACTTAATTATTTATTATCGTCAGAACGTAAGCTCACCATTTCACCCTATCTTAAGACACTGACACCCAACACCTAACATGATACCCAAACATCTTTCAAATTAATACATTTTAACATCATCCTCTCATCAACGTCTTGGCTCACCAGGGGGTTTAGTTATAAAGGTTTCTCAACTAGAATTGCGTGTACACGCCTGTCATTACACATAGGCCTATGCGCCATATGAGATATACATTCACTCAAAGTATTAAATAATTATATTAGGGGTGTGAGAATCCTCAAAACTTTGATTTGGCTTCGAAACAAATATCAGCTTCGACTTCACTTCGAAAATAATCCGGCTTCGACAAATTACGAATCTTCGCCAATAATGGTAAATTTATTTCCATTCTATGCTGTTATGTACTGTACATTACAATATTCAAATTGAAAAAATATTAAGTAATTGAAAATAATGTTTATTTATCATAATTTAACTAAATGCTAGAAGCAATTGTGCAATAAAATATTTTCCATTAATTTGAGTAGGTAAAATTATATACATAACAAAAATATAACTTTTCAAGCATAAAAAATAATAAAAACTATGTTCGAAATTCGATTCGGATTTGAGAATATTTCATATATTCGATTAAAGTTCATTTTAAATTGAAAAACTGGACTTTGCACACACCCAATATAATAAAATTATATTATATAAGTGGTTTTATATTATGTTTTTATCCATATTACACTAGCCAGTAGAAATCTAACACACAGGGTTGAGCCAAAACCAAATATATATCCGCTGAGTAACTTGAAAATTAACACTTTAATTGAAAAGTAAATATTTTCTAGCTAAATAAAAGCAAACTACATATTTCACTTTTTAACCTTTTAAATACATATATATATATATGCTTAGCATCGCGTCTTACTACCAGTTAGTTATACACTAATTTGAAGATAATGACATTCATGCAAACATACCTCAGGATGTTATCCCTCACTTTCCTCAGCATAATTTTTTCCGCCACACCCTATATTTTGAAGTCTAACTAAAATAATAATACCCGCATCAGTGAGCACTTTAGACTAAACGTCAAACTTGTCTAGTCTAGTTCGCAAGTAATGTGGATTTTGGAGCTCAAATTCCGGTTAAGTAAACTAATGATAATTTTTCTTAATTGTTTCTCTTTTTTTTCATTGAATTTCGGTACATTTACTTCATATTCAACCATACTAATCCACACACCATAAGCATAGTTAGATATAACAGAGAGTTTTTAAATTTAGGAAATTATCTAATAAGGTAATATGACCATTCTGGATTTTTATAATCCACCGCCTACTAATCCGGAGAGGTATCTGTGATTAGAATGGAGAGCATTGCAGATTTGCCTACGAACTATCGATGGTGAAAATACCTGGGAATTTATCCATTCAAGTATGGAGGCCATTCCAGATTCATAAAAAAAATGTTTAAAATTTGAAAATATATCTTCAGTCGGAATGGAGACCATTCCGGAACAAGCTGCCATGTTTTGCATTTGTAATTTGCATCTACACTTGATGGTATACACTACCAAATGTGTGTTTTTATTTCCTCACTATCATACAGGTATAGAAAATATTGTGATCGTCAAAAAAATTGAACTCGAGATTTGGATGAATCTCGACGTTTCATAGCCCCTCGAATCCGAAAAAGTGGTTTTTGAACTTCTGTCTGTCTGTTTTTGCCTCCAACTAGAGCCTAAACAATTTTACCGATCAGACTAGATACTTGTTATATAGGATTTTCATAGGGTTGCCCTGAGGGGTTTTTGAAATTGGATATCTAACCCTAAAATTAAGTGTAGTTTACTTAATGGCAAAAAGAGAAAAAGTCGATTTTCTCAAAATCGGCTGTAACCATTATGATTAAGTTTCATTTCTAAACATTTATAGATATTCTAAACAAAATGGATACTCTCAATATTTTGGCAAAATGGATTTAAGAGCTCCGGTTTGATGCATAAATTATCTTTTTTTTTAAATATCTCCTAAACTATTTGAGATATGAAATTACTTATCTTTACATATATGTAGGTCTATTTATAATACAAATATTGTATTTGAAGCATATTTTATAGGACCAATAATTTTCAATCCATACACATATATATTTTTAACTTTTCGAACACAAAAGGTAAAGTATTGCGACCGTAAATATAAATCTAATAATAAATGCTGATGGATGTCTACGTCTAATGACCCCCGAACCCTAAAAAGTGGTATTTGCAATGCCGTCTGTCTGTATGTCTGTTTAAACTTAAAATTAAGAGTAGTTTAGTAAAGAGCGAAAAGAGAAAAAATTGATTTTCTCAAAATCGGCTCCAATGATTCGTATCTATGTGTTGATTAAGATTATATATAAACTAGCTATTTTCATTTTACAATGAAAATGAATTTTAGGGTACTTTACAGGAGCAGAAACGTCCGTATCCCCGCAACTATTTGAGATACTAAATAACTTATTATTGCAAAATTGTAGTACTATTAAAATAAAAAACTTTTATATGAAATATATTTTTATAAAACCAACATTTTCTAGGATATCGGCAAATATATTAATACAGTTTTGTGGGCTTTGGTTGTAAAGAGATACTACTTAAGATTTAACGCAATAATTCTCCAATGCCATAGAGTAATTAAATATAAGTAAGTCTCTTAAAAAGTTTATGTTGTTTTTCTTTAAACATCTTAGATTAACAATGATCTATCTCCATTTTAAACTCAATAGTCAAAATTTACATTCTTTATTGGTCAACATTTATAAATGTGGAATTTAATAGAAATGTCGTCACCCGAGAATGCAAGTGTTCTATCTCCAAAATTGTTAAATTTGAGATATTTGGTGTTAACGTTTATTTAGAATGCATATGATCCACCTGTGGTGAAATTGAGACTACTATATAAATACCAAGAAGATACAAACTCGAGTTGTCATCTATTAACATTGGTTTTATACACAAGGTCAAACTTCAATGCTCTTTTACACAAAAGTGAAAAATTGGACATAGAACAGTTGCATTCTCGGGTGACGTTGTGTTGCTATGAGATTTGCAACACCTAATAAAATGTCGAATATTTTAACTGGAGGTTGAAATTTTAATACGAGGTGTTAACCCTTATGTCCCCAATGTTGATCATTTTTTATCGGTCCAAACATACAAACAAGGACATTAATTCTTTAATAATAAAATTATAAAATTTAAAACTGGGAGTCAAAAAAGTTTTACCTAAGTATAGTGCAATTAATGCTTGGGTTTGCTAGTGTATATTATTTCGTTTCACATAAATTAAGAGTTTTGAGTAAGTATCTCTATTTTTAAACAATAGAGCGAGAAACTCGGTGCGGAGTTTCATACCATTTATTAATATGAAAATTGTGCACATCTGAAATAAGTGTATTAATAAATTTAGACTTATTTATATTTCGTTAATACATGAAAAAATACTGTGAGTTAGGCCTACCTTAGAATTTCAGGAGAAATTATGTATTTTAACAGTTAGCAATATTCTGTTTATTCCCAGTTCACTGGAGGTCATTGTGTAATTGTATATAAAATGTGTATGGCCCTAAACATAAATAAATAGTTATAAGTTGTAACTAAATAATTTTCTAAATCTTAGGACGTCCTAACTCCAAATACTCTGACTCACATCTTTAGGCACTAACGACTTATTGTGTTAAAATCGTTAGTGGTGCATAATGTTAAGGCCCATATACTACATTTATTGTTGGTCTTATATTTGTGTTGGGGCTATAACACACAATTGGTTATTTGCTAGCTTGTCTATACCAGCAAAAAATCTTAATATTATTATTATCATCACGTCTTACTACCCGTTCTGATTATACGCACTTACGCTAATGTGTAATGGTAGGGTTATTGTGAGATGAAATGGAGGACCCACAGTTTAACGTGGAATCCGAACCACGGTGGTGAACTTGCATTCCCCACTCTCACAAGTTGTGATTAAAAATCTTAATATATTCGTTAATTATACATCTGTGTGGTACTGTATTAAAACATATAATCAGTGGGATCGGCTTTATTAACATCCATTTGATGCCCCCACCTCCCCCTCTCCCACCTCTCTCTCTCTCACACACACACACACACACACACCATCAATATCTACAGCCTCCGAAACATTAGCTCAGTAGTTTGTCTGTCTTCTAAACTAGAGATTTCAAATTCAATTTCTGGCATATTCGAAAAATGTATTATTGGATAAATGTGGGTTTTTTCCTATCACAATGATTAATAATTAATGGCTGAGGTTTGGATGTTGTAACTGTACAAGATTCTATACTATGTGGCTTACAATCTAACTTAATACTATAAAAGATACAACATTCTGTCTCAAAAGCCCCAATTTCACCCATCAAAAATTATTTGGTCTTGCCCGGATTCTAGCCTTGAAACTTCATTTCATTGGGTAAAATACTAACATCTGGGATAGTTTTTGGACTTAGGTGTTTTATTAAGATCACCTGAATAATGAGGAATCTATGATAAAGTGTGTATTATTTTTATGCACTGCCGTTTTTATAAACTTAGGAAAATATATTTAAGAATAAATGTAAATGCATTTGTGTGGAGGGAGGGAAAGAACCAATTTTTTAAAATTGATGTCAGCCACTCAACCCCACAGAGGGTATGTAAGTCCCGACCCAGCAAGACCAACACAGGCAAACCCGCCTATTGAGAACGTAACGCTTGGATAAGCCCAGGTAGCTAACACTCCTGAGTTCAAGGTCCCGGGTTTGATTTATATAGCAGGTGTAATTTTTCTACGCGTAATTTGAAAATATTTCTGAATGGCACATAACCCGTACCAAGTGTTGATTTCAATATATTGTGTAAAAATATGAGGACTATATCTGAAAAATAATATTTAAAAATGCATTAATTATTTAATGTTTTAAATTATTAAAATAATATCAAGTACAATTTAAATATTGTAAAAACTTTTTAAATTGTATGATTACAATTAAAACTTTTTTTAAGGTAAAGTGTGCATTTCTTACAAGTTTTTAGAGTTCCTCACCAGCTCATATGAAGGGTGGAATTTTCCAACGCCTTTGCCCGCATTTTTTGAATGAGATGCTATGAATAAACGGTAAACTACTTCCTTTAAAGTTATTATTAATGTTAAGTTAGTTTGACTATAAATAACCTTGTGCAAACCAGAGCCGGTACATTATAAGCCCTTCCAGCTCTTACAAACCAGCCCTCCACCCCTTTCCATTCCCTTTCTTTCTCTTATGAACATAATTTCAAATGTTACCTTATCTGGTCGTATGGCAGTGCCCCTAATGTACTAGTGGTTTCTAGTGGTCCAATATTATACTATAAGTTGGATCTTGTCAGGAATTCTGGGACTAGAAAGCCTATTTTATTAACAGGATCATTCTATATAAATTTTGGTAGGAATCAAGACGTAAGTTCAAATGTTGTTGATTTTCATAAACTTCTGTGTATTTTCTTGTACCAGTCTATATCCATTCAACGAATTATAGTCCAAGAATCAAATTAGAGTCCAAAGTAATTAGCTGTAAAGCCACAGAAAAAGAATTTAAAAAATACATCGTCAAAGATAAGTTTATATTAAATCTCAATTGATATTAATTTTAAATTTTGTAAATTATAGATTCTGTCATAACACCGTTCAAATGTAACGCCAAGTGTGACTTTGAACCTTTCGGATGCAACCATTTATCTCATGGTTGATATCAGGAACGAAATTCACACCTGATATTTTAGAGTAGGTGGATTTGTTTTGCGAGTTACAGGTCACGATTGTGAGCCTTTATTTTCTTTCATTGATGGTTATTGGTTTATTGATACAAAATAAATTTTCCCTGTAAAAGAATATTAAAATTTTTTAACATTCATGAGAGCTGAAATTAATTATGAATTTGTGTGTGAATCTGAAAAATGAAGATGGTTTCATCATTGTGTGAATGGTTATTTTTTAGGAGGGAAGGGAATTTGTAACTTAGGTTTCAGAGATATTGTCAAAGCTGAAAAGTAGTGAGAGATAAATTTAGGTTTGGTTGAATGGATTTTATTATAGTGGTGTTGAGGATATTTGGGCTATCTCACAGTATCAGCCTCTTGTAGAGGAGTTCTTCATCAGGATCGTATATTCCCAGGTTTCTTATAATTTCGTTACTGTGTGTGGCTGCCTCTCCATATAATCCACGATTTCTATCCTTAAAAATCTCCATCAGCATTCTACTGTTTTTCATTTCACGGAGATCAATTATTATTCTCGTTCTTCTGTCCCTACTTGTGATTGTTCTAAGGAACGTATTTTGAACAGTCCTGAGTCTACTAAAGTGGGTTTTGACTGCGTAGCTCTAAGCAACACATTCGTATAGAGATATGTGTTTATAACTCTTCTATAAATTGTAAGCTTATTTTGTTGTTTAAGTTTACGACTGTTAAAGATTGTGTACAATTAGAGGAATCAACAATACGCTTTTTTCTAGTATAATCAATGTGCCAATTCCATGTCAATTTCTTGTCTAGTATGATGCCCAGATATTTAAGTTCATTTTGCTTTAAAATTTAATATTGTATAGTGTAAGACACTCCGGAAGGTGTTATGCCTCTAGACATAATCCTTGCTGATAACTTGGCCGTATTTACTCATATCCGCCATTTTGTGAGACAGTCTTCCAATTTAACGAGGTACCGCTGTATAGTTAGGCTTGCGTAATTTATGTTCCTAATAATATTTAGCACCGCGTCTTACTACCCGTTAGGGTTATACGCTTCAAGTACTAACTACGCTAATGGAATAGGAATTGGGAAAGGTTAATTAGAGGAAGTGAATCCGCATTTGCGTGGAGGGAGAGTGGAAATCCATTTAGGAAAAACCACCCTCGGTTCACCCGACCGAGATTCGAACCTCGATCTCCCCGTACTCAGCCGTCGAGCTCAACACGACTAGCGCGTTAGCCAACTACACCACCGAGGCGGGTTATGTTCTAATGAATCGTGTATTTAAGTGTGTCATCAGCAAAGAGTATCCTATTGATTTTCTCAGTGGTAGATACGCCAGGAACAATATTGAATACTTATAGCGAGCCAGGACATATCCTTGTTGTACTGCCACTCGTATAGTTGTTTTTTGACTTTACACCATTGAAGGTTATTTTAAAGCCTCAATGCTGCAGGAAGCTATTTACTATATTTATCACCCATGTTGAAAAATTGAAATTTAAAAGTTTTTGTGCAAGGACCGTGTACCAGATCATATTAAACGCTATCTCAGTATCAAAGAAAATAGCTAACAGTTTATCTTTCTGCTGTAAACTTTCACCGGCTTCTTCGACGAGATCAACCATGGGAAGGATTATTGAGTGTCGAGATCCAAATCCAAACTTATAATGAAAATTGAAAAGTATTTTAAAAACCTTAGGGTATGGGACCTTTTTAATAGCTTATTTGAGTTCAGCACGTCAATCTTAGAAGAAATTTATTTATAATATTTCAGATACAAATTGGCTGTTGATTAGTGAATTCTAAGTAGGTTTACAATCAGTGTATCAGCAAGCTAAGGTTAAATGCGATTATACCACTTGATCAACGTTCAAAACAAATTTTTCCTTAATCCAAAATTTTGTCCACGTAAACAATCACATATATTAGTTTTTTTATGGTATTATATGGCATTGCTTTTTAGTTTTCAACTCTATAAAAAATCAACTAAACACGTGGATATCTAGTAAATTTGGATCCTGACACGCACAAACACACACACACAAACACACGCACACACACACGCACACACACACACACACACATACACTGCAATTTAAAAACGTTACAGCAGCTCAATAGAAGGCATAACTGAACCAAAGTAGTTAAAAGAAAGTTAAATTATTCTAGATTATTTCTTTAAGATAATATTCTCTTGTAAGTCAGAAGATTTTTTTTTCCCCTAAAGTCAATAGTAGATTAATGGTTTACTTTTAATGTTTCGGGAAGTATACTTAACGTTTTGTTATATTTTTTAAACTTCGTGTAATATCTAACAATTTCAGAATTTGCAGGTGTTATTCATGCATGACTCTTACAACAAGCATCTTAAAATTATTGACTGCCCCGTAGGATTGGACCGAGATTTGGACCCTCGCGAAACTGGGGTGAAACGGGTTCTTTATTCATTTTTTTATCTAAATAAAAGATTTAGACTAAGTTTAGGTAGTTTATATTACTTTCAATAGATGTAAAGGTGAAAACTATACAATATAGCATTACTATTAAATTTAAGTAACACTATGTTCATGTGTTAGGTACGAGTAGGGGTAAAAATGACAAGTGCCGAGGCATTTGAGTTGAACAATATTTTAAGTATCCTCTTAAGAGGGATCTAGTCTTAAGGTGCCAAAACCACTAGTTACGACAAATCTCGTCATCTGTCGTTGGAAATCAATAAAATAAAACAGCGCTTTTGAGGAAACCTTAGAATTTCAGAGTTTAAGTTTAACTCCTTGGGTTTCAAACAGTAGTCACTTCCAAAACACTCAAAGGGTTTGGACACTCTAGCTATGGAGTAGTTACAATCCGAGAATACTATAACATGGCCAACCAGCATTGATCTTGTAGTCCGTGCGTGTTTTTTTTAGTAATGAAATTATTACTTAGGGAGAGTACTACAACAAGCTTGTGTGGGTGCTCTCAGCCAATGATTGTACCTGGTTTTCCACACAATGAATAGCGGCTCATCTTGAGCCATTCACACACACGAGGTGGATCTACCTTCTCCCCCCCCCCTTCCTTCTTCCATATCTTGCCTCTTAACTCTTTTGGTGTGACTAACACACACGGTAGTAGCACTCCACCCCCTGCCCCCATCCTCTATCCATGCCATGCCCTTTTCAACGCAATTCACATAACAATAATGGTGACACCATGTACGGCATAAATGTGTAATTACCCTAATTCCTCCTTGTCGGTGACCTGGTGGTCTAGGGGTAAGGTGTCAGACTTCTGTGCTGGCGGCCGGGGTTCAATCCTCGGTCCCGGCACAGATTTATCTGATTACCAAACCCTTCCTTCACCTCTGACAAGACATCTTGTGAATGTGGGGAATGCTAGGCCTCCACCGTGGTTCGGATTCCACGTTAAACTGTATCTCCTCCATTTCATCTCACAATCATCCTACCATTACACATTAGCGTAAATGCGTACAACCCGAACAGGTAGTAAGACGTGGTGCTAATAATAATAATAATAATAATAATAATAATTCCTCCTTCCGTACGTGGCGTAACTAAAAACAACAACATTGCAGTAGGACACCAACAACATATTTTTGGAAAGTAAGCATACACAATAAATCAAGTCCATGAGGCTGGTGCCGATCAGTGACGGCTCGTCATATAGGTCTGCAGGGGTTGTAGCCCTCCCTGAATTATCTGAGTTATTTGTGAATAAAAGTATAATCATCATGGTATTATCTGTTTAAACATTAAAATATACGGCCCCCTTAATCACTTATGATTTCTACACACAACAGCCTTAGTCTGCGTGCGTGCCTTGCAATGGTGTGGAAAGTAGAAACGCAACCATATCTATCCGTACCGGGCCGTGACCTCGAGCAGTCCAGCTGGCTATCTGGCGCATGCGCTCACGTTGGTCATTGGGGGGAAGGCGCCAGAGTTGGATAAGAAGAGGGTCGCACGATTTGGTGCTTGTACGGGCTGTTCTGTAATGCAGCCCAGACAGCCAGTTTCTGTTTCTAGCCAACCTTAAAAAAACACTTTTAGGGCCTATATTTTAAAAATGCCATACCCCCAGACCCTCCGGTAGTAAAAAAACTGCATCCCTCCCAATGTTGAAATCCACGAGCCGCGACTGGTGCCGATCGTGGGAGAAACTCATTCACTAGTGAATAAAAAAAATAATCATAAACAATTTAGCCTACGATACCACAATCAACCCTTAACACGCACACATTAATGTTATTATATTATAACGTTGAATCACTTTCTGATAAAATACGGTATAGTGAAATTATTAGAAGGACAGGAAAAAAAATATTGTGATAAGTATATTCATAAATACAGCACTAAAAACTTGGAAAACTGAACTTTTTTATAGCTGAAGCTACTTATCGTAGCTCTACGTTTCCCTCTTGGTTTTTACCACCTTAAAAATCATGGCAGTCCTCATATGCAACCAGTTACCCCCAACTCCCTCCTCATATGTGAGCGACCAGTCGTTCTCACACAACCCTGATAGATGCCCTGAGCAGTAGCTAGTGCGGGGAACTAGTGTATGTTGTTTCTAGTAACCTAATAACGAGGGGAGCTGAATCTTCTGAAGGAAAATAACCTCTCTAAATTCGAAACATGCCATTCCAAATTAATTTCTAGGCCAAACTAAAAGTGTTGTTGGGACGATCGTTATAACACTGGGGAACAATTTTTTTGTCGCATTCATACCAGAACTTGTTCTTATCTAATTTGATTTGCGTATGCTGAACTCAAAAATGGAATTATTTTTCTCTGTAAGCTATAGATTTTTTTGCAATTCAATATTTTCACTTTTCGCGAAATTTTGACACCATCGAACTGAGGAATGTATGGCCATTGGTCATGCATGCTAAAAATAAGCTTAAATATCTGTCTTAGCATATATATATATATACTATCTAAGTATTCACAGAAACGTGTGGGTGCATCACAATATGCTTTAAAGTTTGAATAAAGGCAAAACAAACTTTTTCTGAGATAAATAAGTGTACCACTTGTTAAATCTGAAACATATATCCATTATAGTCAAACTAAGTATGCACTAATAAATTTTACTTTAAATTAACATATATTTTGACATCAAGATGATGGGTGTTTCAGAACAACTGATAAGGATGGAGTGCAAAGTTAAAATTTGTCTTATTCAGGCAAGAATTTGCGCTTGTAGCTATGAGGTTTGTAGACTTTCTCAGGGCAATCTCATTTTATGGTCCAGCAGTAGTCTGCCATCATAATTTTGTCCCATCGTCCTTGATAGCACTCTTCCATCGTCATGAGGTATTGATGGAAGCGCTCTCCCTGCTCATCAGTAACCGCTCCAAGGTTATCGAGGAAATGAAGTTTTGGAAATGGAGCTTGACACTCAGGCTGCACCAAAGATTGTGAAAAGCCAAAAGCATACTAGTAACGAGTACCTAATAGTTATCTGCCTTTTTGTTACCAAGAAAGTTTTGTATAGCTGCCCCGATTGATAGCCATACTGCCTTCTCCTTGTCATTCATCTTCCCGACAAATTCTTTGTCACGTACAAGGGCACTAATTTGAGATCCACCGAACACACCTGCTTTAATCTTGTTGGAAGACAAAGCAGGAAAATCAGAAACTAAATGTTTAAAACATTAACCATCAGAATGTAATGCCTTCACAAACTGTTTCATCAAGCCGAGCTTGATATGGAGTGGGGGGGAAATAATTTTCTCTCGGCTGACGATTGAGTCATTCACAATGTTTGGCATGCCTGTTTCTAGAGTTTCACGGATGGACCATTCCTTCTGGGTCCAGTGTTTCTCTTGATCTTGTCTGTCCCATATGCATAGATACCATGGAAACTTTCTGAAGCCTCTTTGTTGTCCAAGGAGGAAGCTGACCATTTTCAGGTCCATACAAATGACCCAGCTGTGCTTATGATATTTGAGTAAGTCAATAACCATTTTTATGTCATTATGTTCTTCTCGCAAATGCAATGAGTTGCCGAATGGAACTGCTTAATAAATATTGCCATTGTGCAAGAGAGTACACTTTAGGCTGCGCTTTGAGCTGTCAAGAGATAATCGCCATTCTGTTGGACTATATGCGGTAACACCTAATTTCCCGAGAAGACCTGGAATATCGTGGCAGTAAATGAACTGCCGGTCTACCGAAAAAAAAATCCACAAAAAATCTGGTACCGCTTTCTAAAATAAGAAACTTTTTGCAGAGTGGTAAAGTAGGTTTTTTTCTAGCAACCTTGAGCCTAGTACCTCGGCTGATTTCTTGGAGAGCCCTAAATCACGCACTAAGTCATTACATTCCTGTTTGATAAACTGCTGAGGGAATTATGACTGTTTGGTAGCAGATGAGGAGTCATTGGATCCTGAAACCATTTCTTGAAGCTAGTTATCACAACCCTCGTTCTCTTCATTATCATGTTCACTCCCTTCAACTTCAGATGATACAAAGCCATTAAAAACTGGAACCGGAATTTCCTCAGAGTGAGGAGTAGGTCGAATTGCTGAGGGAATACTGGGATAGGATATATTTTGCTGGTTTTTCTTGCCGACACCCTTCGTGTTCACCAGGTAAAACTAGCTGTTAGTTGTGTGGTCCGTGGGTTCTTACCAAACCATGGGAGCTCCGAAAGGCATACCATTTCATGTTGTTGTTGGGTTTTTTTGTTCGGGCCCGATGCATTTCCTCACAATTATGATACACATTTCTTGTCTTGGTCGCCAAGGGGAACTTCAAAATAAGCTTAATATGTACGCCTCACAAACAAAGTTATATTGTGCCTTTGATGAAGAAGTGTGTAGCAGCCGCATACGTAACAAAATGAATCCGGTTTATTTACACATCTTTGTCAAATTGAAGAAGCCATTATCATATTTGAAACTAAGAACTACAGGTGTTATTTTTGCGTAAATCAGATAAATCTCTAAAATCCAAAATTAACAATAAGGATAACGAATATGAGTGTTTATAAAAATAAAAACCTAGCTAGCTTAAAGTTTAGGGTAGATATAAGCCTAGTTCTCAAGCTATCCTTAGTGTTATTAGCAATGGGTGTCTTTTTATTTTAATATTATTATTTTATTTTCAAAAATCACAAGTTTGAAATTGCATGAAAACTAGAGCATGTAGAGGAAAACCAATTTCAGATTTGAATTTTAGGTTGAAAAAATATTTAAAATCAGTTGAAAAATATTATTCGACAGAATATAATATAAAAATTGTTCCTCTGTGTAATCTAGGCATACTGTCTATAACGATCAAAAGTGCTGTTTAGATTTCTCACTTCAAACAAGTTATTTATTTAGAACCAAAAGTGCTGTTTAGACGTTCTACTCCAAACATTCCCAAGTGCTGTTAGGGCATTAATTCTAAACTTTTGTCTAGTGTGAACACAAAGTTCTACGAGGTCATACCACTCCAAGCATGCTGTTTAGAGCAAACCAAAAGGGAAGTGGTGGCAAGATGACATAAAAATAGTCTGAAGGCCTGTAGGACTCTCTCGCACGCTGTTTTCGAGAACTAAAGGCAGAACGCTCTTCGTACACTGATCTTGTGGGAGCGTAGTGAGGTTCGAGGAGTCTTTAGTTGGGTGAAAGTCTTAGTTCCCGGCGCGACCTAGTAGGCGACTATTCCAATGCATTTCAGGAGCCGGGCAGCTCTTATATCGGCTGTAACTGTTTCAGTGGTGAAGAAATGTTCAAACCTGGCAAAATATGACTTGATGTCCTTAATACGAGAGTCAAAAGTGGAAAACTTAGGCATGTTTAGTCTTTTGGCGTGTGAAAACTGCACACATGAGAGCTACGCACGATACTACACACAAAATAAACGCAGGGTTCTTGAAATAATAAAAAAAAATCACTTGTCGCCAGTTATTGTAACCTTACTATAGTTTTGGACTGAGTAAGTTATTCGTAAGATAAAGAATTAAACATGATTGTAATAGATATAATATGCCATTAGAACATGCTTCAGCCTAGCTCCACCATTACATGGTTGAGAGTCCCGGAAACGGAAATGAAAAAAGAGAGCAAAGAATAACAAAACTCACAGCCTTATGGCTGACTACATAACAATACCTACAGCCACAGAGCTTGTTTTCCAGCAACTACTTCATTGGTACAATCTTGAAAAAGCGCCATGGCATTATCATGAGTACTGTATGTTCCAGACAAAAAAAAAGCTGTCTTCATAATTAAAATTATCATTGTAAATCCTTTCCTGGTAAAGTGACTTGGAAATGGTCTTCTGTTGGAGTCACAATATTTTTCAGAATGAGATGCTAACAAGTTCCTGACACGTACTATGTCATTATAGCTTATTGATACACCAATCCTATTCACTGAATTACTTAGCTTTTTACTTTTGCACTTTTCATAGATTGTGTTGGTAGTCATCATGTCGCCATCCGATAATGCAAGTGTTCTATCTCCAAAATTGTTGAATTTGAGATATTTGGGTGTTTACGTTTGATTATAATGCATATGATTCACCTGAGGTGAAATTGAGACTACTATATAATTACTTAAAAAGATACACACTCGAGTTGTCATCAAATAACATTGGTTTTATACACAAGGTCAAACTTCAATGCTCTTTTACTTAATAGTGAAAAATTGGATATATAACTCTTGCATCCTCGGGTGATGATGTGTAGCTGAGTTTTCTTTTTGCCGTGATGTAATTTATAAAACATTATTTGAAAAAGACAGTACATTTGCACAGCATGTTGGTTCATGGGATTGCATTCCACTTCCTCGCTTATATTATCTTCAAAACCATCATCAATGTTGTCTGCTTTTGTTCCAAACTAAAGAAATCTAGTTTGTAATGGTTTTGATTTACTCAGGGGCGGCTCGTCCCTAAGGTGCGAGCCCCCCATCCCCACGAATATCGAGTTCCTTTTAAAGTTATTATTCGCACTCTTCACGACAATTTTATCTTGCCATAATAGTTTCAAGAAAAATATGTTTTTGGTTTAAGTAATAGCAGGTAATGTTTTTAAAATGCCATGCGGTCGTGTGTGAGGTGGTCAGCGCCTGACATAGTGAAACCAAACTTTCCCACCCCTTCACATCTTGTCTTCTAATGGCATGCAGTCAGGCGCGCTACGGTCAGCGCCTAACATTGTGATACCAAACCTACCCTACCCTTAAACCATTGTCCCCATCTTGCTATAGCTAGCTAGCTAGCATTGCTTATTCTTCTTTTGAAGGCACACTCCCTTACGCGCCCTAAGGTTGAAAGCTTGTGAAATGTGTATAGCGTGAACCAGCAATAGTTGTTGTCAGTCATCCTGCGTGCTCCTGTATCTTGAGGATGTGTGTGGTGTGTGTGTTTATAATAATATTATGTAGGGTTATTTTAGGATAATGTTTACTTGAGTTATATGTTTTAATATTTTTGTAACTAGGCTTAATATGAATAGTTCAATTCAGGCGCTTAAGACAACGAATATTTCAAGATTAACTCTTGATCAAAAAAGAGAATTGAAATCATTAGTATGCCATTTCCTGAATTTTGTATGGAACAAAGTGAAAACATACATACCTATATATTTATGCACATTTCACAGCTACAGAGTTTCTACAACACATCCCCATCCTTTGGGGGGAAGTTTTTTTTTTTGTCTTTGCATGTTGTTTGTGATATTAATTTTTGAGTTTAACTAAATGAATATTTAGCAAAACATATTCCGAAATTTGTGTCTTTGTGTCTTCTTTTAAATATATTATTTAGAAATAATTTATAAATTAAACAGACTGCGCCCTCCAGCTTCTAAAGTGACGAGCCGCCACTGGATTTACTGATATTATACAGTGATGAAACAAATGTTTAGACAACATCAGGCATTCTTGTTGACTCCCATGATTCTCGGAGCTCTGGCGCATTACAAAATTTATCATTAAGTCCAAATTCTTCATTTTTCATGACGTTTCTTAAAATGGTTCCTGATGATTTAACTGTATCCTGTGAACTTATTTTGGCAGCAAGAACTTCAAGAGTCAAATCAGCTGAGAACACCATAAGCGGCCCATTCTCTTTGTCAGATATACAAAAACGAATTCTTTCATTGTACATTCTCCCCAGAGAAATCTTAATTTCACTATAATGGAATTTATAGATTAATACAGTTTCATCTATGTTTACCATTAATTCTCTGATGTCCCTCAAGAGTGTCTCTAAAACCTAATTCTCTATTTAAAATAATGTTAACTCATCTGAAGACTGGCATTTATATTGCTGTTGGAAGCTAATTTTACTATTATATTTTCGAATATATGCACGTATGCAGTTAGGTTGGGCATAAAAATCCGGTTAAAGTACATTCACCCTACTGTTTAGATTAGCTACTCGGCTGAAAACTTCATCATGGAATAAACTAACTGCAGATGAAAACATATTTGCCCTTTGAGACCCGAATACTCTATACTTTGTTCTTTCATTAATCCCTTTGGCCCTTGTTCTGGTTAAACCATGGATAGCATATTGAAGATCCGCTGTTTTCTGATCAGTTATTTTTAGGTTAATGAGGGCTAGCCTTAGCTCTTTTAAGTGGATAGACGTTGGGTTTGGTTGGCGTCGCTTTCTCAGAAGGCTTGAATTATTGTTGTGATTCACTTGTCTCTGATATTTTTTTGACGAATATTTTCCAGGTTTTATTCCATTGTATACGGCCTTTGCTACAATGACACAATATTTGATACTCTTCAGTCTTCACCCATCAGTTTCAATAATTTGTGAACTTCATCTTGCCGTATTTCTCCAACATTTTGAACTCTTTTCTGTCCAGCTGCAGTGGGTGTTTGCTTTTCTTTCGTATTATTTTGGAAAATGACACATTTCTTTTTGTTGAAGGAGTCCTCAGATTTTATAGTTAGCAACACTATGTCAGGAGGAAAATATTTTCTCCGACCACATGCTTCGCTCATGTTTACGAATATGAATAAACTGAACACCTAAAACAAAATCCAATATGATAGATAAAAAACATAATTACAGAGCCACCATTTTAAAAATCACTGGAAGGGTTACTCCAAGTAATTATTTTTTGGCTCTATAGGAATACTTGACCCCAAAAACCTATGTTTTGACACAAAAATAAAATAGTACCTATATAGGTCTCATGGTTCCTGAAATATTATTTCATCACTGCAAGACATCCGGCTTTTTTAAAATGTCCTTTAGAGAAACTAGGCCCTGATCAGAAATGTCTACCCAAGCTAAATTACTTATCTAATGATTCAAAAACACAAATAGAAAAATAAATTCTCTGGACAACAATATTTTTACGGGAAAATAAGTTATCAAAGGGCCAGGAACAATAGAGAGGAGGGATGAATAGGGAGTCCCGCCTCTAAGAGATCATGCTTAATCCCAACCAGATATGTCAAGACTTATTTTGTGTTACTTTAAATATCCCTTTCGAAGCAATTTAAAGCCCTGAAGAACGTTAATTTTATTTTTTCACTAGTGGTTTTCTCTGATAATGGTCACTCAACATGACTTCAATTTGTTGGGAATTTAACCCCACTTTCACAAAGAGTAGACACTCTGTTTATTTAATAAATGTTTGATTCTACACAAATATCAGGCTCAAAGTAAAACTAATATAGCAGGACTTATTTTTCAAAATTCAAATACAATATATTAATTATATTTGAATTTATTATTAATTTTTCAAATCTATCCATTGTTGAGGTAGCTTTACTACTTTTTGACAGATAGATTTTGCACTTCATAGACTATTTCAGAGAGCCAAACAAAGTTTATTTTTTCCATTCTTTCAATTTCAATATATTAATAGAATATCTTGTTCTATTTACAGGATTTGGTCAAAACCTATGCTCTCGCTCTTCGTGAGCAAAGGTCACACACAACCATACCATTAATTGCTAGAGACAATATATTTTGTTATGATGGCAGTATTCAATGACTACAAAATATGATTGAGCTTGTAAAAGTTATAGATTAAAAATTAAATTATGTCTAAAAATTCAACACCGCTTTATCTGTTACCTAAACATACTTTAAATCTTTGCGTGCTTTGGATCTTCATGGTGTCAGAAATAATCGTTTAAATATTGGGTATAGGTAAGATTAATATTCCATAATCAAGTGATGCTTCTGAACACAGACCATATTTGTTGTAAGCAGACGAAATTTATTTAGACTGCTCACAATCCTGTCACATCTGATGATTCAGTTGATTTGACCATAGTTGTATATTATTAGCCTAGTTTATTTATAAATAACAAAAGGACATTAATGAGTATGACCCTTCTATGTTGGACAGTTTCAAATTTAGGTTAGGTTAAGAATTTAAAAAAAATTATTTAGTATTTCATACGCATTTATTAAATAACTACGAAAATAATAGTTCTGAATAATCCCGAGGTATGTATCTAATGTGTAACCTTACAGTAACTGATTTTAAAATAAGAAAGGTATCAGTTTTGTGGTCAGTCTCCTAAATAAACATCTATGGACACCTCTCTTCCCCCCTATTCAGTCCACTAATTATTACAAATTGTATACTCACGATAGAGACATATCTAAATTGCTTTTGCTTCTTCTCCAAAAGTTTCCCTATTGTACAATTTGTGTTTGTACCAAAACATAATGATGTGAGTGATACAAAACAAGTTTCTAATGCTCCAAAGTGTTAGTAAAGGAATGTTAGTTGGTAATAAATCATTGGAACGTAAATAGGCTATATTTTCTTTTCTGATTTTGCTAAAGTTATCTGTCTCTGGCTCAGCTACCCAAGGGATTGGGAAGTTTGAACAACATTGTATGATTTTATGATTTAGACCTATAAGGTACCTACATTCAAGACATTTTAACACAAATTTAATTTATATTTATTTCCATATCAAGTGTTAAAGAATTTATTCCATCACATTCCACAGTGGTCTTAACTTGAAGCATTCAAATTTATACAAAATAGCTCTTGCACACAAATTTTTTCCTATAGCCTAAATTAAATTCCGCAGGTCTAGCATATTTTTAGAATTTATTTTTCCAAAGCTGATGGATAGTTCTAAATTGAAAAATACTTATTGCATGTGTGTGTGTGTGTGTGTGTGTGTGTGTGTGTGCTATAATAATTTATAAAGCTTATTTAAATTATCCTAAAATCAGTGTCAGCTCAAAGGTTTTATGCGCCCTCAGACAGTTCATAAAATTTGTGCCCCAGTTCTATTATGGAGGCCTACCATAGATTTACCGTAAACATGATGCTAATATGTAGGTTTCTATGGGAACATTATCCACTTGGAGACACAAAAAAGATTCTACCTATGCAATTCTGGACAAAAGAGATCAAAAACTACCAATTTGATGGCGGGCAAATGTAAGGAAGGTCTAATAAAATATATTTACAACTTAAAATGTATGTGTGCCAAAAACGATTTTGCAATGTCAAAGTCTTAAGCATTTGATTGGTTTGTTAGCGGAAGCCAAATCTTAAAAATATTTTTTGCTAGTAGGCTTAGTTAAAGATTTTTTAGCACCGTGTATTACTACCTTTTCAGGCTATACACTTACATATGCCTACTAATTACGTTAATGGTTATAGGAATGAGTAAGGTTATATTTAGTGGAAGTGTACCTGGATATATGTGGAGGGAGAGTGAAAAACAATTTTGGGAAAACCACCCTCATTACACCCGACCAAGAATGATTTGAATCTTGATCTCCCTGTCATAGGCAGTCTTATTTACGCTGAGAGTGACTCCTTAAACCATGCGGCTACCGAAGCGGGTTTTCTAAGTTCAATTACTTATACCTATTATTGGCTTGATACATTTAAAATAAAAATTTAAAGTACCTAAGTAATTATTCAATGTTTTGATTTAAAAAAATAGGCGCAAGAAAACAAAATTTAAAAAAAATATATCAAAATTGCTAATCCTAGGACTATGAGAATCTACTTGCACACTGGCACTCGTAGATGTTTCTATGCCACCAAAGATAGATTGATAATAAATTTATAGTAGCTTAACCAAACCCTTCCTTCACCTCTGACAAGACATCTTGTGAATGTGAGGAATGCCAGGCCTCCACCGTGGTTCGGATTCCACGTTAAACTGTAGGTCCTTCATTTGATCTCACAATCACCCTACGATTACACATTAGCGTAAGTGCGTACAACCCAAACGGGTAGTAAGACGCGGTAATAATAATAATAATAATAATAATAATAATAATAATAATAATAATAATAATAATAATAATAATAATAATAATGATAATGATGATGATGATGATGATGATGATGATGATGATGATGATGATGATGATGATGATGATGATGATGATAATAATATAGTAGCCTACTTACATAATGAGATAGATAGTGGATCCTGAGATCACCAGCATTAATATACCAATAAATATAAAGTTTGTGCTTAATATATAGTTAAGAATAAAAAACAAAACTGAAAAAATAAACAAACATATGTGCTGGTCATGTAGTGGTAAATAAATTATGAAAGAATTGTAAATTCCAGTGCCTTTTTTTTACATATAAGCTTTTTACGCTGGTTAAAATTGTGGTTTTAGCCTACCTTTGTATCTGCTGGTTCCGGCACATTTATGGTAAGCTCAGATGAAACAAATGAGGTAGCAAATGAGTGTTTTGGGCACCCATTTCTAATCATTAGGTAATAAGTTTTCATCACCAGTTCACTTGTCGCCTGTGTATTTATTTAGATATTAATTACTCATATACTTCTAACAGGCGTATTATATAACATTGAAAAAATATTAGCTTATCTAATTTAAATAAATTTTCATCCTAGCAAAATAAAATTACATTGGGTTTGAATGCAATTCTTTTTCTTAACTATAGAAAATTACAACGAGTTTCACCTAAAATAACATCAGTATAATAGCTACCCACAGCCAAGTGGTTTAAGGTGTTAAGACTCTCATTGCAATTGGTCATTGTTTTATGAGGATGCCTATTTATGAGTCCCATCAAGTGGCATGGGTTGGTTTTGGTCATCCTAAACATTTCTCTTATCTTCATTAGTGATTAATATTCTCCCATCCACCTTGATGGCGTAGTTGGCTAACGCGCTAGTTTCATGTAGAGCCACATTGCTGAGGACAAGGAGATCAAGGTTTGAATCTTGGTCGAGTGAACTGGGGGTAATTTTTCCTAAATGGTTTTCCACTCTCCCTCTATGCAAATTTAGGTTCACTTCCTCTAAATCCAACCTTCCCAATTCCTATCCCATTAGCATAATTATTTCTTAAGCGTATAACCCAAAAGGGTAGTAAGATGCGGTGCTAAATTAATCATTAATACTCTCTCTGTTGATTGTATAAGCCAAGTTAAAATCTGTAGCTCAATTAGAACCAAAGCTATGGCCTTTTTATTTTTGCACACTATTTTTTGATGAATTAAACTGGTATCAAAAAAATAATGAAACATAATTAATCACAATATTTCAGGAATAGTCTAGATCTATATTTTTAAGACCTGTAAACCACCACATTTTGTTTAACTATGAGTTGGTGAGATTTAATGATATAATCATTTTAGATTACCACTAAGTAGATATATTAAACATTATGCTTTATTATTAGTGTTTCTTTATTTCAAACTAGACCTCTTCTTCTAGCCATTCAAGTGTGATTTGTTAAGTGTGAAAATGAAAGATTTGATTATATCTTGTATAATTACTTAAGTAGGGCTATTTACTCATAAAGAGGTTTGTGATACTAATTAAATTATTAATTTTTAGGGTTTATGTGATATTGGCTGGGATGTTTTTATTGTATTCTTTGAATAGCGTGTCTGTTTAATTAATATATTTTTTTGATAATGCTCACTTCATATTTGTTTTTTGTTATTTGTTAATGCTCTAATATAGACAAATTTATGTCTCATATAAGCCTGAATGCTTGGATATTAAAATTAAGAGTTGGGCCTACAATTTAACACAAAATGAAGGTTTTATTTAAATGTCTTAGCAGTTCAGTAGTAATATACTTTATCTCATATATTAGGATGGGCTCTAAATAACATTAGGGTTTCCACACCCCCTAGAGAATTGAAAAAATCAGGGAAATTTGCATGGAAGAAATTTAAAATGTTTATGGAATACTGTACAGTAGGCCTACTCACCCAATATAGACAATAACACATAACTTGGACATATTTGGAACTTGACCATGCCAAACCCTAGCAGGGTTTTGCTATTCAGGGTTACTGTCGGGATTCTATTAACATTAAATAATGCTGTTTCACAGCTTCTGACCAGAGATCTTTTGAAAAATTTGCTCTTAGTAGCATACATCGCAGATGTTCCAGGGTACACTTAACCAAGTTTTTACATTAGGCTACAGTGGCTACAGTGCTCACATAAAGATTTCGAGTAGTAAGCTTTTTTTTTACACACAATGTATATGCTATCGGCTAAAACTGGTATTACCAATATGTGCCAATTTTTGTCTATGCCACAGATTCATGCATTCTACCTCAGTAACATTGGCACTTTTTTTTTATATCATTAAATACATTTGGGCAGACTTTAATCCAACTGCTACATGTTTATCATGTTTGAGAATTTTTGCTACACCACCTACAAAAATAAACTTGCAACCATTTGAATGTAAAGTCCGTTCACCGTAGGAATTGTTTTCTGAAAGTCATTTTTCCCTGCCAGAAATCTATTATATAGTAGGATATTTGTAGGAAAAAAGACCTTGCAGAGAGTAATTCCTACCGTGAATGGAGTCTAGTCAGCTGACTGATAAAATGTTGCACTCTAAACTAGGGATGTTAAGAATACGTCCCAACTTGATCATATTTATTTTCCCATCAATTTTAAAAGACCCACAGAGATACCCAACTTGTGTCATTTTTAAATTTTCACTTGATTTTGTGAGCTTGATGTTCATAGGACTTGGGAAAGGAACTTTAGTCAGAAGATGACATTAGGTAACATTGATCAAATGTGTTTCGAAGCTCCCGAGTCAAGATACCATGATGTAAACAAAACAAAATCCTCATTCAATGACATGATTGCTGCCATACTAAACTTTACTTCTTTAACTTCGGCAACTTGGGCTTTCTTTTCATTTTCATTCTGTTTCGTCTTAAGTTTACCTCACTTTGAAATCACATGCCCAAATTTTCTACAACATTTACACTGAAGTTGACTTCTCTAAATGTTTGGATTAGGCCTAATTGGTTGATAAACAGATTGAGCCTGTTTCTTATAGCACTGTGTAGGCTTCTGATTTGCTTGCGGCATAAAAGAATGCGGGGCCATGGCTTCTACTTTTATACCCTCAGGAAACCGTTTATTCTCTTTATTCAAGAATCTACTTTTTACCAAGCTCAGATTAGTTCAAATGTACCTCAACACTTTAGAAAACATACATAATCGTTACCCTAAACAAGAGTGCTTTCAAATATTCACGGATCAATAATTCATTAATAGGACTGGGAATGCTGGTGCAGGAATCCATTTTAAACTTTTCAACTTTTATTTGACTTTAGCTCCAAACACATCTCATTTTGATGGAGAAATAGAAGCCAGCAATACAAGTTGAATACAATCTTTTGGGTTTATTCATAAATTTATCAAAGGGGTTATATTATGGTAAGTGACTCAAGATCAACATTACAAAATATAACAGCACTATACCTATGTAACAGTACAATAAAAGAAATACATCATACATTGAATTTACTTCAAAACCCTAGAAAATAAATAACCTTTCAATGGATATCATCTCATATCGGTATTGAAGGAAATGAACAAGCTGATATCTTAACAAAGAAAGATACCCAAATCAAGCAATTGAGAACCAAAAACATGACATATCATTCTTATCCACACTGCGTGTGGGGTAGGGGGGTTACAGTGAGTAAAATATCCAAAACTGATAGAAAAAACTACTTCTCTCTAGTGTAAAACCAAAACTAGGCAAGCAGGACCACTTCAAATAAATACAAGCGTCTGAACATATTACATTTTAAAATGAGCCGCCAGGAAATAAGGAAGGAGAGAGTGAAGAGCTGTACAAGTAAAAATATTTGGTTGAGTTAGAAATTTTTAAATTTGTCAGGAATGTAGAGGGATAACTCAAAATAACCAAATAAATACATTTTAAATAATTATTTCTTAAAGAGGCTGGTGAAATCGGAGGTCTCTAACTTTCCGAAACTAAAATTATATAGGCTACTACTTATATTACATTGTTAGACAACCGACACTTGTCGGGTGGCTATAAGGATCACCTCAAACAATAAATAAGGTCTGAAAATTCTAAAATTTCAAAATGAGGGAACGGAAAATGGGGAGGTTTGGTCCCTTCAAAATTTCTAAATCTAGCATAAAAATACTTTTAAGGGGTAGAAAATTTAAGTTTTGGAATTTCAAAATTGAAGCCATGGAAATGGAAGCGCTTAAAATTTATACAACTCATATGTAACACTATTTTAGATGTGGCTAAAAGTTGAAATTTGGAAGTCACATAAAAAACACATAAGCCTTAAAACTTCAAATAGGAAATATGGGAACTAAAAAAAGGAGTGACCTATTTTAAAAATAATTATAAAATCTACTTTTGGGCATGGAAGAAAATTTAAATGTGCCAAGTTGGTAAAAGGACCAACCCACACAACCATAAAAGTTGTAAAGTTTGGAATTAAAAAATTAGATGCTGGGAGTTGAGACAGGTAAAGTGGAGGGAGGGTGGGGATGCTAATAATTTCCTGGGCTAAAAAGGTGATTACGGAAAATGCATCACATTCCACCAGAATGCATGGATAAAATAATATTTTGCATAAACATATATAAACAAAAGTAACATATCTTTTCACTAAGGAGCATAACTCTCATTGACACTCCTCAATACCTTGCCATTTTCAGCAAAAAAATATAGATTTGAGCGAATAGGTATGTTTGTCATGCCTTGATGCAACAGCGGTATGAAACACATAGCCTGTAAGGTGGGGTTGTGTGGATGTTATCACTGAGCCTTTTGTACTCTTCCCATTCAATACCTTAGGGCGCTCAGTGTGATACCAAAATAAGAACTCAAGTAGAGAACCTATTTCTTTAATTCTTATGTTCAAACAACTAAAAGTTTTATTTAAAGGAATTATGATGTTAGAGTGAAAAATTTTTTCTTGTTTCAGTTTTTAGATTTATTAAAACTGAAGTCGACTGTTCATTTTCAACAAAATTTTTATCACATATTGGAATACATGCAGATTGGAACAGATGAATTATTTCACTATTATAGGTGACCTGGTGGTCTAGGGGTAAGGTGTCAGACTTTTGTGCTGGCGGCCGGGGTTCAATCCTCGGTCCAGGCACAGATTTATCTGATTACCAGATTACCAAACCCTTCCTTCACCTCTGACAAGACAACTTGTGAATGTGGGGAATACCAGGCCTCCACCTTGGTTCGGATTCCACGCTAAACTGTAGGTCCTCCATTTCATCTCACAATCACCCTACCATTACACATTATTAGCGTAAGTGCATATAACCCGAACGGGTAGTAAGACGCTAATGCTAATGCTAATGCTAATAATAATAATAATAACAACAACAACAATAACAATAATAATAATAATGATAATGATAATGATAATAATAATAATAATAATAATATATTAATTTACCACGGGATTTAAGACAATCTTGACTAACAATACATTTTATTGGATTTTAACAGGAATAATATAGTCTGGTGCGCCTGTGAATGCATTCTTTCCCAAATTAAAAAAATTCAGTATATAAGATATTTTATTAGTGATCTTATATGTAAAAAGATAAATCCAAATCTGGAGGGTGCAACTTCTGTAACCTTGAACATTTTGAGCTATGACATCAAGGTGGCTGCAGACTCGATCCAAACCAACAATGTAATATGAAACTTTCACCCATAGACCGTTTTTATGTCAAAACTGACAGATGACATTAATTGATGCTAATAAACAACTGCTAGTAAAAATTTATTTATGTAGGGCTTCCAAACACACCTTCCAAAAATATAGTTTTTTTTTCTTGGAAACTGCTCAATGTTGATTAAATTTTATATTGAATTTTCCCATTTTTTATGCATTAAAGATGCATATATCGCTTATATGACAAAATTTCAGGAGCAGCACCATAGGCTTGGTAAAAATCACCTTTTTATTGAATTTACATCCTTGTGAAGCGTTTTTCCAAAATATGGTCAAGAACAGGAATTTAAAAAGAAAAAAGTCCACGATTTGTTCCTTGAAGGTTTTTGAAAATTTATCGATTTTTTTACATTATAAAATTCTCAATTTATAAGGGTTGGCTGGCACCCGGTAAAATTCAAATAAGCACTGTACAAATGAAATACTATAATTTATTGCAATGAAAATTGAAAGATACAAGTCAAAATGACGCTAGTTAATATACACATAATAATCTTGAAATTATATATAGTAAAGGTGACCTGGCGATCTAGGGGTAAGGTGTCAGACCACTGTGTTGGGGGTTCGGGGTGCAATCCTTGGTCCCAGCACAGATTTATCTGGTTGCCAAACCCTTCCTTCACCTCTGACAAGACGTGTATTAATCACAACTTGTGAATGTGGGGAATGCCAGGCCTCCACTTTGGTTCAGATTCCACGTTAAACTATAGCTCTTCCATTTCATCTCACAATTACCTTACCACTACACATGAGCGTAAGTGTGTGTAAACCAATGGGTAGTAAGATGCAGTGCTAATAACAATAATTATATATAGTAAACAATAGATTATGCAGTGTCATCCTCAGATTCTTTGACTTTGCTATGGATTCAAGAAGTTTTCAGTAGATGGGATCATATCATAAGAGGTGTGTAGATAACTTGTGTTACTACCTTAACCGGAACACTCTCTTCTCCTAAAATCTTTGAATAAAAACCTAATTCTGGAGTAAATGGTTCAGTTATAACTTCTCTAAAGAAGTTGAAATATCTCTTTGTAAATATTTGGAGTGAAACATACTGCTGAGCAATAATCTTTAAAGGCAACTTGGCACAGTCTGTAGCTGTCATTTTTGGTTTACTTGGTCCTTTAAAAGCCTGAACTATCACACTGAAATTTACATATTTCTTATTTGTCATAGAATGGTGCGAAATAATGTCTTACATTTAATAACTGATAGATTTTTTTGGTTTTGTCACTATCAAAGCCAGTGAATTGGTTGATTGCAGCCCATTCTGAGATGTTATGATAGCATCAAAATTGTTGGCTACAATTGGCACTAGTCATAATGTAGGATTGATAACTGGTGCCCGATTTCTTTACTCAACTGTAGTTGGAGCAACAGATTCATTAAATCATAAAACTTCTTTGTAAGAGCAACTGACTATAAGAGTGAATACCTTCACTTGTTTCATTCTCTTTTATAATAATCCGAATGGCTACTTGTAATGTATATTTTGGTTGTAATACACTTGTGACAATATTTCCAATCATAATAGAGGGCAGAGATTTGCCTGAGTCTTCATCTGTTATTTCTCTGAGAAGTATAAAAGTGTTGGACTGATTTATTTTAACGCAACATCACGATCATTGTGTTTCTTGAACACATTATTGTTTCATCTTAATAACTTTTGCAACTGACATAACAGAATAAATCATCACCATCACCTATTTGAGGCTTCAATGAATTTATGACATTCTGGCTGAATATAATGGTGTTGGCATAACCTCTACATGAAATAAAGATTAAATAAGTATTGAGAGCCTTACAGAATTATCTGATCAAAGGGTAGCTACCATGAAGAATTCCACTACCCACGCTCTCTGAATTTAAATAGATAACCAGAAATGGTCTTTACTTTCGTCTAAAATGGACTTTTTTTCCATTACAGTCACGTTGTGTTCCTTTGAAGTAGATGAAGTCTTTTTATCTGAATAGCAAACATTTCTTGGACTTATGAACTTATATACAGCCATTAATGTATCACCCATTTGTGGTATGTAGATCTGCGATCGCACCTTACAATCACAGTCAAACTTTATTGGACAACTCATTTTGTTCCTGACATAAAAAAAAAAAAGATTCCTTGAATGTTTTCTTTCCTGACAGATCAATCAGATCCTTTGTGCGACATTCAGATAATGAATGCCACCTTGCTGGATTTTTGTCATCCTTCTTAACATTACATTCTTAGCCACAAAATATTCAATGGATTTTGAATGAAAAATATTCATTTGCACTTCTACACTCTCTTTCTGTTGCAGGTTCTGCATGGCTTACATCTTGATTACTTGATGGATGTTTTCTTTGGAATTGTTCAATGTGTGATTTAAATGTATAAACTGAAACACATTGTTTATGACACTTTACTGTAAATAAATTGTTTTTCTCCATTGCATTTTCAATTCGAGCTTGGGGTTGACCACCTCATTGTTTGTTTGCTTTGATAATAGTGCGAATTCAGGTTTAGCCTAATGGGATCATGTGTTCATTAATATGTTTATGGTTAAATATGCACATTTCTTCTTCCATTTTATTTACACTATTTTCTAGCACGAAACCTGAACATAATATAAATGAATTATTGTTGACATATCTGTACTTCATTAGTTTTGTAGCACTTTACAAATTCACTTGAATTTACTTTATTGCTTAATTGACTAAAAATTAAATTTAAATATGTGAATCCTGGTTATTTACATCCTTAGATTTTATTTGAGACCATACACAACCACTTTAAGATGATGTTATAAAATAAATTTACAATTGTTTGGATTGCATTGGCCACCATCTTGATGCCATATATCAAAATGCTCACGAATACTGAAGTGGCACCCTTCAGATTCAGCACACTTTTTTTTATATACAGAACCTGTTAAAAACAATTTAATATATACTCAATTTCGTTACCTCTGTGGGCACTGGACTTATGTAGCTTAAGTCCCTATGTCCTAGGTGTATAAGGAATATGAGGTAAAGTTCTGTCTAGATCGGTTATTCCTTCATACATTTTTAATTTTCTACATTTGGACGTAGCAATTTCCAGTTCAATACAAACAAGCTAAATTAATAATATATTCTCTTAGATTGAAATATGACATCTGATTACAGGACTCGAACTCAGTACTTGGGTCTAGGTGTTATTTTTCAATTTAAAATAATATATTTAGATGCAGCTAAAACAGAAATTATCAAATATATTAGCTTTGATATTTAATCCATAATAAAATTATATGCATTACATTTTACCTTATAAAATATCCAGATTTATGTTTGAAAGTGCATAAAAATAAAGTCCATACAAAATAATTGTGTTCATTAGATTATAAAGCCACAACAGTTTTTATTACCTTACATACCATTGAAAAATTATAACCAAGCAACTTACTATATAGGAAATTTAACATTAAATATCTAAGTATCAAATAGCCAAAGCTATTATATTTGTTTTAGTGGGGCTCTACTCTCATCTAGATATAATATTCTGAAAATTGACAAATGACACCTGGACACGAGAATCAAACCCAGGACATTTGACTTAGTACGACAATGCTCTAACCACAGAGCTACCCAGGAATCGTCCCGTGCCTAGGGTCATTCTTCACTCATATTTTAAGGCAATAACTTTACAAGTGGCAGCAATAAGCCAACTACTGAATCGAAGGTGGCTGCGTTATCTGATAGCTCGTGATATTAATAAATCACACATTTGTAGCCGAGGATTTCCGAACATCCATCATAGACTTTTCCTTAAAATATGAGTGAAGAATGACCCTGGGCACGTGACAATTTCTGGATAGCTCGGGGGTTAGAGCGTTGGAGTAATAAGCCAAAGGTCCCGGGTTCAATTCCTGTGTCCAGGTGTCATTTGTCAATTTTCAGAATCTATTAATATCTGCTGTTTCAATATAAGTAAGTGCTATGTATTTAGCTACTACAGCCCCTTTTATTTTTCTAGTTATTTTTTAAATTTATTGTATGATATATATGACTGGGAGGAATTTGACATCCAGGTTTGGTCGTCGTGTGGGTTGAATAATAGCCGCTCTGGTGGCACAAATGTTGACCAGGGTAAGCCATAGGAGGCTGTCTACATGTCATAGCCGCAATGAGGTGACATGATAATGATTATGAGTTGTGGAGCCATTGTGAGTCTTAAACTAACTTAAGCCTAACTAAAAACACCCTGGTGACCGTTGGTATTATTCCCCTTAAGGGAAAAATATCCATGGTACCAGCCGGTAATCAAACTCAAGACCCCTAGGTTTGTAGCCAGGTGCACTGACCACTCATTACACCATGGGACTAGTTGTTGTCAACATTGATAAAACCTTATTATTTATTAGTGTTACTTAAAGGTGTTGATATTATTTTTCAGATTACATAACTTGATGCTTGAATACTTAAAAATATATCTAGTAACTTTTCTATCTGTCAAATAAGGCTCTTATGAAAATTGGACTGTACCAAAGCCTGATCCCCTCCCTTAGGTTTTTAGGTTATTCAAATATAATCTACTTTTATTTTTTGGTTTTATTTGCACATCAGATGAGCAATAATATAATTTTAGACTATAAGCGCTATTTCTAATGAACTTGAATTGATATAAGTAATTGTTGTACAAAACTAGTCAAAATATAAATAGCAAATTGTCATTCTATTATTTATGGTCTAGCTTAACCAGCTTAAAGGACACAATATATTTACTATTACATATCTAGAAAAGCTTAAATCATGAAATGGGTTTTCTCTCATTAAAAGACTGAAAACATTATATAAAGCTTAAGATGGCATCAGATAATTAATGCCATCTTTAAGCTATAACATTTTAATTTTATTAATTAGTAAAGTATCATTTTAAATTTAGCTTAGTAAAATATTAAAGTTAAATTATTCCAATTTTAAATGATTATACATAACTACTTTTATATGAATGGTGGCTCATGTGTTTTAGGATATTTTGTTTCAGACGCCAGTATGCCAACCTTCCTGACACCTAACCGCCATGGATACAGTGTTCGGTTTTCACCATTTCAGGCTGAAAGACTTGTGTGTGCAACTTCACAATACTTTGGACTTGCAGGTAACTTCAGATGAGAGCCCTTTGTTAGTTAAGTACAAACGTAAAATATTTTTTTTAACATATTTATATTTTTTTAAATTTTTGGATAGTAGCATATTTAATAAAAGCTACATTATGAACATGTTTCTTGATCCTTTTTATATATATATATGCCAAAGTTTTTAAGTGTATAAAGGTTGTAGGAAAATGCTTTGATACATGTCACATAATTTATATTTTAAGATTCAAGTTACTTTTTACTTTCAAATATAAAATAAAATCCAGCAAATTACCATTTTTTATTTCAAATTTCTAAAATCCATACTTAATGTAATTTCTGCATCCTGACCCCTGTTTATTATAAATAGATAGAAAAACATATTGAAACTAGATATTCACAGCTACTATTAGCTTCTTGGAAACCTGCTATTTAAAAAAATCTCGTCTGAAAATAAACAGACAATCAGCATTTCACAAGAACTAATAACATCAATCATATAAAGCTATCAAGAACTGAATGGCAACTGTGTGACTAAAAAAAAATTGTAAACATAACTTGTTAAATATTCTTAAATTAACAGCCTAAGAACTGCCTAGCAGGGTAGTTTCATATTAAGTAGTCTAGGGAAAATACCGGTAGACTTTCAATTTTGGTGAGATTATGCATAGTTGCCATCAAATGTTTCCAGCCTGAGGCAGGGTCAGTTTAGTAAAATGCCTCCATCTTCCTTGATCCTTACACCAGTCTTCCTCATTCACTTTCATACTTTCTGTTAACTGCTCCTCCCATCTTTTTCTTGGACTCACTTGCGGTCTTTTTCCTACATACTTCATTTACAACATTTTCTTTGGCATCCTCTCTTTTTCCATCCTCTTTACATGCCCATACCAATGATAATTAAATGATATATTTTTATTATATTGAGTATTCACAATTAATTGATTGCTAAATTATTTATCTGTGGTCTATTTGCTATGTTTGTTTCTAGTAAATATCATTATAGCCCCAGTTAAAATTATTCATATTAAAAATTTAAACAACTATATTTTTTTATTCTTAACGAGATCTTGAATATCTCTTAAGTTTTCGAGATTCAAAGGACCTGGCCATAGCTCTACTATCCATCCTTGTGATTTAATATACTATTTTTTTTAACTTTTCTTTTATTTAAAAAATAATCAAAACCCACATGGTCTTTTGTTAAAAAAAATTTGCTTGAGTATTTGTTAACTAATAAAGATAATGACTAATCACTTGTCAGCTTTATACAAAAGAGCTAAGAATTATTTTACGAAATATTAGTTTATAATAGTTTGTACATTTGTAATATTTTTTCAGAAAGTATCGACAGTTCAAATTATCTTCCAAGCCAAGAAAAATTTTCAGAAATGTAAATTATATCTAATGCATTGTTTATTAGATCAGACTTGATGAAGTTTTAGCTACATTCAAAATATGAATTTTCTCCTTTGGCATACTTATCAATAAAAAGATTATGCTTTAGCATCCATATAGTATCTGTGAAAGCAATTTATAATCTATGACTGTAATAAAAACACATTACAGAAACCAACTTAACAGTTGACAATGACCCCCAAACTCTGCCTCACAATAACTTAATAAAATCTAACTTGAACCTTCTTTGTGGTAGCAAATAAACTTATTATTGTTATATTAATGTTTTAATTTACACCATTGGTTCCTAACCTTAAGCACTTCTGGAGGTGGAGGGGTTGAAGGGGGAATATGAACTAATTTGTTTGGAAATAAAGTTAAAATCAGCTTGGAATTGAAGACACATTTTATTTTAATCATTTCCCCAAAATAATGAAGATAACAATGTTTTATGCGGTATTGACAACACTGCCAACCAGTTGTAAAAAAATTAGGTGACCAGCCAAGAAGTAAGATATTCGTGCACATGCATGTGTTTATTTTCAAGCCTCGGATTCGCCCTCCTCCTAATTTACTATGGCCCTCCTAACATACTATTGGGGTCATGCGCAATATCATCATAGTTTCAACTCTTGACTTTCATAAAAACTAAACAGCATTGTTGATTTGAAGTGGAAAGTGATTTGTGGTGTACTCCGTCAAACATAAGACTCAATATTTAAGAACTGATGAAAACAAAACAATTCCAACTATCACACTAATTTTAAATACATTTATTTACAAATTTACTGTCAGTATAAAATAAATAAGTGACTAGAAATTAATTTTTATTAAAGATATTTTTATAACTTCTCAAAAAATAAGGGGGAGTGTCGTAGGAATTTGATGAGCATCAGCTGAAAAAGTTGGGAAACTCGGTAACTTAAGCCAAAAATCATTTTAGCTGCCTTAATATTTAATCATAGCTTTAAACTGCAGCTAGACCACTAAAATGTTTTAGTATAACTTCTACGTATAATAAAAAAAGGTGTAGTAAACTAGCTAGAATGTAATATTTTTATTCAGTTATAATTTTTGTTACTTTAAAACTCTACACAAATATAAAATATTAATTTACCCATCAAGGTGCATGCAGAGCATTTTTAATATGCATTATTTGAGAAACTCAATAATATTAAACATTACTTAGCTACAGCCGATTTATTTATTTATTTATTTAAGGTGGTGGCACTTTATTCCTTCTTGAAGTGACACCTGAAGGGAACCTGGTGGAACTTGACACCTTTCAGTGGGGAGACGGTTTGTTTGATGTTGTTTGGAGTGAGACCGATGCAAATGTTGTCGTTAGCGCCAGCGGGGATGGAGTGCTACAGCTTTGGAATGTCAGCTGTCCCCAGGTTAAAGACTTTCTTTATTCCTTACTACTTCTATTTTGTAATTTAACATAAACATTATGTTTCAACTTTTGTCTTATTCATTAAAAATATTGCCATTTTTTGTGTTTGTGATTGATTTCCTTTTTATTTGATTGTAAAATTAAATTAGATTTGAGACACATATAAGCCCCTTCCTTCAATTTGTAAGTTTGTATTTTCTTGTGTTTGACAATTCTTATATCATTGGTGAATAGATGGGTAAAAATGGACCTCTTTGTTAAGTTTTGAAACTTACATGTACCTACTGTGGCTACATTTATCATTGTTTATGAAACTTTACACTATTAATTTATACTTTTAAAACATTTTAATGCATTACTTTGAAATATATCTAAAAGCTTTTTAAACTTCCCCAATAATCTCTATGAATTAGTGGATATATTCTTTTTATGATACACACCTTCACCAAACTTAGTATATACATCTTTCTGTAGACTTTAAGGACAGCAATTTCAACTAATTGTGTTTGGTTCTAATTCATAAATATCTATTTTAATGAGTTTGGCTCCTATTCCAGTTATTCTTACTTGACAGTTTAGTCCTGTAATTTTGCATCATTTCATTATTATGTATGTGCTATTTTAGTAAACTAACAACATTTGTTATCATTTAAAACAAGTAATATAGACTTCTTAGCAATGCAAAGTTTCTTTTTACAAGTTTTCACAATCACACTGTAATCTATTTATTAGTTTAATAGTGATAAAACTGCTTTGTGGCCCAGGTGAGAGCAAGTTGTTATTGTATTATTACTTTATTAGCACCAACCACACACTGTTAGCCATTGAAGTTAATTATAGTTCTATGGTTTGGTCACCTTGTAAGAAAGCATAGCTTATCCTTGATTAGACAGTTCAGTCATTATTTTCTCTTTTTAATGCTTGCCATGTGTTTAATAAGGAATAATATGATAGACCAAATATTTAATCTTGTAACTCATATTTTGGAAATAAGAGATGTTCCACAAGAATTTGGTTTTAGATTGTAGACTTGATATTTTAAAGTGCTTAATCGAACTAGATTTTATTCAGACTGCATATTAAAACAAATATTTCCAATAGTGCTGGATTTTAAGAATTAATAATAAAAATGTTAAGTGTTTTGGTGCCTTTTTTCATTACTATGCATATTTATGTGCCTATTTTTGAGATTTTTAGTGCCTATTTGCCTGCCTGCCTTTTAAAATTTTAAGTACAGCAATAAATATAAAATTTTGTTTCATACATCTATATATATAATGCACATAGCTTGAGTAAGTAATAAATTGTGTACCACTTAAATAAAAATAAACGTATTTTAACTTTGGTGAATTTTATACTGCCAGAAATATGTAAGAATTTGGAAGTGTCATTGGGTGTGTAATGTATTGATTTGGATTAATCTAAATTATGTAAAAAGTCATGGATGAAGGTAATTTTTCTTTAAAGCAATATAGGT